>CM018041.1:29868347-30468347 GCA_008638375.1 Nyssa sinensis | reverse complement strand
TCAGTGATCTGAAGAGTTGAATAGTACATCAAGTGAGAAGTTTGGTTTGCTATGATTTTTAATGAAATTCTCTTAGTATGTACTTGGAAGTTTTTGAATCATTTTTATCCTTTTCTTCAGATAGCCCCTAACCCGAGCCACGTTACAACCTTTTTTATGTTGATCGTTCTGATCCTAAGTAAGCCTATGGAAAGAGTGGTAGAAATCTCATTTGTTAGTGCTCCTATCATAAGATCAATGTTTGCTTGTTGCTTGTTGCTTGTACATAATTGCCTAATTCTCCATTGAGCGTGTACACCTATTGTCAACTCCATAGAGAGAACATCTATATGAAACACTTTTATACCCATGAGATATGGAGTTGAATCTTTTGCTTGAGATGTTCTTGATGTTGCATATGTCATGGTTTGTGGTTAGATGAATATGGTTTGGAGCACACACACACTCTGCGAATTGCTATAAGTGGATTGATTGTTATAAGGTTATCGAATTCCTGAAATTGCTTTGATATGCGAATTTGAAAAG
Organism: Nyssa sinensis; assembly: GCA_008638375.1. Taxonomy (NCBI): domain Eukaryota; kingdom Viridiplantae; phylum Streptophyta; class Magnoliopsida; order Cornales; family Nyssaceae; genus Nyssa; species Nyssa sinensis. The sequence goes on along the minus strand of CM018041.1, from coordinate 30,467,822 downwards.
TGTGATTAGATGCCTTCTGTGTGTGATCTTCTTTGGTCTCTTTTGCCATTTTTGCATGGAAATTGCTAGGGACTAGTAATGAGCAAGTTAGGGGGTGTGATGAGTGTGCGAAAGTGCACTCTAAATACTCTATTATTAGATTAAAATGCTAAAATGTGAATAGAAATGTTGGGATATAATTTATATTATTAAATTTAACTTCTATTTACAGTGAGATATGTTTGAGCATTATTTTATGACATATTTTATGTTTAAGTGAGCTGATTAATATATTTATTGAATTAGGAAAGTATTAAAGGCAAAAGAAAGAAAGAAAAAAAGTCAAAGCGTGAGAGAAAAAAAAAAAGTCAAAGCGTGAGAGCCCAATTAAGGTGGGGCTCGATCGGAAGAAAATGTAACCTAAAGGAAAAAGGCTAGGGCGTACGGCACTAAAGGCAGGGCGCAAGAAAAAAGAAGAAAAAAAGAAAAAAAGGAAAATAAGAAAAGTAAAAAAAGGTAGGCGACTAGGTCAAGAAAAAAGAAAGAGAAAAGCAAAAAAAAGTGGGTCCAGCCAAAGCCCAAAAGAATGGCGCAAGGCCTGAGGCACTGTATTTAAAGGGAAAAAAAGAAGGCGTGAGGGCTGTTTTTTTTTTTTTGGAAGCGTAACAGGAAGCGGTTGCGTAGGCAGTAGTGGCGCAGCAAAAAATGGCACCACAATTCTTTTCCTTGAGATTTATGTTGTCCGTCATATGTATGGGTAACTAAATTCTCAAGTAGGGCTAGGGATGAACTTGCACACTAGATGGTATTTCTAATTTATTTTTTATTCATGTACTAGATTTTCATTTATTAAAAGTCTTTAGTTTTATCATTCTCAATTTATTGTTGGTATTTTCTTCTCTGAATAATCGTAGAATTTATTCTGTTTATAGATTGAGTCATGCTTTTCTATTGAATGGATTAGTTCTTTGATTATGTTTGGATCAATTGATTATCTATATTGATTTAATTCTTTGCTGCAATATTACTCCATGAGTATATTGTCGTCGTTAGGTTCTCTCAATGTGGATAACAATTTGCGTGATTTAAAAGTGATGAATGGTTTTTCAAAAGGTTACATTCGGTTTAATTTTGGTTTATAATTCTATATCTTCTTATTGAGATTTTTGGAATTAAATTTTCAATTAAGTTATCAGTGAATTAAGAATAATTAAAATACCGGATCTGTGCAAGGGATTCCTGACACTCTATTGTTCGTTAATTTGAGTACTTTTTCTGTTAATCACTTTGTTTAATTTTAATTTGCATTTAAAATCACTTTTTATTTTCTCGTTAATCATTTAATATTTTCTTTAGCTTCATTATTTTGTTTGTTATTCTTTTAATATGTCTCCTTGTGGAATCATACCCCAAAGCTGCACTACAACTACCACGTTATTCTTTGGGCGTAATGAATACGTCTGCTCAAACTCTGGAGATCAAAATTACAGAATTGGAGAGAAACAATAGTTTGTTACGAGAACAATATAAAAGACTCTTGACTGAGGTTCGAGGGAATCATGTAGTTTCTGACACTTAGTTTATTCATTGTATAATTCTTCATGTAGCCATTAGCACCTCATTTAATTAAAATTAATTTTTGTACTTTTTCTAACATTTCTTTTTCTAGATAAATGCTTTGATTTTGTTCCTTAAGTCTTATTCTTATGGTAGTAGTAATCTATCCCCCCTTATTCTTGGTGTGCTCGCGATTAGAAATCTCAAGTTATTTGGGTTGAGATTTGGCCCACTATAAACCGTTACTTTTATCTTGGTATTAACTCTATTTTATCTCTCTTAATATAGATTGTCTTTCCGTTCTGTGAGAAGCACCCATTGGGCGAGGAATTCCAAATACGAATTTCTCTAATCTGACTCATCTTCGAGAAAGTTCCCCTTGTCTAGCATGGGATACTTCTGACACTGGGCACACCTTCTCTGTAGGTCGATAACATATTTAGCCATGTCAGGCCAATAGTATTTTGTCTTTTTCATTTTTTGGTACAGACTGATATCTCTTGTGCCATAGATGTCCGCGTGAATCCTTCTTAGTCATTCTTTTCCTCTATTTTACTTATGCATCTACTTCGCAACCCTTCTGGTCTCCAAAAGTATAGCATCCTCAGATGTAAATAAAACCTTTTCAACTCTTCGGCTAAACAACTTCCATCTTTTCCCTTGAATGATGGTGCATGGTACGATGTTCTTGATGACATCAATTTTGGTGGACCTTCTAGGGATTTCCAATTTGGCAAACAAAGTTGCGAAGGCATCAGGGAATTTATTTTCTAATCACGGTGCATATTTTATATTGACTTCTTCAAACTGCCCAAGCAATCGTTACACTATGGTTCTATAAGCTGCCATTCGAGGTTCCTTTGCTGCGAACACACCTATGGTATATTTTACCACTAAACTTCAATCCCCTCGAATCTTTATCAAGCGAATTCTGTGGGCATGTGCAGTCATCAGTCCCAGGATCAATGCTTTATATTCGGGTTCATTATTTGTGCAAGAGGAGCCCAACTTCTAAGAAAAGCTGACTCTTTCTCCAATTTCAACATCTGTAAGAACCACGCTTGCCCCTCCCCCTTTGGCACTAGCTGAGCCATCAAAAAAGATGATCCATTCCCCGAAATGGGCTAGGTTATTTACCTTATTTGCATCTTTTAGTAAATCTCTCTCAGTTAGCTCATTTTTCTCGTTAGGGAATTGGCTATCAGGTCCGTGAGGGCTTGGCTTTTGACTATTCTAGGTTGCATCCCATCCAAGTCGAAGCCACCGATAGCCAACAACCATCTTATCATTCTTCTTTTCAAAACTAGCCTAGTGAGAAGGTATTTGATTGGATCACATTTGGTCATGACAAGGGGGGTGAGGCTAACCAAAAGTGTTTGAACTTTAATGTGGCAAAAGATAAAGCTAGGAAATGTTTCTCGAGATTGGAATACCTTAATTTTAGCCTTGTAGAATACGACTGACATAGTATACTCGTTTCTCAATACTCCTTACTTCTTGGGCCAATAATGCTGTCATAATCCTGTTTCTAAAACCCGATTGTGACTTGTGATCTTTATTCTTTAAGTTAAGTGTTTTAGGTCACATTTTAGTGAAAATATCATATTTTTAATGAAATTTTATTATTCAAATATCATATTTTAATGTCTCAAAACAATGCCCTAAAATCCCCTTAAAACAACCCCAAACAAGGCTTGAAAAGAAAGAAGAAAATGAAGAAAAATATGGCTAGACCGGTGAATCGGTGAACAATACAGGTCGACCGGTTGGGCTGACTCATTACTTGTTTTCTTGTGACCATTTCAAGCTATTTTGGTTCCTTTTTCAACTCTAATGGTTTTCAAGTATATATTAAATACTTTTTCATATTTTTGGCATCAATTTCATGAGATTTCATGCATTAAAAATAACAAGAAGTGTATTAAATTTTGTGCAAATTTTAAGTTCCATAAATCTAAAAGGGATCAAAATATAGTCAAGTGCCCTACCATAATTACATCAATATAATCATTAGAGTTCATACCTATTCTAGATATAATTCACATGGTATATTCTAAGAAATATACAACCAAGAGTTTCCCAAGAGTTCATGACATTCAATTATACAAAAAAAAAAAAAATAGCCCTCTAAAGAGGATTTTAATGATTCTTCATGTGTTACCCCAAACATAACCTATTAAAATTACATATATATATATATATATCTGTGTGTGTATTTAAAGTATTCAAAATAAAAGTCACTATGAGTCTCCACATATGGAGGATCATCCAAGTGCACACAAAAATAAAGTTTTTACCAAAATAGCTTCAAGGGTGTTCTTTAACTCGAGGTCGTCCCCTTGGCCATTCCTGCTTCTAGTAGGGGTCAATACAACAACCCCAATAGGCAAAATCTAAACGGAGGTAAGAAAATATGGTGTCACGTGCATTCTTGTGCATGTGAAGTGACACACAAGTGATTTCAAGGCATATTTCTTATCACAAGCATAAGGTGTCAATAGAGAATATTTTATTTTAAGATCAAATTCACAATTATCAAAAGAGAGCACTATGTAATTTAATCAAAGATAATCAATTAGAGGAGTTTATAATTTGTTCAAGTTTTTTCAATCCTTAAACTTTTCACTCATCAATTCTCAAGTCTTAATCCCAAGAATAATTTCTTAGTCGATCCCCAGAAAGCCTCGTGTGCTTTATGCGCTACTAACCCGATTGAGACAAACGATCACCCATGCGGGTTTACGGCTCACAAACCGAAGGGAGACACCATCCTAAACACTAATCAAAATCTCAGGTAAGCGCAATCTCAACACGCTCAAAATCACATAATTGACGTGTCCCAATTCTAACCCACGTTCATTACTTTCCAAGTTTTCATTCTCACATTTTCAAGTGCTTATCATTCACATTTATATTCACAATTCATCATATATTCATTAAGAAGGTTATACATTTAAGTAACTTCGCTCAATTATCATAATTCTACATCAAGCATGGATTAAGGTATTTTTACAAACACTTAGTGTGCAATTTGAATTATCAAGCATAGTAAAAGTAAACTCACTTCATGATTTCACTAAAATCAAACCTTTTTGCATTCAACTACGAGTACATTCAATAGAAAGACAAGATAAAAGAAAGTCATTTCATGGTAGGAATGCAACCAATACATGAATTTCCACCACACATGCATGATATGCCTATATATGCAAAATTAACAATTCTAAAGCAAAAGATAATTTCATAGCATGATGAACCTATCTACACAAGTCCTATACCTAGGTTTAGAAATCCTCTACCTCAATCCTTCAAGTAGTGGTAGAAACTCTAATTTTGTTTTTGTTAATTTTGGATAGAATCTCCAAAATCTCTAACTCTAATAGTGCTTGTAAGTAGAGTGAAGCCTGTTCTTCCTTCAATCTTCCAAAAGAGAGCTTCAATTCTTAATAATCCTTCAAGAATCTCCAAAAGCCCCAATTTTTCTACCTCTTTTCTCTTCCTTTTATTTTATCTCTTTTACATAAATGCTTATGTGTGTGTTTTTAGTATGTGTTCTGGGTGTGTAAGAATTTTGGCTTTATAAGCCAAAAGTAAGACAAGGGTTGAAATTCTCTTTTTGCCCCTCATTGTTTCCTTCATTCTTAATTTAAGTCCCACGCCCTTTTTAGTCTTTTCATTTAAATTTTTTATTTTCTTAATAAAGTTTACATTATTGTTATTTTAAAATTTGTAAATAAAATTTTGTTTCAGGTCTTTACATTCTCTCCCCCTTAGATTAAATTTCGTCATCGAAATTTAGAGTATATCTTGATTAGAAAATAAATCAGGACTTTTGGTGCGAATTATGTCCTCACGCTCCCATGTAGCCTCCTCAAAGCCATGATGTTGTCATAGGACTTTAACTAGAGGAATAGTCTTGCCTCTCAAGACTTGTTCCCTAGTGTCCAAGACTCGGATATGACATTCCTCATAAGACGTATCCTCCTTAATATCCAACTCCATCCAATCTAACACATCTAAAGGATCCGGTTGATATTTACGAAGCATAGACACATGAAATACACTATGAACCCCGGATAATCGTGACGACAATGCAAGTCGGTAAGTAACTTCTCCTATCATCTCAAGGATCTCAAGTGGCCTAATGTACCATGGTACTAGTTTTCCTCCTTTTCTAAATCAAGTCAAACCCTTCCGCGGTGCTACCTTGAGAAAAAAGTGATCTCTAACTCCGAAGGCTAGAGGTGTACGCCTTTTGTCCGCATAATTCTTTTGCCTACTATATGCCGTAAGTAACCATTTTCGAATAACCTTTATCTTTTCGGTAGTCTCCCAAAATAATTTCGAACCTAAAACTATAGCATCCCCAACTTCGGTCAAACAAATAGGTGATCGACATAGCTTACCATACAAGGCCTCAAACGGTGCCATTTCAATGCTCACCTGATAATTGTTGTTATTGGCAAAGTCGGCAACTGGCAAGTGATCCTCCCAACTGCCTTTGCAATCCATTACAAAAGCACGTAACATGTCCTCCAAGGTCTGAATAGTACTCTTGGACTGGCCGTTTGTCTTTGGGTGGAATGTAGTGCTAAGTGTTAAGTTGGTACCCAAGGCAACCTGTAGACTATGCCAAAATCAAGCGGTAAATCGTGCATCCCTATTAGAAATAATAGATACCAGAACTCCATGGAGATGAAAAATTTCTCGTACATATAGGCGACTAAGAGACTCGACTGAATCTGTAGTCCGAATGGGCAAGAAGTGCACTGATTTCATTAGTCGATCCACGATAACCCAAATAGCATCATGTTACGTGGTGATTTAGAAAACCCAGACACAAAGTCCATAGTAATGTGTTCCCACTTCCACTCAAAATTGGAAGTGGCTAAAACAATCATACGGGTCGCTAGTGTTTGACCTTAACCTTCTAACATGTCAAACATCTACTAACAAATCCTGCTACATTAGTCTTCATGCCCTTCCACCATTACTATCTGTGAAGATTATAATACATCTTCGTGCCTCCTAGATGAACTACCATCTTAGAATGGTGAAACTCTCGCATGACATCCTCGTAATAAAGCTGTGGAAATAGATTCGTCCTTGAAATCTCAAGCCATGGTTAGTGTGGAGTGTCCAACCCTCGACCGTGTCCCCACTAGCAATACGAGTGCGAATGGCCTCTACCTCTAAATCCTGCAACTGTGCATTAAACACTTGAGTACGCAAGCCAAGGTGTGTAATGATGGAAAATAACGTAACGGTCCCCTCAGTTTCATCAAGACATAGGTTGTACTCTGATGTTGCCTCTAGCATTTTCCATTCCCGAATGAGTATACTATCCAAATTCCCTCGTGATCTTCTATTGAGTTCATTAGCTACAACGTTGTCCTTTCCTAGATGGTATTGCAAATCGAAATCGTAGTCTTCCATGTACCCTATCCATTGTCTTTGCTTTAAGTTCAAATCTTTTTGAGAAAAAAGATACTTAAGACTCTTGTATTTAGAAACGACTTCGAACCTCTCGCCATAAAGATAATGTCACCAACTCTTTAATGCGAAGACAACAGCGGCTAACTGCAAATCATGCATTGGATAACTCCTGATGAGTGCACAAAAGTGCACTCTAAATACCCTATTATTATATTAAAATGCTAGAATGTGACCTTATTATGAGAGCATAGTGTTTAATATTTTTAATTCTTTCATATTTAGTTTTATGATATATTTTCTGTTTAAGTGAGCTAATTAATATATCTATTGAATTAGGGAAGCATTGAAGGTCAAAGAAGAGCTATGGAGTATATTGTGCAATTTTTAATTTTTAGGCAGATTCGATCCATTGAGTTTCAACTGAGATTTGGATAGTGTTACAGTTTCAGAATGAGAAAGTGATATTCATGAGATTTTTAGAGGACATCTTGGGCTTTTCAGAAAGGTTTGGTTTGCAAAAATCGGAGTTCTTTTGTGCCTCCAAACGTTATTTCAAAGACAGGCCTGGAAAGCTACTCCGAACTTATCCGACCAGCTAACTTAAAAGAGTCATAACTTGAGTTTTCAAAGTCCAAATCAGGTGATTTTTAAGCCTAAAATTATCTACTCATCCAGGGCTACAACTTCCATGAAGAGGCCAAATCAAGATTTCGTTGTTATCTGATAGAAAACAGAGCTTAAAGGTGGCGGCTGTGGGCATGTGCGGCTGGAAAATGAAAAGAAAGAAAAAAATTGCAAAAGAAGCAGCTGACGTGGGATGGTTTTGCTTGGAAATTAGAAGAATGAAGAAAGGAAAAAAATAAAATAGACAAAGGAATGAAGGTTTGAAAAGTCAAAGAAGTAAAATCAAAAGAAAACAAAAAAGAGAGAAAAAGAGGCTAGGGCTTGGGCTTGTGCGGTGCAGTGCGCTGAAGTGAAGGAGCGTGGTGTGGGCCAGGGCGCCTAGGGCTGAGTTTGACGGGCGGGGCTAACTAAACAAAGGGTCCTTGCGGCTGTTTTAAAAGGAGAACAGAAACAGAGAAAGGGAGGGGGGGAGCCGGAGGTGCCGCGTTACTGTGCAGAGAACAGAACAGGAAAAAAATCAGCGCAGGTGCGGCTCAGTTCTTCTCCATGAGATTTATGTTGTCCGTCTTGCGTATGGGTAACTAAATTTCTAAGTAGAGTTAGGGATGAACTTGTATCATAGATGGTTATTTTTAATTTATTTTTTATTCACGTACGGGATTTTTGTTTATTAAAATTCTTTGATTTATCATTCTTAATTGTTGGTATTTTATTCTCCGAATAATTAAAGGGTTCAGTCTGTTTATAGATTCAATCATGCTTTTTCTATTGAATGGATTCACGTTTTGATTATTTTTGAGACAATTAATTATTTATATTGATTCAATTCTCTGCTGCAATATTGCTCGTTGGGTATATTGTCGTCATTGGGTTTTCTCAATGTGAATAATAATTTGTGTGATTTAAAAGTGTTGAATGATTTTTTAAAAGGTTACTTTCGGTTTAATTTTGGTTCGTAATTTTATATCTTCCGATTGAGATTTTTGGAATTTAAATTCTCAATTGAGTTATCAGTGTATTAAAAATAATTAAAATACCAGATATGTGCAAGGGATTCCTGAAGCTCTACTGTTTCGTTAAATTTGAGTACTTTGTCTGTTAATCAGTTCGTTTAATTTTTATTTGCATTCAAAATCACTTTTCATATTTTTTTATTTTCTCGTTAATCGTTCAATATTTCTTTAATTTCAGAAATTCTGTCTATTATTCTTTTAATTTTGTCTCCCTGTGGAATCGACACCCCAAAGCTACACTACAACTACCACGTTATTCTTTGGGTGTAATCAATTCCTCTCGTGAGGTTTCAGCTGTTGCGATCCATATGCTACCACATTGCCATTCTACATAAGGACACAACCTAACCCATCCTATGAAGCATCACAATAAATGAAATATTTCTCTCCACTCTCACGAATAGTAAGGATCGGTGCCGTGGTAAGACGAGTCTTCAATTCTTGAAAGGAATGCTCGCAAGCATTATCCCACACAAATCGAACTTCCTTCCTAGTGAGCCTCGACATAGGCATAGCCAAATGTGAAAATCCCTCAACGAACCTACAGTAATACCTCGCTAAGCCCAAGAAACTACGAATCTAAAATAAATTCTTCGGCCTTTCCCATGTTGTGACAACTTCAATCTTTAAAGGATCCATATATAGTCTTTGTTGCGAAACAACATGCCCGAGAAACTTCACTTCCGCTAACCAAAAGCCACATTTATCAAATTTGACATACAATCGATGTTCTCTCAAAGTTTGCAAAACAATGTGAAGATGTTCCTCGTGTTTCTCCATGGATGATAAGTAGATAAAAATGTCATCTACAAAGAAGATGACAAAGGTATCAAGATATTATCAGAAAACACGATTCATGAGGTCTATGAAAGCGGCTGGAGTATTAGTCAACCCAAATGGCATAACTAAATACTCATAATGGTTGTATCTTGTGCAAAAAGCAATTTTCAAAATATCTTCTTCCTTGATCCTCAACTGATGATAATCGGATCTCAAATCAATCTTGAAGAAGACAACGGATCCCCTCAATTGATCATACAAGTCATCAATGCGTGACAACGGGTAGTTATTCTTCACAATCACCAAATTAAGCTTACGATAGTCAATACAAAATCAGAGTGATCCATCACCCTTTTTGGAAAAAAGGGCCGGTGCTCCCCATGATGATGTACTAGGACGTATAAAACCCTTATTCAACAGTTCCTCAAGTTGCACCTTTAGCTCCCTCAACTCTGCATGTGCCATGCGATAAGGTGTCATGCAGATCGGTGTGGTGCCCGGTAATAACTCAATGGAGAACTCTATCTCCTGGTGTGGTGGTAACTCATATAAATAATTTGGAAATACGTTTGGTAAGTCTCTCACGACTAGGGGTATCTCCTCATGACTTCTACTAATATCGTCTACTACCCAACTCGAGAACATATAGTTAAGCTCACCTAAGTCGTGTGAGTCCCACAAGCATGGACTAATGAGGTCACTACGATCACCCATGAAATAAAAATAGTCTCTCTCAGAAGTATAGATGGTCACCTCCGTCAATAACAATCAATGGTCTCTCTATAGGTCGATAACTAGTCCAAACCCATAATAAGATCGAACTCTGTCTTGTCTAACACAGTAAAATAAAAAATGAAGTGACGATCGGCTACCTTTATCTCACAAAAATGACAAATCCTAGGCCCCTACCTCTTTATTGTCCTCGTCATTGGACTCGGTCTATCTCTTCTATGGGTAATCCACCTTGCGATGCCCCTACTGATAACACTCATAGCAAATCAGCTCACCCTATATACCTCTCGCAAGTACAGAGAACGATGAATAGGATGGTCAATAAGAAGTTTGAGTCTGCTCTTATTAGTGAGTGACTCCCTCCCTCTGTCTCTTCTTATCCCGTCTATCAGGATAAGAACCTGAACCCCAAACTAGATACCTTGAGTCACGGAGGCTTTTCATGTCTTCCAAGTCGGCCTCGATCAACAAGGCTCTATCATAAATCTCTAAGAATACCAGAATCTTGAGAGGAACTATCCTATTATGAATGATAGGCTTGAGCCCAAGCTCAAAAGGATGAGATTTTTTAACCTTATTATCAACAACCCCTCGAGAAAATCAAGCTAAAGAAGAAAAATGGGACTCGTACTCGGATATGGTTATAGAACCCTAATAAAGATGGAGAAACTCTTGTCACAATAAATCCCTGGTGATGGTAGGAAAGAACTTATCCATGAAAGCCTTGGTGGAAACATCCCACACTCTAACTATAGTAGGTCATACTAACTCCCACCAAGTTAGGGCTCGCCCCTGAAACAAAAGGCTAGCATAATCAATCTGGAGATTATCCTCTTGGATACGAACCATGTCTAAAAGTTTAGAAACCTGCCTCAACCAATCATCCGCAACAAACGGATTAAGACCCCTTAAGAACTTAAAAGGATTCAACCTCTAAAACTCTCTCATAGTAGTTGTGACTCTAGTCTCACCCGTTTGAGAATGGGATTGGGCCTTATCCCGATTAGCCTAATGAAATTGTCTCATAAACTCCATCATCCCACAAGCAATTTCGGCCCCATCTACTTGGACCCTTTGAACTTGTAGTAAAGGTCCAAGAATGGGAACCTCCCATTGGGCTTGCCCTATCGCCTGTCCTTGAAATGGTTAAGGAGGATTAGGGATAGGTATGTATCCCCTGTCCCAACCCACTGGATCCCTTGGAGTGGTGGTATGGGTGTGGGAATAGGTACATCTTCCCTGTCTTGGTGAACTAGGCCGATTGAAGGTAGTAGTGGAAGCATAGGATTAGGAAGTCTTCCTTAGCTTCGACCCTAACCCCGACCCCGACCTCTTCCTCGGCGTTTCTCCTGACCTATTCCTTTGGATGGGATCCTATAAAGATATCAAAAGAAATGAGAAAAGAAAAATCTCTAGTTAGGTCTAAAACTCATATTAAGGTTTTCCATTTTTCACAAGATCCTATCCTCAAAACTGAATCATCCTTTTTTTCTTTTTTTTTCCAATATAAGCAAAATAAACACGTAAGTGAAGAAGCCACAAAGTAAACATGTTCAAATATTCACAAAAGCAAGTTAACACTTATTCAAAACAAGAAAATTCATGCAAATAAACAACAATCAATTTAAGTACACACCAAGTCCCTAAACATTCAACTAATGTTTATTCCACATCAAAAGTTCCTAACTAGTTTCAATATTTGAGTAACATAATTCGGTTTTAAGGTTGGCCCTCTACCGTCATCCTCGGTATTCGAAGCCTAGGCACTAATATCATTCTGTCACAACTCGGTTTCTAAAGCCCGATTGTGATTTGTGATCCTTATTCTTTAAGTTAAGTGTTTTAGGTCACATTCTAGTGAAAATATTAGATTTTTAATGAAATTTTATTCTTCAAATATCATATTTTAATGTCTCAAAACAATGCCCTAAAAGCTCCATAAAACAACCTCAAACAAGGCTTGAAAAGAAAGAAGAAAATAAAGAAAAATGTGGCCAGATCGGTCAACCAATGAACAGTATCGGCCAACCATTCTGTTCAAAAAAACAAAGTGCTGCAAGTGTAAATAATTGGTTAACCGGTGAACAGTACCGGTCGACCAGTTGGTGACCCATTACTTATTTTCTTGTGACTTTTTCAAACTATTTTGGTTCATTTTTCAACTTTAATGGTTTTCAAGTATATATTAACTATTTTTTCATATTTTTGGCATCAATTTCATGAGATTTCATGCATTAAAAACAACAAGAAGTGTACTAAGTTTTATACAAATTTCACGTTCCATAAATCCAAAAGGGATAAGAAGATAGTCAAGTGCCCTAACACAATTACATCAACATAATCATTAGAGTCTGCACCTATTCTAGATACAATTCACATGGTCTATTCCAAGAAATATAAAATCAAGAGTTTCCCAAGAGTTCATGACATTCAACTATATATATATATATATATATATATATATAAGAGCCCTTCCAAAGAGGATTTCAATGATTCTTTAAGTGTTACCCCAAACATAACCTATTAAAATTATATATATATATGTGTGTGTGTGTGTGTGTGTATGTGTGTTCAAAGTGTTCGAAATAAAAGTCACTACGACTCTTCACAAATGAAGGATCATCCAAGTGCACACAAAAATGGAGTCTTTACCAAAATAGCTTCAAGGGTGTTCTTCAACTCGGGGCCGTCTCCTTACCCACACCTACATTTAGTAGGGGTCAGCACAACAACCCCAGTAAGTAAAATCTAAATGGAGGTAAGAAAATGAGATGTCACGTGTATACTTGTGCATGTGAAGTGGCACACAAATGAGTTCAAGGCATGTATCTCATCACAAGCATAAGGTGTTAATAGAGAATATTTTATTTCAAGATCACATTCACAATTATTGAAAAGAGAGCACTATGTAATTTAATCAAAGACAATCAATTAAAGGAGTTGACAATTTGTTCAAGTCATTCAATCCTTGAACTTTCCACTAATCAATTCTCAAGTCTTAATCCCAAGACTAATTTTCTAGTCGGCCCCCAATAAGCCTTATTTACTTTACAGGCTACTAATCCGATGGAGACATACGACCACCTGCGTGGGTTTATGGCTCACAAGCCGAAGGGTGACACCATCTTGAACCCTAATCAAAACTCTAGGTAAGCGCAATCTCACCACGCTCAAAATCACACAATTGATGTGTCCCAATTCTAGCCTATGTTCATTACTTTCCAAGTTTTCATTCTCATATTTTCAATGGCTTATCAATCACATTTATATTCACAATTCATCATATGTTCATCAAGAAGGTTATACATTCAAGTAACTCCACTCAATTATCATAATTTTACATCAAGCACGCATTGAGGTATTTTCACAAACACTTGATGTGCAATTTGAATTATCAAGCATAGTACAAGTAAATCCACTTCATGATTTCATCAATCAAATATTTTCACATTCAACTGGGAGTACATTCAATAAAAAGACAAGATAAAAGAAAGTCATTTCATGGTAGGAATACAACCAATACATGAATTTCCAACACACATACATGATATGCCCAAATATGCAAAATTAACAATTCTAAAGCAAAAGATAATTTTATGGCATGATGAAGCTATCTACACAAGTCCTATACCTAGATTTAGAAGTTTCCTACCTTAATCCTTCAAGTAATGGTAGAAATCATAACTTTGTTATTGTTTGATTTTGGCTAGAATCTCTAAAATCTCCAACTCTAATGGTGCTTGTAGGTGAAGTGAAGCTTGTTCTTCCTTCAATCTTCTAAAAGATAGCTTCAATTCTTGATGATCCTTCAAGTATCTCTAAAAGCCCCAATTTTTCTCCCTCTTTTCTCTCTTTCTCTTCCTCTCATTTTTTCTCTTTTACGTAAATTCTTGTGTGTGTGTGTTTCTAGTGTATGTTTTAGTTGTGTAGGGATTTTGGCTTTATAATCCAAAAGTAAGACAAGAGTTGAAATTCCCTTTTTGCCCCTCATTGTTTCCTCACTCTTCTTTTAAATCTCAAGCCTTTTTTAGTATTTTCATTAAAAATTTTATTTTCTTAATAAATTTTACATTATTATTTTCATTATTATTATTATTTTAAAATTTGTAAAGAAAAAGTCTTTACATATGCCCCAATTGACCGAGTCGTAAAAGTTAAGTATAAAACTAGGGGATTTCCTTGCTATGGTGCAACCATGGTTGAAGGATAAGTCAAAATCACTTTTACTTATAGGAAGGACCTCTAATTATCATCAATCCATAAATATGTGGCTTTTTTCTTGGGCAATCTCCTGAAGGAATGGGTGACCTCAGCAAGTGCCGGTATGAACTGGTAGAGGTAGGACACTTTTATGAGAAAACCCCTTAGTTCTTTTATATTCTTTGATGAAGTCATATTTATTTATGGATTTTGTCTTTATCGGATGGCTCAAGTGTCTCGAAAACAAAGGTTGGCCTTGGCTTGTCCGTATTTCTAAGGTTGACCTCTTCTAACTTGTCGCGCCCCAACGTGTGCCCTTTTTCTCCTTCCCCCCAAAAAGGAGAGGGAAACAAGATTGTATGAAAAACATTTGGATATGGACATTTTGCAAGGCTTAATGTGACGAGATTGAATGTAGAAAAGAATGTTGGACCCTTTTTATTTTAAGGAATCGTCACCTAGCATTGATTTAAAGACGTGCTAGGTCATCTAACACAATTTTTAGGAAAATCAAGTTTTCTTAAGAAAAACAGTTTTGGTTTTTAAAAATTAAATTGAAAATGTCCGTTTTAAATGTATAACTCCTAAACAGTCTACTTTTGTTTTTTTTAAAAAAAAAATGGGTATGGGGCTCAATTCTTTTATTGAATTTGAGTGCGTTTTATGAAACACAAAAAAATATATTTAAAGAAATTTGAAATTTGTTTAAAAACGAATGTCCCCAGTACTCTATCACACCTCAATTAATTTAAGGCATGGAATAGAGTCCCTGGGGGCAGGCTATTTTAAAAAAGGGTTGATTTGAATTCAGTTTGGAAAATGGAAAGTGAGCTTTGAAGGATGGATTTAAAAAATTGGGCAATACGGTGCCTGTCTTGATATTTGTTAATTAAGGAACAAACACATTCTATATGAAGCTTTAATCTAATCCATTTGACGGTCTTGAGTTAAAAAAATGACGCTTCAATTTCATGTATAAAATTGAATTTTGGAAGTTACAATTTCAATTATTTTTTATTTGGAAAATATGATTCCAATTATTTGAAAAAAGCCGTTCCACTATTCCATGCGAGAAATTGGATTTGATTTAAAAAATACGATTCCAATTACCTAAAAAATAAAGAACTGGGTTTGAAAAGGGAAATTATGATTTCACATTTTTAAAAAGGAAACTACGATTCCATGTTTAAAATAGAAATTACAAATTCACTTTGAAAAGGAAAATGACAACTCCAAGTTTGAAAAAGGAAATTTACGATTCCAAGTTATTTGATTTGAAAAGAAATTTATGATTCCAATTCAATTTGGGTTTGAAAAGAAATTACAATTCTAATTCAATTTGATTTTAAAGGGAATTTACAATCCAAATTTTGAAAAAGAAATTATGATTCCATTTGATTTGATATTGAAAGGAAATTACGAATCCAATTCGGCTTGATTTGAAATTATAATTTCAATTTAATTTGGTTAATATAGAAGTTACAATTCCATTCTTGACCATGAAATTAGATTCCATTTACTTGAAAAGGGTTGCAATTCCATGTGAAATATTGAGTTTCAATTCAAAAAATACGATTCCAATTACTTGTAAAATGACTACAATTTCATATGAGGAATTGAGTTCTGAATTGGAAAATGAGATTTCAATACCTGAAATGGGTCACCATTTCACATGAGAAATTAAGTTTAAAAAATTTCAGCATTACGAAGGCTTTGCATAAAGGCAGTGAGATGGTAAAAATGGGTTCCTTCCTCCCGCAGTCTCTGTGTCACAACTCGAAACCTACCCTATACGGATCTGGCATCACGACACCGGCTCGACCCATTTGCTGAATTGGATTTTTCCTTTTAAGTTTAACTAAACTTTTATAAGTGAGTGTTATTAACATGCTTTCAGAAATTAAATACACAGCGGAAGACTTTAATAAGATTTCTGCATTTATAATATTAGAGTTCTTAAATATATAGACCCACAAACTCTAAATAAAACTGTCCCTAGGACGTGGGGTGATGGGAAAATACAGGACAAGCACTATATTTCACTATCAAAATATCTTTGTAGTATATGTATCTACAGCAACTCTACACCTGTTCGGGATTTCAATCCCTACACTTAAACTGCAGCGTCCTTACCTGAAATAGTCAGAATAAATCTGTAATGAGCTAACTTAGCCCAGTAAGTAAATTTCTTTGCTCTGCCATAGGTCAAAGTTAGTATAAGAAGGTTTATAAACCAAGATAAACAAGGTTGTGTCAATTTGATAGGCAATCAAGAAAACAAAATGTCACAATAGTAAGTCACAAAATGTGAAGCAACTGAACTGACCCTTTGGGTCTAAGGCACATCCCATGATAGCAAAAATAATGAATATCCAACGATATCAAGTATACAAATCATTAATAGGGATCTGGCCTAACCAATAAATCTACTGCCATAATAATAGATAACTGCTAGATATAAGAGATGCTCTATGAAACCATATGTTCATTGATTGGGAACGTAATATGCTCATCCAAATGAATGCAATAATAGATATGATAATAACCATAGTTGATATATAACAGCAGAACCTAACCTACCTTCTCGCGATCAGATCCATCCTGATTGCTCGTGTATACCCGACCTACCCTTTATTGTAGTTGATGTATAACAGTAGAACCCGACCTACCCTTTTGCAATCAGCCCCTTTCGCCTGATTGCTCATGTATACCCGGCCTACTCTTTTACTGTAGTTGATAATAGTAGAACCCAGCCTACCCTTTCGCAATCAGATCTATCTTGATTGCTCATGTACACTCGGCTTACCCTTTCACTGTAGTTGATAATAGTAGAACTCGGCCTACCCTTTAGCAATTAGATCCATCCTGATTGCTTATGTACACCTAGCCTACCCTTTTGCAACTAGATCCATCCGTCTAATTGCTCATGTACACCCGACCTACCCTTTTCTGTAGTTAATTATATAATAGTGAAACCCGGCCTACCCTTTGGCAATCAGACCCTTTTGCCTGACTTGCTCATGTACACCCGGCTTACCCTTTTCTATAGTTAATATATAATAGTAGAACCTGGCCTACCCTTTTTCAATCAGTTCCTTTCGCCTAACTTGCTCATGTATACCCGACCTACTCTTTATTTTTGTAGTTGATTAATTTTCGTACCTCATGGACGTTGACCTCGTAGGTCTCATAATAGCATCAAATGGACATTGTGACTGTGCACAACTCCGGTATTTAATAATATATGTAATAATCATAATTTCACCTGGAATATGTAATTGTGTGGAATATCTCTTTTCTCTCTGTGAGAACTCTAGCTATTGCCTCTCGAGGCATGGTACAAATGTGTACAAAAACTCATAATCAAGATATAGAATTCAAACTCAACAATATCCACAAGCTAGAATAAGTATCAAATTATGGAATAAATAATAGCTAAATGTATAAGAATACAAACTTGGTAGTAACAAGAAATAAATATGTGATATGGCTAGCACTTTACCACATGTAGAGATCAGACTTTACTTACCCCTTACTGTATCACTTAGAAAGTCAGACTTCTTTCTCATTTCCTTTTGACATTCCTATTATTCCGGAAACACATCTTAGTCTATTTTTCTATAGTCTATGCTATTCATCAAATTTTATATATAATTGCTAAAAGTATCTCATTTGCTAAAATGGACTCTACTATTGAGTCTGGAATGTCGAAGAAAGTCGGTTTAGGCTTTTACGAACTTCCATTTGGACTTCTGTACTGAAAAGGGCAAAATGGTCATTTTGTACTTTTACATGTATTTATTTCTTGGGGCCTATTTTCATAAATTAGACTTCACCAAGTCTAGAATGCCTGAAATAATAAAAACTTACTATTCATTCATTTTAATTAGAGTCTGTTCGATTCATATTTGACTTAGGGGCATTTTGGTAATTTTTTCCTTCTATAAAATATTTAATTTATTTACTTTGGGTCATTTCACAATTATTATAAGTATAAGGCCCTTTTTTAATTTCTCAAACCTTTGGGCCAAATCTGTAAAATCAGAATTTACTATTCCCAATTGGAATAGCCAAATAGTGGACAAGTCCACAAAATAAGGATAGGATATCCCAATTCCAATTTAGGTTTTTAAATCAATTTATTAAACTAGTAGCCGAACACTCCCAAATCTCACTTAATACACTAAATAAAATGACACAGTTTCAATAACTAACATTTGCGGATGGGTCGGCGGCTCCCAAACTGACCCTAACCCAAAGCAGTCTTCTTCTCTAGTGAGATTCCAGTGTCTTTTCCGGCACCGGTTGTAATACCCTGACCCGATTAATTGATAATTAGTTCGCTAATTATTAATTTGAAACAAAATAAAGAATTATTAAGAGAATTTATCGGGATTTCCCGATAATTACGATAGACTAATAAAATGATTAAATACATAAAGAAGCAATATAATATGTTAATCTAATCATTTGGAGCAAAATTTGAAATACCGTAATTATGAAATTAACATGCCTTAAGAACCACAAGAAAAATAGATACGATGCGAAGCTTAGAATATCGAGGCCAACCAGGGTAAGAAACTACTAAAAGAAACCGCTTCGCAAAAAGAGAAATAAAAAGAGAGATAAAAAGAGAGATAAAAAGTAAAAAGCCAAAATATGTATTTCCGATCGTCAAACAAAGCCTTAAGGCAAAAACATAGCAAAAATGCTAAAAATGCAATGGATGGGTTTTGAACCTTCGACCAAAGCTAATGAAGCATTTAAGTCCCAAAAAAAAAATACCATTTGGGCTACCAACCATTTTGTGATATATATTACATATGATATATATATATATAAGCATAAAGTAAACAATCTAAAAAAAATAAATAAATAAAATAAAATAATGAATATAATAATCATAAAATATACACACACACACATATATATATATATAAAAGTGCTGTGCAAGAAGCATGGCCCAAGAGATATAAAATAAATATGGTGTGCGTGTGATAGAAAAAGTTCTGGAAGGACAGTACAGGGCAGGTGAGTGAAGGAAAAAGAAAACTGATTTGAATATATATATATATATATATATATATATACACATATGTATACACACACACCCACAACCCATTCGGCTACTCCAAAAATATACACAGAGAGAGAGAGAGAGAAAAAGCTACTGTGAGTGAAGAGGAGTAGAAGAAGAGGAAAAAAGAGATTAGAGGCAAGAAGGGAGGAAAGAGGTAAACCTTTTTCCTATTTTCTTCTCTGTAATTTTTTTGTACTGTGTTTACTGGCTTTTTAGAAAATTGAAACTAAATGCCCAAAAAACCATAAGGTTTAAAAGAGTAGGAAAAATGATGAATTTAAGAAGAAGCGGGAGATTTTTTTGGAGGAGAAATGAGAGAGAAAAGTAGCCAAAAATGATAGGTGGAAGCAAAGTGCCTTGTTTGAAGCTGAAAACAAACCTAAATGAATTATTGAGGTCTCTAAAGTCAATTTGATATAAATATGTCAAACAAGGGTGTCAGAACAATGAGAAAAACCAAAACAAACGTTGCCAAAAAATTGGGTTTCTCCTCAGGAGCAACCATTAGAAATGGCTGTTCAGCGGTCGTCGGGCTACCCAAGGTCGAATTTGGTCAGAGAAATGGGATCCTTGGGAAAAATGGAACAATTCCATTTATTTGGAAGTTGGAAAACGTCGCCGATGTCGGAAAGTCGTAGAAGAAGATGACTGTTGACGGTCGGGTCGGGTTGGACGGTTCGGGTCGGGTCAAACTTGCCCAACTGCACGCGCATGGGTCGTGGGGGTACAACACCGTTTTGTGGGGAGATGGATTTGATTTTAAAATAGTTTGAGGCTGTTTGGTTACAGCTACAAGAAATTGAAATAGGAATATGGGATTACCTAGTCGTGGATAAGGGGATTAGGTGGGATATCTAATTCCGGTTCTTTTAGGAAACCTAGACCGGTCGGTTTAGTGGAATAGTGAACCGGTCTAGGGTTTTGGCGCTTGAACCCCTTGGTTCATTAGTTTGGTTTAAATAAATAAACCTTAACTATGTCAAATTATAATTTGACCCCAACACTTTTCAATAATTCTGTTATGGCCCAAGATTTAGAAAATTTGTTCAAATAAGCCCTTGAAAAATAATAAAGTAATAAAATAATTTATTTAATTATTTTATTAATTGGGTAAAATGACCATTTTACCCTTGGACACTAAATAAGTCAAATGAAGCCCAAAGAAAATAAATAAATAGTATATTTTTACTATCTCAGGCATTTTGGACTCAATGGTAGAGTCCAATTAGAGAAATTAAGTCTCGAAAAATATAGGCACGTAAATTCTAAATGACTATATTGCCCTAATGACACCTAAGACTAGTTAAACATAAAAGATAGTCTATTTTAATCATGTCGGACATTTTGGACCCAACGATGAGGTCCGTGCAGCCTAAATAAATCTCAAAAAATACAAACAAACAAACTAGGATAATTATGTAATCAAAGGGATCCCGATAATTATAAAATTAAGTACCTTAATATTTTTGGGACATTCTGGACCCAATGACGGGATCCATTTTGTGAAACGAAGTGCCAAAACAATAGACACTGTGAAATGTCAAAATGACAATTTTACCCATAGTATTCCAAAAGCCAGATAAATGTTAAAAGGGACTTAGTCTGACTATTTTGGGCACTTTGGACTCAACAGTGGAGTCCTTATTAGTAAACGAAGTACCAAAAAAATGTGATGCGTGGAAGTATAAAATTATAACAATGACCTTAGGCTTAATGTAAGTCACAAATAAGTTAATTTAAATCCAGAAAAGCCTGAATATATTATAATCAATATTCCAGACTTAATGATAATGTTCCTTTGAAAAATAAGACCCGGTAACAGATTAAAAAATGACAAATACGTCATCGAGACACAACGAAGTTACCAGGGGAGTAATAATGAAATAAATAAGTTCACAAAAATGTTGCAAGGACCAATAGACTCAAAATGGAGTCAGAATATGTAAACCGTGAATGGGAAAGAATGGGACGTTAAAAAGTGTAAATTACCGAATCGCCCTTGAAGGGCCAAATATGCTATAAGGCTACAAGGAACCCTGAAATGGGAAATTAAAAAACCTTAATTGAATGGACTAAGTTCAAAGGAACTTAAAATATTGCATAACAATGTTTGGGATTAAAATGGGTACTAATTCATTATGTAATATTTTTGGATCCATGATTATAGAATCACCTAAACGATGGAAATGAAAAGAAGCTATGGGATAACAATAGTGGTACCCGTATGAGAATGTGATGCTAAGAAACCGAGGTAAGTAACTCCTATGCTTTAATATGGGTTATTCCTAGCCAAATCACATTTATTTTCTAATGCTGCCAAAATTTGTACTCTATTTTCTACCTAATGAATTGGATTTCTCTAATTTGATGCCAATCGACTTGTGATTATTTGTTGTGCCTGTACTTCAGATTTGATTTGCTTGCCTATATCATTTTGAGAACTTGATTGCTGATACTTGAGAATAATTGTACCTTCATGTATACCATGCCATGATCTTGTGATACATCTCATTGATAGAGAGTTTGGTTGTTCCACACACTTTATGTCTCATTGATTGAAATCTTGGTTGTTTATACAATTGTACATCTCGCGTGGAGTTTCAATGAGCATGATGTTTGGTAAGTGTCTGGGGTTGTGCTCAGTCACAATGGCCCATCTATTCACAGATTGTGTTCTAGACCTGTGTGGTCATTTGTATCCTTTGAAGACTTAAGGTAAAAGAGCTCTCACACTATTCAGTAAGCCCAAGAAGGAGAGGCGAACCTGAATGTGTGTTTTGGGGTATGCCGGACCCCATTCTGTTTACACATCTTTTCTGTAAGAACTTGATAATAACATTTGGGCATTCGTTGGATGATCATATTTTACGCCTAGTGAATGATCATATTATGGCAAGCATGATACACTTTTGATTGGCTAACGTGTTTTTTGTGGCAGCGAATCATCATGTTAGGCTATGTAATATCCCGACCCGGGATACCGGGTCATATGACACGTATTACGAGAATTTACAGAAAAAAGATAATTAATTAATTTAATTATTAATTAATTAAAGTAAAGAAATGTTATATATATTAATTAAATAATATATATATGTATAAAGTGAAATATATGTGTATGGAAGCTTGTATGTATGCATGTAGATGAATAAAGTAGAGGGTGTGAATGGTGTGTGTGTGTGTGTCGGCTGGTGTGTGTGTGTGTGTGTGTTGTCTTATATGTGTATATGTATATATTATATGTATAAATATCTTGTAAAATTTAATGCAAAGAAGAAAAGAGAAAAAGCAAAATTTATGAGATGGGAGGTCTAGAGTAGGGCTATGAATCAGAGAGAGAGAGAGAGAGGAAGAGAATGGAGGAGAGAGAGAGGTCGACTACTCTTTCTTTAAAACCAAAACATGCAAGCATGTTGTTCTCCTACGAAATAAATCAAACAAGGGAGAAACTGAGAAGCTAAGGAAGGATTCAAAGCAAGAAGAAAGGGAGAAAAACAGTGGTGAAAGGTGAACCCACCAAAACCTTTGAAATTCTCTCTCTAGAATTTCTCTATGTATAAACTGATTTAAAGCTTTCATTTTATATATATTATATGTAGAACATATTTAGACTTGTTTACCTATGGATTTTGAGCTTCAAACCACCTAAAAACACGAAACCCAGTTAGGACAGCCATTGAAGACCTTGCCCATGGCAGGTCTGAATCGACTTCCTTTAAACTTGTTTTGGCTCATCAAGGCTTCAAGAAGAAGTTATGAGGGTTATAAAAACTCATGACCGCGATCAAAAAGCTCAAAAACTAACCCTCAAATAATCAGTTGCAGGATACGGGTGTGGAGACCAACCTTTCGAAACCCCATCTAAACGAGTATATGAAAATGGAAATTTAAACTACATGGAAAATAGATCATAAAGAAACAAACCCCAAGGGTTTTGGCTAAAAAATGAGCATGTATGACCGAATTACAGTTCGGATTATCATGTCCAAAACCGAACACACGAACGAGTTTTGAACTCCAAAATGAATGCCAATCGAATTGTATATACCTTAGGAACATTTTGAGACAAAAACAGTAAGGATCCATGGATCCAAACTGCACGAAATAGGAAGAAAAGATAAACTGGAATTAGGGTTTTCAGTCGGTCTAGTGGGGAAGAAGAAGATGGGTCAACTCGGCCTTTAAATGAGATTGAGTCGACTCGGACAGGTGGCAGCCTCTGGGCTTGCCACCGATTAATTGGAACGGCGACGTTTTGAATGTCGGTTAAGTAAATGGACGCTAGGGCTAACGTCATCATGACGTCAGCCACATTTAAATAAACCGGATAGACGGGTTGGTTTGCAATTGAACCGGACCGGTTCACTTCCAATTTAACTAAACCCTTTGGTTTTCTGTTTTTTTTAAAATAAAATAAATCATGACTTCCTATATTTACAGATTGACCCCTGGGCTTTAGAAAAATTATACTGAGGCCCAACTGAGGGAAAATTTATGCATTTAGACCCCTAGAAAAATAATTAAATAATAAATTTAATTATTTAATAAATGAGGTTAAATTACTATTTTGCCCTTGTGGCATAAATAGAGCAAACGAAGTCCAAATTAAACATATGAATAGTGTATTTTTACTATTTTGGACATTCTGAGACTAATGGTAGGGTCCGTTTTACGAGACAGGACCCGAAAAAAATAAATACACGTAAAGGCGTAAATGACCAAAATACCCCTTGACCAAAATTTACAAGTTATTAGTATATTCTTACTATCTTGGACCTTCTGAGTCCAATGGTGAGGTCCACGACACGAGACGGAGTCCCGAAAAATAAAGACACGTAAAAGGGTAAAAAGACCAAAATACCCTTGGTACCCCTAAAGCCAAAATGAAATCAGAGAAGGTCTAAATTGACTTTCCTTGACATCCCGGACTCAATAATGGAGTTCAAATTACGAAACGAAGTACAGAAAAATGTGACACGTAAAACAGTAAATGACCATTTTGTCCTTTTATATATAACAGTCCGAATTAAATGTTAGGAAAGCCTAAACCGACTTTCTTCGACACTCCGGACTCAATGGTAGAGTCTATTCGACCTAAAGAAATGTCTAAAATAAAAAGACATAAAATTTGATGAATAGCATCTGTTAGATGACTATGAACTGAAATATTGCCAAAGAACTAAACTGAGGCAAGTACGAGAAATGAAATACAAAGAGACACGACACGTAAACATGTCAAATAAATAACTTTAAATTAAAGTTAATGGAACTACCAGAAGAGTATAAATTGAAATAAATTCAATTTCTAACACATTAAATTATGTCATAGGTTACAAGTACGAGTTAAATTAAGTACCTATGAAATTATGAAATCGTTTTAGGATCTAATACGATTTAAGCATAAGTTAAGGAATATCGAGATGATATTACAATGAATGTGAAGTTGATGAGATGTTTATGAATTGTTCTTAGGAACTACAAGAAAAGTGGGAAAACGCATTTTTAGCACTAACCCTAAAGAATCAAGGTGAGTAACCCTGTGTTTGAATTGGAGATTTAACTCCATGGATTTGAAAAAGTTTTAAGTTCAAAGATATGAAGTATTTGAAGTTCAAATTCAGTATTTACATGATTCAGCTTTTAATTGTACTGTTTTATAACTCTATATGACATGCTCAGTGATTGGTATTTATCATAGTTTTCTTAAAACATATTTCAGTATGTCTAAAGTTTTAAATGCCAAATTATGTTAAATATCCTGAATTTGATAGTTACAAGTATTTGAAGTCCTATTGTAGAATTTATACATTTCATGTTTTAAATATTCATGAAAGTATCTATTGAAGAAGTTATGTGATAAATGTTTTACAAGATAAACGGTACTAAGTACCACCCCATGTGACGTTCAAATCCTTCGGGATTCAACAGTAAATGCCCGGTAGCAGGATCTAATCCCCCAGGCAAATGAGATCGACAGTATTGGCAGTAAAATAGGAGTCTGGTTCGAAACAGATTCCACCTAATTAAAGAGAAAAGATGACAAGTGATTTTGGAAATGAAAGCAGGTTTTACCCTCATTTTCAAATACATAATTATGTGATTTAAAGTTTATATACTTTATCTGATGAAGTACGAGTTTTGCTTGGATACCTTAAATGTTTCCAAGTTATTTGAAATGCATATGTTTTGAGTTATATACTCTATTTGACGAAGTACGAGTTTAGCTTGAATACTTTAAATGTTTCAAAGCTATCTATTTATGAAATGCGTATGTTTGAGTTATATACTCTATTTGACGAAGTACGAGTTTAGCTTGAATACTTTAAATGTTTCAAAGCTATCTATTTATGAAATGCATATGTTCGAGTTATATACTCCATTTGACAAGTATAAGTATAGCTTGAATACTTAAAATGTTTCAAAGCTATTTGTTTTAAGAATGCATGTACTCTGTATTCTAAATTGTATAAGCAATTGGCAGTGAATGTTTTACAACTCTTATGTACTAAAAATCACTACTAATTAAAAAGCCTCATGACGAACACTGGAATTGCTCACAAGCTTAGATTAGCTTACCCGGACTTTGTTCGGACCCTCCCTTTCAGGTGATGCAGCAGACAGGGTCTTAAGGACAACGACGATGAGTCTAGCTGTTTTTGGAAGGATATGTTTAAGTAGTTCTTTTGAAGAACCTATGAACATTAGTAGTATGTTTTGTATTAATAGACAGAGTAAGAATATGTAATAGGCCCTCAGGGCAACTGAATATGTATTGTATCGATGTATGAAGTCTTTAAGTTTTCTTTATACTCTGAATGTGTAACCATGTATGCTATGTATGGAACAGCAGTATCGGACGGATGTGCATAATTTAAAATGAGAAAAGAAAAGAAAAAAGTTTTTCACGCTTCCGCAATCACGTGTAGCACATCTATTCGATACCGCTGCAGATGCGAGCCTTGTCTCGGGGCCTTCGGGTCTCGGGGCGGCGGTCGCGATCCGGTAATCCGCACGGGGTGGGTTTCGAGTCATGACAGGCTAGGTCCCATTTTGAATGATTTTGTTATCACTTTCTTGTGTCATATTGTGGGATAAGCCTTTTTGGACCCTTAGGTCATTATTGTTATATCTTGGTGATTGGCTAAATGATATCTTTTTTCTATATGCCTGTGATCTAACCCTGACCTATGACAAAGTTAGGACTTTACTTACTGTGCTAAGTTAGCTCACTCCTTACTTATGACCATTTTTCAGGTGGCCCTATGAGGGATGAAATGCAATGAGATAACCAGTGGAGCTAGTGAAACACAAATGATTAACACTGATGATATGAACTCCAAATCAAAGTTGACCACATACTTTGCAAGGTTAAGTTCAAAATTGTGTATTATCATATTGCATCATTAGTGATAAGGTTAGCCTAGTATGTTAGATCACCATGATTAAATTATACTTGGAGGTATTCTAATTGTTGTTCATTGGAGATAAGCTTTTGATCAGGTGAATTATATTAGTGTAACTTCCGCTTTAAGTAATTCATTGATATAAAATAGATGTATTGGGACATGGCTCATGTATATTAGTACTCTAGAGATATTTGGTGACTGATGCTAGACGTGCTCTGATGTGTTTAGATGACTTGCATTTCTGAATTAAAAAGGTTTTAATTTTTGTTGCTCATGTCCTCGGCATCCGCTTAGGGTAGGGTGCCAGGTTGTGACACCGGTGACATTGTCCGATCATCTTTCAATATCAAACCAATGGGGTTTTTTTCCTCTTTCCATGAGGATTACAACCCTAACCTTAGTTTTTCAATTCACTTGTCCAAACTTCATGTAATAGGGAAAATCAGTGGGTCTCAGCGAGACCTAATTTTTCGGCCACTATAAAATTTCCTATTTCGTGGCTTTTGGTCCATGGATTTCACTCAAATCCTTCACATATCATCATTTGAATTAATTTGGAACAATTCTACATTGTTTAATTCCAGTTTTACACATAAAATCACAACTCTTTAATTTTTTACATAAACCTGCAACTAGGGTTTTCTTGCTCAATTCTCAACTATTTTTAATGATTCTTTTTGCAAATTAAACCTTTTATCATTCTCATTCAGACCCTATAACATAATCATGCTTTCATGATTTTGAATTTAAAAAATAAAACTCTGAATTTTACTCACCTCTATGAGCTTTTGGCTCGTAGTTTACCCATTTTCTTCTCTTTTTCTCTCTTCTTCTTCCTTCTGTTCCACTTCTGAATCTCAGAGCTTCAATTTCTCTCTCTCTCTCTCTCTCTCTCTCTCTCTCTCTCTCTCTCTCTTCTCAATTTCTCTAACCCTCAACACCTATTTATAGGTGAAAATCCATTGCTCTTCTCACTCTCAGCTTCTTCCTCTATCCTTCATTCTTTCTCTGATTTTTCTTTCTTTTCTTTTGTTTTCTGCTTTTCATTTAATGCAACTTTGATATTATGTATATTGTATGTATGTATATATATATATATGCATATATTCTACATTATTATGTATACATATATATATATACACGTATTTACACACACACACATACCATGTATATACACACATATATCTATATATATGCATATGTTGTGTATTATCTTGTGTTATACATATATCTATATATATATATATATATATATATATCTATGTATACACGAATCTTCGTACAGTCCGGTTCCTCGTACGGGTGTTCCCCGAGCACTTGGGATTACTTGTAATTATCATAAATCCTGTATCTATCATCATGTGTGCACTCAAATACTGTATAGTACTCAAATCGTGAACGGTATAATTTGTCTCAAAATACGTACTTAATTTCGTACACTAACCTTTTTATTTTTGATATCACTATGATAGCACAGTTACATTTTGGTATTACATTCATTGGCTTGATCTGTCTCGATATTATTATTTGATCCATTTTTGGGCATTTTGGAATTAACCTGATTTATTTGGGTCGAGGTTGTCACGACCCAAAACCCACCCTATGCGGATCTCTTATCGCGGGGCCGACCCTGGGGCCATCCCTACTTTTTTTCTTTTTTTGTATCAATGACAACAATATATAATGTAAAACTTAAACAATAAATCAGCAGAAGTCTTAAATACATCAGATGGTTCTATAATACCAAAACAAGAACCGACATAACCTCACCTTTAAGTGGTGAATACATGGGACAACTACATTACTTCTAACATAATCCTCAAACTATCCCCCTATGCTCTTGGACTCCTACTGTGGTCCTGCCATATCCTTACCTGAAAAATAAGTAAGTTGGGGTGAGCTAACAAAGCTTAGTAAGTAAATTCCCATCTCAGACACGGGTTAGGGTAAACATAGCAAGAACATGAATTCATAGTGTGAACATGATAGCCAATCATGAAATGAGATGCTGTGATAGCCAATAAAGGTGAAATGCCACAATGGCCAATGAATAGTAAGTCACAATGATCAATCATGAGTAATGGTATAACATGAACATGGGAAAGCTCAATAGAAATTAGTCAACATAAAAGTATTGCCACAATAAATTGGTCACAATCAATGAGTGAAATGTCAACATATGATTATTCATAGGGAATGACCACATCCTATGAATCTAATAAACGTAAACATATTAGTCAAACATAAGTGATGCATTTACTCTGTTCAGGATTTGGCAAACCCTCAGTTTTTTGGGGCGCGGCATACCCCCTTTAACCTCAATGCATATAAAATGCCCTCATAACTCAATGCGTAAAAATGTCATCATTGCCATATGTCCTTTCACAGACTCAACCCGTAGGTCCTGTTAACTCAAAAAGTATTGGATGGATATTATGACTGAGCACAAATCCAACATTCATAATAAATCATGATCATTTGTGATTCCATAAGAAGTGCATCAAAACTGAATATCATGCAATGGACATACAACAATAGACCTTTCAAGGCACAGTACAACATAACATTCAATGATATAGCAGTCAATAAACATCCACAAGAGAGGACAATATCAATTGTGGAACAATAATAGTTGGTACGCACAAGAGTACAAAATTGACAATAATAGAATGAACGTGACTTAGAAGACTACATGTAAGAGATAGGGGTTTACTTACATTTTATCTGTGTGATCCACCTCAGTATTCCTTAATTTTCTACTTTCCCTTTGACTTACCTATAAATGAGTAAACATGTCGCAGTTTTAATGCTATTCATCAAATTTCATACTTCGTTACCATAAGTATTTCTTTTACTAATTTAGACTCCACTAGTGAGTCCGGTATGTCGAAGAAAGTCAGTTTAGGTTTTCACGGTTTCCTAATTTGGACTTCTATACTAATAAGGGAAAAATGGTCATTTTGCACTTTTATGTGCCTTTCTTTCTCAAGACCTATTTTCATAAATTGGACTTTACTGTTGAGTCCAGAATGCTTGAAATAATAAAGATTCACTATTCATTTATTTTAATGAGAATTTGTTTGACTCATATTTGACTTAGGGGCATTTTGGTCATTTGGAATTTCTATGGGTATTTTATTTTTTGGGACTCCGTCTCGTGAAACAGACCTCATCATTGAGTCCAGAAAGCCTAAAATAATATATTTACACTATTCACTTAACTAATTTGGACATAAAAATTTAAATTAATAAATAATTAAATTAATTAAATTTACTAACTAATACTATTATATATATATATATATATATATATATTAGTTCATGATTTTACCACATGTACCCCAGTGGCACAGTGGTGAACCCAGGGGCCATAAGGCCCTCACGCCTATGCGTTTGGGGTTCAATTCCCCTCAGCCCCTTACCTTCCCACTGTTCACCTTTTTAAACATTAAACACCAGCCCCTTTAAACAGTTCCGGGTCATCACTGCGCTTGGGCGGGTTCCGACCCAGCTTGCGTGACCGAATAGCCTCCTTCCCCGATTTGTCGGTGACCGGCCTATGCAGCTTCGGTCACCAACTCCGGCGCCGATGACTGGACTACATTGTATATATATATTTTTGTTTCATTTTTTTTCATCGTTTTAAAGGCTACTTTTAGTTCCAAGCACCCTAAAACATAATTTAGAGGCTATAGATAGCAATTTAAACCTATAAACACATTCAAAATCTAATTTTTCCAAAACATCAACTTTTCGATAAATTCATTTTTCTCCCTCATTTCTTCACCGTTTCACTAGCGGTTTCTTCCTACGTGCTCCATTTTCTCCATAGAATCTAACTGTAAAAATATTTCTAAGTTTCATGCAAGTTTATAAAAAAACCCAGAAAATGTAACTTTGAAATTTACAGAGAATTCATACCTTTTTTCCCCATTATTTCTCTTCCTTTCTCTTCTATTTTTTTCCCTCTTCTGAATCTCCAACCTTTCAGCCCCTTTGGTTTCCTTCCCAAAACGCACTCACAGTGCATACATATATAACAATTGTAACCACACGCACGGTCCCTTTTCTCTCTCTCTCTCTCTCTCTCTCTCTCTCTCTCTCTCTCTTCTTTCCTTTCCTTTTTCTTTGACTTTCCTACTTGACCTTCTAAATCAGTAACCCCCTCCTCCTTTATTTGCTATTGTTTTTATGTTATATTTTATATATGTATATTATGTATATACCACACATACACACACACACACACACACACACACACATATATATATATATATATATACGTTTCTCTTTATTTGACTTTTCCTTTCCTGTTTAAATTTCTAAATTCATAACTCTCCTCCCCTATTTATTCTACTTTATTTGGTAAGTTGTATATATGTAACTCACACTCTCTCACATACCACTAATTATGCACATGTGATATATATATATATATATTAAATATATACTTATAAATATATATATATGTTGCACATGATATATATAAATTGTGTACAGACTTATAATTATATATTCATGTGTATACAACCACATTTTTTCCCACATACATATATATATATATATACCCATATATGTATACATATATGTACACGTATTTCAATGCTCACTTATGGCTTGCTCGAGTATTGCCCGGCATTGTCAGTATATTGAAAATTGTTCACATGCTAAAACCAGTCAATTCATTTAATATTATAAAACAACTCTAACAGTTTGGGTTTATTGTGTTTGCTCGGTTACATTTTGGGTCGGGGTATTACAAGGGTGTTACATTTTACCACCCTTAAACTGAGTTTTGTCCTCAAAACTAGAACATTCAAATCTAAGGAACTCTGTTATCTTTTCACGAAACTTTTATATTTATGGTTCCCTTTTTAATTGGTCTCCTAGACTTATCATTGGTATTTAAAGTTTTATCAAGGTTTCTATAATCATAGTAGTTCATCATTCCCTTTTTATCATAGTTTTAGTCATTCTCACTTTCTCTCACTATCACAATTATCCTTCAAGACTCTATTTGTCTTTACCCTATCAGTGTCTATTTATGACTTACTCAAGAATTTTTCATATTTTTGGTACATCATCAATTTATTTAGAGTATCAACTCCTCTTGTAATTATCCATTTAGTTTCCTTCAGACTATCTCTCATATTGATTTATTGTCAGATCCACTACCTTTCAAAGTGTTACCATTCTAATTAGATGTTACTCTACATCTTTCAAGAGAATACTAATCGTTGCCTTTATTCTACTATGGTTCCTCGTAATTCATCGATCAATTCGTATTTTAATCATCATGGGTTATCAATTTCAATACTGCTATTATTCCTTCCAAGATTTCTTAAGTATAACTACTATCTCCCATTCAAGCTTCCTTTATTTATCTACATCATTTATCGAAACCTCCTTCAGTATTTTCAGTGTCATAATCTCAAGAATCCTTGTCGGTTACCCTTAAGTATACTACTATTCCTTAAAGGTCACTACTTACTTGATCATCTCATTTGTTTAAAAATCATCAATTTCTATCATAACGTATAGTCTTTTCCAAAGACTTAGTTAACCTTTAGTATCTGGACTTGCTTTCGTCTTCTAAAAGTCACTAACCATTTAATCATTTTTAAATCGTAAAATTTTTTCTCAGATCGGCTAATAACTGTGTACTTATGATCTATACCTCATATGCTCTCCGATACTATAGAAACGGTTAACATGTAACCTAAGGGTTCTGTTTCTATGTTCAACTTAGTAGTAAATGTAGGAGTTATAAATGAATACGCAGAGCCAATATTTAAACAACACGTGGGCAGGTGTAAACAACTGGAAAAATACCTGCGACTACTGGTACAGTAGCTTGATCATCTCCCGGAACTACTTACTATAAAAAGATCAACGGTCAGAATAATAATAATCACCATAAGAATCTAACCATATATGTTAGTTTCTATCTGTAGATCGACTTCAGACTTGACAGTATAAGTACTCTTAGTACTATCTCTCATGACTCCAAAAAAACACTAGAGCTATTTTACTTAGTGGTTTTCAAACCTATAGTTCTGATACCATGCTGTCACAACCCGTAACCCACCTTGTGCAGATCTGGCATCGCGACCCCAACCTGAGCCATTTGCCGAACCATATTTTTCCTTTTAACTTTAACTTAACATTTATATATGAGTGTTATTAACATACTTTCAAAAATTAAATACACAGTAGAAGACTTAATAAAATTTCTGCATTTATAATATTAGAGTTCTTAAATACACAGACCCAAAAACTCTAAATATCACTCTCCCCAAGATGTGGGGTGATGGGAGAACATAGGACAAACACTATACTTCACTATCAAAATATCCTTGTAGTATATGTATCTGCAGCAACTTTACGCTTGTTCGGGATCTCAATCCCTATTCTCAAACTGCAGCGTCCTTACCTAAAATAGTCAGAATAAATCTGTAATAAGCTAACTTAGCCCAGTATGTAAATTCTTTTGCTCTGTCATGGGTCAAAGTCAGTATAAGAAGGTTCATAAACCAAAATAAATAAGGTAAGTCACAAAATGTGAAGTAACTGAACTAAACCCTCGGGTCTAAGGAACATCCCATGATAACAAAAACAATGAATATCCAACGATATCAAGTATATAAATCATCAATAGGGATCTGGCCTAATCAATAAATGTACTTCCATAATAATAGATAATAGTTCGATATAAGAGATGCTTTGTGCAACCATATGTTCATTGATTGGGAACGTAAATGCTCATGCAAATGAATGCAATAATAGATATGATAATAACCATAGTTGATATATAACAGTAAAACCCAGCCTACCCTCTCGCGATCAGATCCATCCTGATTGCTCATGTATACCCGACCTACCCTTTATTGTAGTTGATCTATAACAGTAAAACCCAGCCTACCCTTTTGCAATCAACCCCTTTCGCTTGATTGCTCATGTATACCCAGCCTACCCTTTCACTATAGTTGATAATAATAGAACCCAGCCTACCCTTTCGCAATCAGATCCATTCTGATTGCTCGTGTACACCCGACCTACCCTTTCACTACAGTTGATAATAGTAGAACCCGGCCTACCCTTTCGCCATCAGATCCATCATGATTACTCATGTATACCCAGCCTACCCTTTCACTGTTTAACAGTAGAACCCAGCCTACCCTCTTACAACCAGATCCATCCGCCTAATTGCTCATGTACACCCAACCTACCCTTTTCTGTAGTTAATTATATAATAGTAGAACCCGGCCCACCCTTTCGTAATCAGACCCTTTTGCCATGACTTGCTCATGTACACCCGGCTTACCCTTTTCTGTAGTTAATATATAATGGTAGAACCCGGCCTTCCCTTTTGCAATAAGACCCTTTCGCCTGACTTTGCTCATGTATACCCGACGTACTCTTTATTTTTGTAGTTGATTAATTTTAGTACCTCATGGGCGTTGACCTCGTAGGTCTCATAATAGCATCTAATGGACATTGTGACTGTGCATAACTTCGGTATTTAATAATATATGTAATGATCATAATTTCACCTGGAATATGTAATTGTGTGGAATATCTCTTTTCTCTCTGTGAGAACTCTAGCTATTGCCTCTCGAGGCATGGTACAAATGTGTACAGAAACTCATGATCAAGATATAGAATTCAAACTCAACAATATCCACAAGCTAGAATAAGCATCAAATTATGGAATAAATAATAGCTGAATGTATAAGAATACAAACTTGGCAGTAACAAGAAATAAATGTGTGACATGGCTAGAACTTTACCACATGTAGAGATCGGACTTTACTTGCCCCTTACTGTATCACTTAGAAAGTCAAACTTCTTTCTTCTTTCCTTTTAACATTCCTATTATTCAAGAAACACATCTCAGTCTATTTTTACATAATCTATGCTATTCATCAAATTTTATATATTATTGATATAAGTATCTCATTTTCCAAAATGGACTCTACTATTGAATCTGGAATGTCGAAGAAAGTTGGTTTAGGCTTTTACAGACTTCTGTACTAAAAAGGGCAAAATGATCATTTTGCACTTTTACATGTTTTTATTTATCGGGGCCTATTTTCATAAATTGGACTTCATCGTTGAGTCTGGAATGCCCGAAATAATAAAAATTCACTATTTATTCATTTTAATTGAAGTCCGTTCGACTCATATTTGACTTGGGGGCATTTTGGTAATATTTCCTTTTATAAAATATTTAATTAAATATTTTAATTTATTTACTTTGGGTCATTTCACAATTATTATAAGTATAGGGCCCTTTTTTAATTTCTCAAACCTTTGGGACAAATCTGTAAAATTAGAATTTACTATTCCCAATTGGAATAGCCAAACAGTGGACAAGTCCACAAAATAGGGTTAGGATATTCCAATTCTAATTTAAGTTTTTAAATCAATTTATTAAACCAGTAGCCAAACACTCCCAAATCTCACTTAATACACTAAATAAAATGACACAGTTTCAATAACTCGCATTTGCGGATGGGTCGGGGTCCCGACCCGAACCCGAACCCGAACCGACCCTGACCCTGACCCTAACCCAAAATAGTCTTCTTCTTCGATGAGATTCTAGTGTCTTCTCTGGCACTGGTGACATTTTCTAATCATCTTTCAACATCAAACCAATGGGGTTATTTTCCTCTTCCCATGAGGATTATAACCCTAACTGACTGTCGAGACTAACAAGTTAAGAAAGTAGACCTGTGTGGCTTGAATAACTCCGTTTAGCAAAAATATAGAATGTGTCATAATAGTAATACTAATTATCTAATTTATGATAAAATAGAAGTAGAGTAGCCAATGATATTATTAATACAACAATGATTATAAATAATAATAAATTTAAAAGAATAAAATAAGTAAATATAAATACTAAGAATATATATAGAAAAAATATTTAATAAATAATGGTAGTGATAATAATAATGATAAAAAAGAATAGTGTTATCAATAATATATCCGTACACATACATGAGAAAATTATTTTACTTTCTTTAATTTATCTTTTGTATCTTTTTTTTTTCAAATGAGAAACACAAGCATTATGTAAGAGGTCTCTACTGGCATATGTATCTAAGATTTTCATTCTTAACAAAACTAATTTAAGAAAATCCTCAACAAGAAGCCAAATAAAACCATTTGTTTTTGCGAAGAGGTCATTGGTTGTGATTCTGTACGTGCGTGTATTTGTGTTTATATATGACAGTGTGTTATGTACATATATATATATATATATATATATAGAGAGAGAGAGAGAGAGAGAGATGACAGATCCAATTGGGTCTCTCTCATGAAGTGTGAGTGTGTGTAAATATACATGTGTATATATGTTTCATGCGATATGAAATACGGATATTTTCATTTAAATCATAAATGTTAATGATTATTAAAAAAGTCATTAAATTTTTATTTAATAATTTTATTATTTTAATAATATTTTTATAATTTATATATTTTTATATTATTTTAATTGTAATAATATTAAATTTTTATTATATAATAATTTTATAAAAAATATAAAAAATTCATATATATTCAACATATTTCTTATATATTCCTACCTTATTTTTTGAAAAAATAACATGTCTTTAATTTTGTATCATATTATATTTGTATTCATGTTGTATTCGTACTTTTTAATTTGTGGGAATATATACATAGAAAGAGATTACTGTTGCCCAAACCAGCTGCATCGGCGACAGTGGTGGTGCAGCCGTTTCGGTAGTGATGGGTGGTCACGATGTTCAGTGGCTTGCATACAGTGTTGGCGTGGTGGTTGGAGCGGCCGGGTGCTCATTGGTAGCAGACCAGTGGCTGTCTGCTGACCATAACCCATGCATGGTTGAGTAACCCGGTGGTGGAAAAGGCCTAAAAACTGAGATGCTACCAGTGGTGGGGGTTTCCGGCTGTGGGAGTGAGTGACATTGCAGGCCTGGTAGATGGCGGTTCGCTGTGGTTGACGGTGGTTTGCCGCAGTTGGTGAGAGAAATGGTAAGGGTTGTGACAGTGCAACACGGTGCACTGGAGGCGACCGTTGTAGAGGCTGACGATGGTTGTGAACTACTGTGCTTTCGGAGCATGTGGGTCACGGTTGTGGCAGTTTCTGTTGTGGTAGACTTAGTCTTTGCTTTTGTTAAATAATTCCTATTGTTTAGGAAGTTGACCTGTTCTTTTGCTTTATGGATCCACTAGTGGGATGCACTATTTTAGCTTTCTGTTTATGCACTATTTTAGCTTTCTGTTTAGCTTTTTGTTATTGTAAGGCTATATATAGCCACTTTTACATTCAATTATATATGAGCTTTCCCTTACTTTGTTTTGCATAAGTCATACTAGTATCAACATCTGGTATCAGAGCAGAGTGAAACTTCTCCCCACTTTGCAGCTGTAGCTCAAAATGGTCACCGAAACTAATTTTGTTCAGCCTGCTATTCCCCATTTTGATGGTCACTATGATCATTGGAGCATGCTGATGCAGAATTTCCTTCGCTCCAAAGAGTACTGGCAGATTGTGGAAAATGGGGTTCCTACTGTAGCAGAAGGTGCTACTCTTACCGAGGCATGGATGAAGGAAATTGCTGACCTGAAATTGAAGGACTTGTGTGTGAAGAACTATCTTTTCTAGGCCATTGATTGCTCTATTCTTGAAACCATTTTGCACAAAGATACTGCCAACGGAATCTGGGATTCCTTGAAGAACAAATACCAAGGGAATATTCGAGTCAAGCGTGCACAGCTTCAGGCTCTATGAAAGGATTTTGAGACACTTCATATGAAGGAAGGTGAGTCTGTCAATGACTACTTTGCTCGAACCCTTACCATCGTTAATAAAATGCGCATCCAAGGTGAACCCATGAGTGATGTCATTGTGATTGAAAAAGTTATGCGCTCGATGTCTTCAAAATTTGCTTACGTGGTTTGTTCGATTGAGGAGTCCAATGATTTGGATTCCATGAGTATTGATGAATTGCAAAGTAGTCTTCTAGTGCATGAAGAACGTATGTCTGGACATGTTATTGAAGAGCAAGCTTTGATGGTTGCTCATAAGGATAATTCTGGTGGTTCTGGAATTGATCGCGGTGCCTCACGTGGACGTGGCAGGGGTCGTGGTTGATCAAGTATGAATAAGGCACTTGTTGAATGTTATTACTGTCATGGTCTTGGTCATTTTCAGTATGAATGTCCTAAAAAAAATAGGGACCCCAAGGATGGGAGGGAGACAAAGGCTCACTTTGCTGAAACCAGAGAAGAGATGCAAGAGATGTTTCTTATGACATATATTGATGTCGACAAAGCAGTTGATGAGATTGCGTGGTTCCTAGATTCTGGGTGCAGCAATCATATGTGTGAAAAAAGGGAGTTATTTTCCCAATTGGATGACACATTTCGAAAGTCAATCAAGTTGGGCAACAATTCCAATCTTCGTGTGATGGGCAAAGGCCAGATTCAAATTATTGTCAATAATATTACCCAAGTTATCGCAGAGGTATTTTATGTGCCTGACTTATGCAATAATCTTTTGAGTATTGGTCAATTGCAGGAAAAAGGGCTTGGCCATATTAATTCAAAACAACAAGTGCAAAGTTTATCATCCAGATAGAGGGCTTATTATCGAAATAGCTATGTTACTCAACCGGACGTTCATTCTCCGAGCCACTATCAAACCGCAAAAACAACATTGATTTCAAACTCTCTCTCAGAATCCAGATCATCTTTGGCACTGTCGTTATGGACACTTGAGTCTTGATGGACTTAAAACTCTTCACACCAAACAGATGGTACATGGACTGCCCCAATTGAAGAAGGCCAATTTGTTTTGTGAAGATTGCATGATGGGCAAGCAACACAGAAGTCCGTTTCCTAAAAAAGGTACCTGGCAAGCATTTCAAATTCTGCAACTTGTTCATGCCGATATCTGTAGGCCTATATCCCCTATTTCAAACAGAAAAAAGGTATCTTCTAACGTTTATTGATGATTTTAGTTGCAAAATCTGGGTGTTTTTCTTGGCAAAAAAATCAGAGGCCTTTGAGTGTTTCAAACTTTTCAAAGTAAAGGTAGAAAAAGCAATGGGTACTAGCATTTCTGGTTTACGCACAGATAGGGGCGGTGAGTTTACGTCTCAAGAATTCCATATGTTTTGCCAAACCAATGGGATTCGACTACAACTTACCGCAGCCTATACTCCTCAGCAAAACGGAGTGGCAGAGCGGAAGAACCGCACAATCATGAACATGGTTCGTAGTATGCTGACTTGCAAACAAGTGCCAAAAAACTTCTGGCCCGAAGCGGTTAATTGGGTAGTACACATCTTAAATCGAAGTCCAACGCTTGATGTGCGCAATAAGACACCCGAGGAAGCCTGGAGTGGCATTAAACCTTCAATTGATCATTTTCGGGTGTTTGGATGCCTCTCCTATGTTCATATACCTGACAACAAACGCACAAAATTAGATGACAAGAGCTTGAAGTGTGTACTACTGGGAGTTAGTGAAAAATCCAAGGCATATCGCCTATATGATCCTTTGTCAAACAAAATTGTGATTAGCCGTGATGTTACTTTTAATGAAGATGATAGTTGGCCTTGGATAGCAACCCATGCTGATACTATTGATATTTCCCTGGATTGGGGTGATCAACAAGACACTAACTCTCTTGATCACAATCACAATGATCAGCCTACAACTCCAGTAGCTGGAGATCAAGTTCCTGACGCCTTTCCTGGTGTTAATGATGCTGTAGCACAACAGAATAGTGGCGAAGATTCACTTGAGGAAGCTAAAGATCCAGCACAATCCCAAACCTCTGATCTTTCAGAAAGACGCATTCGACATCCACCAATCTGGATGCGTGATTATGAGAGTGGTGAAAGGCTCTCTAACACTAAAAATCAAGGTAACTGTGCTATGTATGTAGATGAGGACCCTCTAACTTTTTCTAATGCAGTACACAACAGCAAATGGCACTTGGCTATGGACTCTGAAATTGCTGCAATTTGCAAAAATAATACCTGGGAATTGACTGACTTGCCAAAAGGTGGAAAAGCAATTGGAGTTAAATGGGTATACAAGACGAAACTCAACGAACATGGTGAAATTGACAAGTATAAGGCCCGACTTGTCGCAAAGGGATACACTCAGCAACATGGAATTGATTACTCAAAATTTTTTGCTCCTGTTGCCCACCTAGATACTATTCAACTTGTTCTTGCTTTTGCAGCTCAAAAGGCCTGGCCCTTGTACCAATTAGACGTTAAATCAGCGTTTCTTCATGGAGATCTTAATGAGGAAGTATACGTTGCACAACCACTTGGTTATGAGATCAAAGGGGCTGAACATAAAGTGTATCGACTTCGAAAGGCATTATACGGATTGAAGCAAGCTCCTCGGGCTTGGTACAGCCGAATCAAAGCTTATTTCGTGAGAGAAGGCTTCAAGAAGTTTCCTTATGAACCCACTTTATTTCTCAAGCAAAGAATAGGTCTACCACAACAGTTTCGATGTCCCACCGTTGGTTCATTCTAGTGGTTTAGAAAGATGGGTGGCTGGGTCGCAACAACGTGGTGGGCTATGGCTACCGCTGAGTTGAGCGGCGATGATGGGTGGTTTTGTTGAGGCCATTAGATGGCCGCGAGATATTGAGAGAGGGAGTGAGTTTTGCTGGAGATGGCCATGGTGATTTTGGTGGTGTTGAGTGGTGGGTGTTTTGGAAGAGATGAAAGGTCATTGATGAGTGCTCAAAAGTGCACTCTAAATACCCTATTTTTGGATTAAAATGCTAGAATGTGACCCTATTATGAGAGCATAGTGTTTAATATTTTTAGTTCATTTATATCTAGTTTTATGATATATTTTCTGTTTAAGTGAGTTAATTAATATATTTATTGAATTAAGGAAGCACTGAAGGTAAAAGAAGAGCTATGGAGTATATTGTGCAATTTTCAGCTTTAGGCAGATTCGATCCATTGAGTTTCAATTAAGATTTGGATGGCGTTAGAGTTTCAGAATGAGAAAGCGGTCTTCATGAAAGTTTTAGAGGACGTCTTGGGAATTTCAGAATGGTCTGGTTTGTAAAAATTCGAGTTCGTTTGGGCCTCCAAATGTTATGTCAAAGACAGGCCTGAAAAGCTGATTCGAATCTGTCCGACCAGCCAACTTCAAGGGATCATAACTTGAGCTTCCGAAGTCCAAATGA
This sequence comes from Nyssa sinensis, assembly GCA_008638375.1. Lineage (NCBI taxonomy): Eukaryota > Viridiplantae > Streptophyta > Magnoliopsida > Cornales > Nyssaceae > Nyssa > Nyssa sinensis. Next base: position 30,426,791 of record CM018041.1, on the reverse strand, counting down.
GGTGCTTTTTGAGCTTAAAATTATCTACTCATCCAGGGCTACAACTTTTGTGAAGAGCCCGAGTAGAGATTCAGTCGTTATCTGAGAGAAAATAGAGCCTAAAAGTGGCAATTGCTGGCTGTGCGCGAGAAAGAGAAAGGAATAAAAGAAAAAAAAAAAGCAACACAAGGCTGCGCGGCTGAAGGGAGTCTCAATTCTGATTCTATTTTGTGTGGGGCCCGGTGCTTGGAGATTTGACCAAAAGAAAAGCAATGAAAATAAAGAAACCGTGGGCTTTGACTTGGGGTGGGGTCCATGCATGAAACAAAGAGAAAAGGAAGAAGTGGTGCAGTGTGGCTTGGCTGGGCAACGCACAAAATCAAAGGAAAAAGAAAACAAAGTTGGGCTACACCGTGTGGTGCAAAGCAGCAGTTCATTTGCTGGGCTTTCAAAGCGTGGGGCCTAGATGCTGAATCAACAAGGTACGTGAGGGGCTGAATATAAAAAGAGAAAAAAACCTAAAGAGAAGAAGAGAGAGCCGTAGGAGCTACGGCGGCAGAAAACAGGTCTGAACAGAAGTTGCTGCGGCTATTAACAGAGAACAGGGACGTGCGGCGGTGCAGGGTCCTGGCGCAGAGAAGAAGCTACAGCCACTCCATTATTTTTAAATCATCAATTTCTTTCTTAGATCGGCTAAAAACTGTAGACTTATGATCTGTACCTCCTATATTCTATGTAAATCACTCTTTACTAATGATTTCTCCTATGTATAACATTCAGTGATAATGACTCTTCCAAGAGTCGCCATTCATTCTATCTCGTTCATTAAGTAATCATTCATATCTATAACAGTATATAGTTCATTCTAAAAGATTTTAAATCTTTACATTTAAATTTGTTATTGCTCTTTGAAGTTTACAAATCATGAAATCACTTAACTCATCAATGTCATTTTAAAATTTCACGAGATAAAAATATGTTGATCTAATACTCGTATATCTATGTTACGTGCTCTACTTGTTTCATGCATAACATCTATCATCAATCATTCTCTTGGTGGAAATGGAATAGTTAACATATAACTTAGGAGTTTTGTTTCTATGTTCAACTAGTAGTAATTGTTGGAACTATAAATTAATACGTAGAGCTAACATTTAGCAATATTGGCATTTGTAAACAACTAAAAAATTACTTGTGACTACTGGTACAGTAGCTTGATCATCTCCCAAACTATTCACTGTAAAAGATCAATGGTCAGAATTCACATACAAGTCTATCTATCACATCAGGATTTACTCTATTTGGCATTGGTAATACTAGTACATCAATCTCATCTCCCATGAACCACTTATTACTAAATTGTTCTAACACCAAATCTTTGATATCAGTTGAGTGTAATAATTCAAACCTAATACTTTGATTATCTCCTGGTATCACTGGGTTTGGTAGGATAGGTGTAGTGGTGTTGTAGAATTCCATTGATTAAGTCCACTGGGCATATGTCGTCTTAACAGTACCATAAAGAATTCTTAGTATCTGTGTAAATTTCTAAATATCATTTCTTCTATGTTACTAAGCCAATCTTCCAAGTATAGGCCAATCATTGAGAATACCTGTGCTCCTGATCTGTATCTGGTGTGTTCTATGTTTAACATTTCTAAACAATGATCCTCATGGTAATATATAAATTGGGTCAATAAATAACCTAAAGTTCACATGCCTTTTTATCTAACACATGTTGAGCCATGCTTTGAAAGGCCTACTGTTATATTTCACTATACACTTGATATTCCATTTTTATATTCTATGGAATCACATATGATCCTAATATGTTTATATACCAGATTTGTGCTCAGACACAATATCCATCTGATGTTTTCTGATACACTAGAAACCTACGGGTCAGGTCAGTAAACGGACATATGGCAATACATTGGAATTCACTGGCGGGTATGCCGGGCCCCAAAAGACTGAGGGTGTGCCAAGCCCTGACACAGAATAAATGCATCTCTTATTTGATTGTTTTGACTACGATTGTTGAGTTACACTATCCCTTATAATTATCTTGTATTGAGAGACATTTCCTTATTGATTTGATTGTGATCGGTTTATTGTGGTAGTACATTCTTATTGTTATATTATCATTGAGAGTTCTATGTTGATGTTATATCCATTACTCCTGATTGTACTTTGTAACCTATTGTTCATTGGCCGTTATGGCAATTGTTCTTATTGGCTATCACAACATCTCTTTTCTTATGATTGGCTATCATATTCTCATTCATGGATTCATATTCTTTTATGATCACCAATACCAGTGTCGGAGATTTGTATTTACTTGCTGAGCTTTTGTAGCTCATTCCACCTTACTTACCACCTTTCAGGTAGCGGCGCTACCCAGTAGGAATCTGAGAGCGTAGGAGGACATTTTAAGGAAATATACCAGTTTATGTTTTAGTTCTCCCATGTATTCACCACCCACGGGTGCTGGTTATGTTTGGTTTTATTTTGATTATTATAGAACCATATTATGTATTGAAAAGACTTCCACTGATCATTGTATTTAAAAGACTTCAGCTGATTTTATTATTTATAAGACTTCCGCTTATTATTGTTTTAAATTTTTAGTACACTGCATATTAGTACTATGATACAAAAATGGAAAAAGTAGGGATGGCCTTAGGGTCGGCCCCGCGACAAGAGATCCGCGTAGGGTGGGTTTCAGGTCGTGACAGCTTGGTATCAGAGCTATAGGTTCGATTGTAAGTCATGAGAGATAGGAATAGAATTAGAATTCGATAGATACTGACATTTCTATAATTAGATTTCATACGATCATTGACTATTATCTTATACATTGACTAGACATCTCACTGGTTATCTTTACAGACATGGTTATCACAAGGAATACCTCGATTGTTATAGATCGTATAAATCGCTTAGAGCGATTGATGGAAAGGGTTATTGAGGCTTTACTTAGGAGTCAGCCGTAGATAATGATTAATTATTATGCTAGACTCATATATGAATACGGATTGCCTATCTTACGTAAATGTTAACTGTTATCTTTTACAGCAAATAGTGTACACCCGGAAATGATTAAACTACTATATTAGTAGTCACAAGTGCTTCTCTAGTTATTCATAACGTTTATAAACTACTGAGATTTTATGTTGACTCTACGCACTTATTGATGTCCTCACAATTCCACTAAACTGAACTTAGCCAACTGAACACTTAGACGATTGATTTATTGATTTCATTACATTGGGAAAGTTACTGTTGGAGAACTAAATGAATTGTGACTGTCAGAAGATGAAAACAAGTTAAGATACTAAAGGTTAACTAGTTTTGGAAAAAGACTACATGTTATAATCAAAGTTGATGATTATTGACTAGTGGCGCGGTTATTTTCCATGAGGTTTACGTTATCCATTCTGTACATGGGTAACTAAATTTTTAAGTGGGGTTAGGGATGAACTTGTACCATAAATAATTGTTTTAATTTATTTTTAATTCCTGTACGTGGTTTTTACTTGTTAAATTCTTTGATGATCATTCATAATTAATTGTTGAATTTTATTGTCCGAGTAATTAAAGGGTTTAGTCTGTTTATAGATTCAGTCATGCTTTTTCTATCAAATGGATTAATGTTTTGATTATTTTTGGACCAATTAAATATTTATATTGATTCAATTCTCTGCTGCAGTATTGCTCGTTGGGTATATTGTCGTCGTTGGGTTTTTTCAATGTGAATAATAATTTGTGTGATTTAAAAGTGTTGAATGATTTTTCAAAGGATTATTTTCAGTCTAATTTTGGTTCATAATTTTAAATCTTCCGATTGAGATTTTTGGAATTTAATTTCTCAATTGAGTTATCAGTGAATTAAAAATAGTTAAAATACTAAATATGTGCAAGGGATTCCCGACACTCCACTGTTCGTTAAATTTGAATACTTTGTCCGTTATTCAGCTTGTTTAATTATTAATTTGCATTCAAAAATCACTTTTCTATATTTTTATTTTCTCGTTAACCGTTTAATATTTTTCTTATTTTTAAAAATTCTTTCTATTATTCTTTTAATTTTGTCTCCCTGTGGAATCGACACCCCAAAGCTACACTACAACTACCGCGTTATTCTTTGGGCGTAATCAGTCATGGTGAGGGGGGTATGAGTCGTGGGTTCATGGGGGTGCTACTGGTGGCAGTGATGGAAAGACGGTGAGGGGCTGACCGGAGGGGGAGTGACCGAGCTTTTTGGGGGAATGAGGGGGAAAGTTGCAGAGGGAGAGGAGTGAGAAAACCGGGAGAAGGGAGCGTAACCGAGTGTCAACCCACAGGAAATTTGGGAGAGAGGTTTTTTATGGGAGGGGCTCTAATCCGGTGTGGCGTGGCCTATAGTTATTATACATATATATATATGTATGATTATATATCTATATATATAATATAAAATTCTGGTTTGCCAGAATATCTTTAAGAGATAAGATATAAGGGATGCGATTTAGTGTGGCATAGTTTCTAAACATCCTCTTGACTTTATGAACTAGAAAATTTGACTTGCGATATCTCACTAATAGAACGTCCAATTGGAGTGATTCAAAAGCTCACAGACTCATCTCAACGAGTACTCTTTTTTTACTTTAGTTCAACGATTTTTTTTTTTGAGTGTTTTAATCTTTTATCAAAAGATTTTGAGATGACTAATAAAAAAATTTGAATCGTAACATTCTTTTTTTGGAATTGGATTTTAGATCTTCGATTTGATGAATTTCTAAATATGAATTTAAAAGTTGTTTTTGACTCATTTGAATTCACTTTACAATTTTTTGGACTTTTTATTTTTATAAAAAAATGCCAACATTACCCCTTATTTTCTAAAAATCAGGTTGAGGCAAAATGGAATGTATACATAACTCTTCCTTCTGAGGCCTAGGTGAGTCTTCTATGCACTCGAGAGCAAGCTCTAGCTACTCAGTTAGAGTGACCTTGTTCGGTGGCTCTTGTAGTTGTTCGGGGTTTGTCCCTGTATTACCTCGGGATAACCCCTCAAACCGTCATAATTGGTAGATCACATTTGCGTCAGAATTCTTGATCTTAGTATAGACAATCTCTAGTCTTGGCTCCAATTTTGATTTATGAATGGCTTCGTTTGTCACGATGTCCTCCTATTTAGGCAAATAGATTCCTTTTAGGTTTTTGTGGTCCTAGCCAATTTCGTCAAACTCGCCAAAGTATTCTACGTCTAAAAGGTGTAGTTTTTTTTTGGAGAGAATGGATTGCGACTAGTAGGTACAATTATCATCTTCTTTCCCACTTTTTCCTTTATGACCTAATGATAGGATGATAGGACTACTGAATAGTGGTTCATCCATGGTTTCCTAACAATAATTTGATACGAGGGCTCTCCCTCAATTATATGAAACATTATACGAGATCTGATTGCTCCTATTACCAAATTAATAGTAACGTGCCTTATAATTTTCCAACGGCCTCCCTTAAATCATGTAACAAATTATATGTTGATTTATAAGTCTTTTCTCTAGGATCCTTGTAGCCTCAAACATTGCCCAAGGCATGATGTTAGCAGATGCACCTCTGTTGAGGATTTCTTTTTTGAATTCAACCTAAGATTCTTGTTGGTACATATAATAAGCGATTATGAAGGTGGGAGACTTGTTTGTCTGCCTTGGAGAAGGTAATAGCACTGTGATGTTCGAAAACTAACTAGGTTATTGCCCCATCCCCCATCATACAGGCCTCTCCATTAGGCTTAGCGATGCTGAATATTGCTTATGAAACTTTCTTTTTTGTTCTGCCCACAAACCCACATTGGTCAAAGAAGAGCTTAAACCTCTTAGTTTCGACAAGGCCTTCGACCATAGCCATTTCTAACGGCAGTGGCACGACCTCCTCAATGACTTCTCCTTCGTTTATCGTGGCGATCTTTACAATAGCCATTGTATTTGCAGTTCTGATATGGTCTTGAAATGGCTTCACATTCACATCATCACCCTTTATTATTAGCTCACCATCAAAAAATTTCTTGTGAAAGAACTCTCAGAGCCCAACATTCCCACGTTGGATGTCTGGTGCTTCTGTGGTATATATAGTAGTTCGAGCTTTCTTTATCTATTTAACTCGGAAGGGTTTTCACAAACAGGAGAGTAATTGCTTTATCTTATATCCACTTCTTCATCACCACCCTAACTTTTTCCATACTGCACGGGAGCAGTGGTGGTGCCTTATCGTTTCTCCTCTGCTTCGATTTATAATCTTCTTCTACCGAGCTTTGAGGAATGTCTATAAGGGACGCATCAGTGCTTCTGCATATCCTTGATGAGGGAGCGACCCTTGAAGGGAACATGTTTTCATTAAGCTTTCTGACTTTTTCTAACAAGAATGAGAAGTTTCTCGGGTCATGGTTGACCAAATGTATTCGATATTCTCGATGCATTCCTTTGATACAGATTTTGACAAATGTCTCATCTGTCACTAACTTATACCACTCCAACGATCTTTCCTTGAATCTTTTTACAAAGGTCACCACATCCTCTCCAGTCTGTTATACTATCTTGGTTAAGGAAAGGGCCATAACATGCTTGTCCATTTAAAAGAACTTGGCGTAGAACTTCTTAACCATCTCTTCCTATTCAAGGACTCAGTTGGCAAGAAGGTTAGCATACTAGGTGAAAGCCTGCTCTATAAGGGACTTTGACAACTCTCGTAGATGTAGAGTACAGTCTTCTCGAAAGTTTCCAAAGGTGTCAATAAAATGAGTCACATGTTCCTTAGAATTTCCTTTCTTTCTATCAAAAGGATTGAACTTGGGTGCTAAATGGCCTCGAGGTATGGTAACTTGCTTATATGTTCTGTGCAGGGTGGTCAAAGATTGAATTCTAGTGAGGTCATAGGGTGATTTCTTTCATTCTGGAGAAGGGTTCGTACTTGTTCAATGGTTGCAAATATAGGCACATGTGATGTATTAGAGAAAATAGATGAGTTAGTAGGTGTATGGCTGGCAGGGGCATTCAAGATAATGCTTATGGGTGTGGGTGCTTGGGTAGGATGGGCTGCTGGTATAGACGGTGGGAGGAGGGGTGGTTGATTGATGTTGAGGTCAAAGGTGCAAGTAAGGGTGAAAGTTGGGTTGGTAGTCCTCTAGTTAAAAGGAGTAAGATCCTTTCCTAAGTTTCTTACAACTTCAAGATAGCTTGATGAAGGAAAGGGTCAGATGGAGCTAGGGTGGTTGTCATGGCCTACATTCTACTACTTGTGCTTGGGCTCCCAGTTGTGCTCTAAATGTTCCACCACAATTGCGTGTTCTTTTCGGTGCCATCATATGAGTGGTGCAATCCTTAGTGAAGTCACCAAATTATAAGTGAAAGATGAGGCTCCTAGGACCCTTCCTCCTAGAATGGAGCCAAAGATGATGTTACAATAACGAACGTAGGGTTGGAGGAGAAAAAGGTGAGTAAGAGGTCAAAATAATAAGATTCAAGGTAGCGGTCGTGGATGATGTCAAGAGGAAATAGCCAGGGAACCCTTCAAGAGGAGAATTTCTAAATCATTTCCCCTTTGGGTAAGGTTACTATTTATAGGTGTCTCGATTGTACGATAGTAGGGTTTCTATATTTCATGCTTGTCATGACATTTTCCTTAACCTCAATAGCCTGGGTACCCGAGCTGAATATTCCCATAGTAAATACCAACATTTTCCTTTACTTAAACTTTTAAGACTATTATGGACTTGGTAGTGGAGTCCGTATAACCAAATAAGACTCATAAAGTATAGGTCTTTAAGAAATGTCTCAAAAAATAGTGCTTAATGAGTGTTAATCACCTTATATGACCTAAGAGGCTTAAGAAACAATCAAGATAAGGTAATTAGCTAAAAAATAAGCTGACGATAAGGGCAAATTAAGTATCTGGGCACCCGATGATGATGTATAAAGTGTAAAATTAAGAAAACACCCCTACACCTAAATTAAGCCACATGAAGGCTAATTAAGCTCTATAAATGGTTAAATTTATTATCTTCGATATTCCAGACCTAATGATGATGTCTGTTTGGAAAAAATAGAATACCAAAACAAATAGAAAAATGACGAATACATCTCTAAGACTTAATGAAACTACCAGAAGAGTATAGAAAGCAACGAGGAACCCATACCAATGTTTATAGGACCCTCTAAGTCCTAAAATAAGCTCCGTTTAAGATAATTGGGTACTTAAGATACAAGATAAGAACGGTAAAATTACCAAACTACCCTAAAGGCTTAATTAGGCAAAAGAGGGACCTACTTTATGATTAGAAGACCCTTTGAACTCAAAGATGAAGTCTGTTAGGGTAAGTAAAGTATCAAACAATATAAGACACGTAAAAGGCAAATGACCAAAATGCTCATAAAGACTAAAGTAAGCGATACGATGAACTAAGAAATGTTAGCAACCCTAATTAAAGACCATAAGGGAATCCTAAACAATGAGATTAAGTTTAGAAGAGACTGGCTCTACTAAGTATGAGTGCAGGCACCAGGACAGACAACCCCGACTGTTAGTCCGCTCCCTCGAAGTGGGAGAGGAACCCCATTTTTTCAAATTGGGATGTACATGAATACACAAAGGAGTCGCCAGCTTGTTTTAGGCCAAATAACAACTAAAACCTGATACAACCTATGAAGAATATATGTAAAAGAAATAACAAAGAAAATTAGAATTACATTGTCTAGACACCTCATTTTGAGACCATTGATTAAATAGAGTTAGTTTTGCTAATCCCGGGAAGTTATAACAATATGTCCCATCTAGGGGTATTTTAGTAATTTCTATCATTTAGTCCATAGAGGGCATTTTCGTCATTTTGGTCATAGAGGATATTTTTGATATTTTGGTCATTTTGTCCATAGAGGGCATTTTGGTCATTTTGCCCATAAAGGGCATTTTCGATACTTTGGTCTTTTTGTCCACAGAAGGCATTTTGGTTATTTCTAGCATTTCCTTACCCTTTAGGGGTAGTTTAGTAAATACTAGAAGTTTCTCACCTTCTAGGGGTATTTTCATAATATTGGTTCCATTTTGCCTTTTGGAGGGCACCTTGGTAATTATAGAAGATTCTTATCCCATATAAGTTATTTTGGTCATTCATGGGCATACATGTAATTTTCATGTTATTTTACTCATGTTAATTTGGTAATTTTAACCCTTAGGGACAATTTGGACTTTTTTATTCCTTAGTGGCATTTTTGTAATTTTTTCATCCCTAAATTCTCCTTCGAATTATGAGCGATAGTGGAAAATATAAGTTTGTCTACCAAATACTTGCCTATTTCCTTTCCTTCCTTATCTCAAGAGACGTGCTTAGATTTGTGCAAAAAATAATATCTATATCTAATTACTTGCTCATTAAGCACTCAATTTTGGCCATTCATCCATAGGATTCATTATGAATCCTCGAATCAAACCTCTCTACTTTTTCTTATAAATAAGACCCCTTGGCCACCACAATTCAAGGACAGAGATAAACAGAAAAATCAAGAAGCCAGATGTTGTGGCAATAATTCACTCTCTTCTATATTTCTTCTCTCATATTTTTGAAGCATTGTTCTATAAAAGCAATATTTCTATTCCAATGAAGAAGCAATTCAACACCCTTAAAGAATCAATGAAAGGAGTTCAAGCTTAAAGACTTGTCTAATTCAACCCAAACAATCAAGTACGCTCCCTAACCTTACTATTTTCTATTTTTCCTAAGTTAATTCATCTTATCACTCTTGATAGAATAAATTGAATTAGAGAACTACGTTGGCTCTGATTCCATTATCTGAATGGATACATAAGACGCCTCTAAGCCCAAGTCTACTCCTGTCTTTTTATCTTATTTAGTTTATCTTTTTCTTATTTTTATTCATGTCAATCTCTACATCTACTCCTTATTTTGGTTTATTTACTTTATGTATTCCGTTTATTTTTTTCATTCATGTCATTATTATCATTATCTCTAAATACTCACTCATTCTCTTGTTTATATCATGGAATATAAGCCTTGTGGATGAACACTTGAGGCTAGTCCATTCGGACTAGGCAGAATTGGTGCCTAACTCCTTCCTATCTCGTACTTTAGCTCCCGAATTCAGAATTCTTTAGTTCATTGTAGACCAATTTTGCTTTACTTTATTATAACCCGTGTCAATGGGTTTAGAATGTAAATAGGACCAAAGCATTGTAATTTCAGTTTTATTTGCTATTCTTTTTACATATATTTTTCATGGGTTATATTAGGTTTGTTTGTTATTTAGCTTAAAACAAGTTGGCGAATCCTTTGTGTATTCATGTACACTCGAATCCAAAAAGAGAACGTGTTCCTCTCCCACCTTGAGAGAGTAGACTTTAAAAGTCAGTGAGCGTTTGTTTGACACTCCTCCTTATTTTTCGGTGCTTGCACTCACAGTGGCGACTCCACTGGGGACTTAAAGAGCTAGACTCATTATTGTGTTCGTCTACAAGGCTTTGCTGTTGTTTATTTAATTCCTATATTATCTTGTTTATTTATTGCTTGAATAGATGATTGGATATATATATAATTCACGTGCTAATGAATTTAATTGGAATACCAAGCACACACTTCACATCATGACATAAGCATATGCACTACATACGCTTCTACCCCCTCAAACGGCCAGTAGCCTGCACCCTTGTTCGTTCCTTACAGATGGGAATGCTGGTAAAAGCCCTCCACACATCGACCTCTTACCAGTTTCACCAGGGAAAGCCTCTAATGGTACCCTGGAATGTATATCAAAAGGATTATCGTCGTACTATTTGACAGTGATTCGTTTCCTAAATGACCACGACATGTATATAGCACATCTTATTGAAGAGAGCCTAAAGCCTGTGATTACCTAGCCTAATGCCATGCATATAGTTCACCTTAGACCCTTAGTTTTAGTGAAAAACCCAAATTTTTCATAAGACACTCATTGGCCTTCACAAAAATCGCATCCAGAAAAAGCCTGAAAAAAAGTCTAGACGACACACTTTTTGTGTGCCGATCGGCGCACAGTGAATTTTTTCGAAGTTCCGAACTTTTTTTTCTAAAAAACTTCATTTTTCTCACTATTGGGCCTACAAAATGGAGTTTTCTTGGGCTTTCAAACAATTGATGGATCATTAATGTTAGTATCTTTCAAATAATTAATTCAGGTGATTCCAACTAGCTTGGAAACGAAATAGCCATGGTAGACTTATTCAAGCCTGTGACCTCCCAACTAGTTTAGAGAAAGAAACTATAGTGAACATAGCTCCTATGGCCATGGATCAAGAACTGTTGCTCCAGATGCTAGCTGAGATAAGGAACGACATCTATGATCAACGGGAAGGGTCGCAAAGACTCGCCCAAATGTTTTAGGAATTCACATTGAAAAGGCTGCCGCCACTTCTAATTCCAACAGATCCAAACAATGTGTCACCAATCCCTCAACCAATCCCTCCAATACAAGGTCATGATATACCTCAACAAAATCTGGCAGTTCAAAACGAAGTGGTTTATGATCCATTTGATTGGGCCAAGCAATATCCATTCGCAGAGGAAGTGAAACCTCAAGATGGAGCCCTCATGAAAAGGCTCGAAAAGATGGAAACACTCATCTACAAATCCAGCCAAGGAGACAACATGATTGACATCCACAAGTTGTCTCTCTACCCCAAGTTCTGCCTCCTTCAAAAGTTCAAGATGCCTAACTTGGACAAGTTCAATGGGACCACTTGCCTACAAACACATCTGAAGCTTCATGTGAGAACGATGCAGTCATTAGGAGCTAACACCAATATACTAGGTCAAACGTTTCATCAAATTTTGACAGGCGCCACCCTGCGTTGGTTTTTCAACCTAGAAGATGCCTTATGTAAGGATTGGGAAGAATTGTGTAATGGCTTCATAAAGCAATACAAGTACAACATTAAGCTTGACATTACCTTGAGAGACATGGAGACCACCAGCAAGAACCAAGGAAAGTCGGCTAGCCTTTATCACCCACTAGAAGAGCAAGGCGATACAAATGATCAACCGACCTAGTGAATAGGAACAAGTGCAAATGGCCAAGAAGAACTTGCTTCCCATTTACTGAGAACCTCTATTTGCCCATTACTATGAAACCATCAAAGCATTGGTAGGGCTGGAACTCAGGTCCAGGACGCTATCTGTAACATCCCGAGCCAATTAAGTGGGAAAATTAAGGATGATGAGGATTGTCATAAGGTGATTTGCTAAATTATAATGGGCAAACTCTATTTAAGACTAATAGTCTACAAATATAGAGACAAATGTATAAATGAGAGTAATTTGCTATGAATTGGAGACAATCAATTTTAAGAAAGTGATTCAATGGCAACGGTCATAACTTGGTAATAAATTTCGATTGGCGTTAATCGAGGATTGAGACATGAATAATTTTTGAAGATTAGTGCATGAAATACACAAGGCAAGACTAATAACACATAGATGAAGTATGCTTAATCAAGGAGCTTTGTAAAAATTATAAGAGACTTTTATAAGATTTAAAATGCGAAGTTTGGAAATTTATGAAATACACTAAAATGCAATATGGTGCATATGTAAAACAAAAAGAGAGAAAAAAGCTTTAAAAGGATCCTACAAAGTTTTAAACCAAAGACCAAGAAACATAAGGAACAACTTATACAAAAAAATGATAGCCACTAGACTATCAACACTTTTGTGCTTTATAAGCCACATGATATGTATATAACAAGAAGATGAGTAGGGAAATTTAAAAAAGAGAGACATATGTCATCACACTATAGCACCTTCATCCCAGCAAATTAGGTTTTATGCAAAAATTTCCATGTATGTGTATATATATATATATATATCAATTATGTGTATTCGTGTGATACACTACGCTCAAAACAAACCTACGACTAGAGAGAGAGAGAGAGAAAGAATGAAGAAGAAGAATTAGAGAGAAAGATAAGGAAGAAGAAGAAAGAAGGGTTCACCAAAAGAAGCAAACCGCAGAGCTGTTGCAAGGAGGGGGAAGAAAATAGAAGAGAGAGAAACTGAAGCAGGTAACTTCTCTCTAGAATTTTATGAAATTTAGCTTCTGTTAGTTAATTTGAGATACATGCATGTGCTTAGAATTGAAAATGGAAGAAGAATAGAAAAGAAATGGAATAGTTGAGCTTGAGAAACCCTAAGAAATCATATGATCGAATCTAGGAAAATTTAGGTTATGAAGAAACTTAACCAAAACTCAATTCTGAATATAAGGCTCAAAAGAGATAACAAATTGGTACATACTGCAAGTTGAAACACCAAAAATGGTACTGTGAAGGCCAAGAAAGGCCAGTTGCAGGTATTGTGGGATAATCGGAATAAACAAATATTGGGTTGATTTACTTCGTTCTAGGAACGGGAAAAGGTTCCCTAGAGTCTTAGAAGTTTATTGGGATAAAAATGAGGCAAAAAGAGTGGTGGGAACTGAACGAAATAGAGAAGAAAACCTTCGCTGAAAAATCGGGGGTTCATCAGAGGTTGCTTGTAACTGGCTGTTCGATGGGCTTAAACCGATCTAAATTAAATTTTGAAGTTGGATTTGAAATCCCCATGGAAAGATGGTTCGAGCCATGTTGGTTTTGTCACCAACAAATAGTTAGCGGCGATCGCCGGCACTGAAAAAGGTGATCGGAACCCTCATTGGAAAAACGAGGGAGACGAATACGGTATAGGTCGGGTCATTTGGTTGGCATCCGGTTCGGGTCCTAACCCGCATCAGACAAATCCACAGGCTAACCGAACGGTGTCGTTTGGTTTAATGAGGCATGACGTCAGCATGATGTCATGCTAACGCAATGAACCAGATTAAATCATTTCGTTCTTGACCTAACTAAGACGGTTCAATTAATTTGGGATTGAACCAAGCGGTTTATTCAATAACTTCTTGAATTTATATTTCAACCCCCAAATGTTTCTGTTGATTGCGAAAGGGACCAGGAAATTAATTAAAAATTAATTTTAAATCCTTTTTAAATTATGAAAATTATCAAAATACCCTTAGGCCAAAAATAGGTCAAATGAAGGCCAATTAAAATGAAAAAAAAGTCTAACCCAATGTTTTTTGGTATTTCGAATTCAATGGTAGAGTCTGATTTGCGAAATTAGATTTTGAAAAATATGAACGAACAAATGGAAAAACTCATATCATGTCTTAAAGGTTAATTATGCGATTAATTAAACTCCGATGACTATGAAAATACATATTTGAACATTTTTGGGCATTTTGAACCCAATGGCGGGATCCATTTTATGAAACGAAGTCCCAAAAATATAGACACGTGAAATGTTATAATTACCATTATGCCCATAGTGATCTAAAAGCTAGTTAAATGTCAAAGATAACATATTCTGACTTTCTTTTACGTTCCGGACTCAACGGTAGGGTCCATTTTAGCAAACGAAGTACCAAAAAATGGGACACGTGAAAATGTAAAATTATAAAAATGGCCTTAGGCTTAATATAAGTCACATATATAAAAATTAAGATTCAAAAAAGCCTAAACTGATTATCTTCAATAATTCAAACTTGACGGTGATGCCCTTTTGAGAAAAATACTTGACGGTGATACCCTTTTGAGAAAAATAAGACTCGATAACAAACTAAAAAATGACGAATACGTCTTTAAGACTTAATGAAGTTACCAGAAGTGTATAGATGAAATTAAAAGGTCTATGTAAATGTTTTACGGACCGATTGGACTCAAAATTGAAGTTTGAATACGTAAATCATGTACGAAAAAAATACGGGACATGAAAAGTACAAATTACCATTATGTCCTTGAAGGGCCAAATAAACTATAAAGCATTAGGAACCTTAAACTGGGAATTTGAGGATCTCTTAATCAACTAGACTAAGTTCAAAAAGAACTTTAAACACTAAATTGAGGTACTTAAGTTAGAATGTATGCTGATTCGACATACAATGTGTTTTTTATCCATGATTGTAGGACCATCAAATGATGAAAAAATGGACTAAGGTTATGGGATAGCTACTATGGTACCAATATGGGAATGCAATGCTAATGACCTAATGCAAGTAAACCTAAACTCTAATATGTGGATTTCTACTCTACCAATGTGGCCTACTTATATAGTTGTCAATCTTTGCTTCTCGAAATTGTGTAATAGTAATTGCTTTAAGTCCACAACCCATTGATTATCGTATTTCCATCATGTGGAGATTTGTAATTTTTTGGTATCCTATTTGTTGTGAATATCTATGAGTCTTTTGACTCCTTGACTATGTATTGTCTTTGTGATCCATTTTGTTGTGGATGGTTGTAACCTATGTTTATGCACATACCTTGTGGAATCCTTTTGCTAATAACATTATTTATGAGTACTTGGGGTTGTGTCTATCACAACGCCCATCTTGACTCTTTGGATGCTGATGACTTACGGGTCGGTGTTTAGGAATGATACCCAACAGGTTGTCCTAATGAGGACATTTTGATATGATGATAAGAACTCTTGGTGCCATTCAAGGGAACCCAAAGATGAGTGGTGAACCTGGATGAGTGCTGTGTGGGGTTAACTGAACCCTATTTGATAGCATCCATTTGACTCAATTTGTATATGTTTGATTCCACACCATTTGTTGATTTGATGAGTTATCTTTGAATGATAAATACGCCTTTGAAGCTTATCTTTGTATTCGATTTGAATCTCTTTGATTTGGGCAGCTAAACATTATATGTTGATAAATTTGTGTTTGTTAACTTGTTCAGTCATCCCTATTGCAATCGTAACCTTTTTGTGAACTGTGTTATTTTGGCTTGATGGCCGATCCTTTTAAGCTTGAAATCCTGTAATTACTCTCTTGTTATACACCTTTGTTTAACCCATGACATGGTAAATGATTTACTTACTAAGCTAAGTTAGCTCACCCCAGAATTTTAACACTTTTTCAGGTAACACAGTATGGAAGGAAAGACAATGATGGTGACTAATGGAGCTAGTGATATGCTTGTGGGAAACTTTGACGGTGTATAGCTTCGAGCCTTAATTTGTATATATAAGGTTGATGTTAATGTTAGATATTATGACATAGTGACACTAGAAATGTTATTAGACTTGAATGGTGATTAATGACGATGAAAATTGTATTGAGAATGATTTTATTGATGATTGATAAAGTTGATTGGTTATCAAATGAGTTGCATATGTGTAGCTTCCACACTTGATAAATAAAAGAGAAAATTTTTTACTGTCTTGTGCAATTCGTTTGATTTTGTACGACCTGTCTGAATGACAGTGTCGGTCACCGACCCCTAATCCGTATAGGGTGGGTTGCGGGTCGTGACAGAGTGGTATCAGAGCAAAGGTTAATGGTTTTTGGGAAGGACTTTGGGAAGGACCATACCAATATTGAACTTAATGACTATTGGATGATTTAGATGATTAAATGATCGGTGATTTTTTAGAGACGATAGTGTGTTTAGGTGCAAAGGTTAATGGTCTTTGGGAAAGACCATACTATGACGGAATTCGATGACTCTTAGACGATTGAGATGACCAAATGAATAATGACTTTTGGAAGATAGTAGTATGCTTAAGAGCAAAGTTTAAGGATTCTTAGGAAGAATCATACCAAGCGTACTCCAACAGTGCCCATAGAGGAAGTTTATTGACTTACCAACTCCTATTGAAGACATTTACAAAAATCTACATGAAAATGGGCTCCTTCGGCCTCTAAAGCCTAGACATGTCCCAAATTCTTTGCCTAAAGGATATGACCCCAACCAACAATGCCCTTATCACTAAGGCGGTAGACACAATATCAATCAGTGTCGAGCTTTAAGATACGCCATCCAATATCTCATTTACAAGGGAACTATTGGGGCTCCACTATCAAAGCTTAATGTGACTACTAACCCATTGCCAACTCATAACAACTACCTTAATATTAATATGTTAAGCCTCGAACATGGTAATCCCACTGAGTCCATCATCAAGTCCAGTCATTCTATGGAAAATACTGTAGCCGTTCTAAACTGCAGCATGATCACTTGGGATAAACTTATGGGGAGAAATAGTCAAGCCAACTCGGCTAATGCAATTCATGTCACCCGAGAGGGCCGACCCTTCAAACCCAACCACTTGCAAGCAGATGACCTTATGATTGAATTCTTAAAAACTAAGCAGCCGGTTGAGACTCTACCATAGGCCTTTATCGAGGACGAGCTCCTCAAGC
This sequence comes from Nyssa sinensis, assembly GCA_008638375.1. Classification (NCBI taxonomy): domain Eukaryota; kingdom Viridiplantae; phylum Streptophyta; class Magnoliopsida; order Cornales; family Nyssaceae; genus Nyssa; species Nyssa sinensis. The sequence continues at coordinate 30,409,545 of CM018041.1, read as the reverse complement.
AACTCAAAAGGACTCAGGACAATATTTTTGTTTGGGGTTTGCTCACTTTGTCATTTTCGCATCTCAGGCTAGTTTGAAATAACTAAATGAGTCTCAAGTTCTCACTACTACCACCCATAAGCAGCTCATTCAGATCATTTGAGGAGTGGAGTTCAAAATTGTCATTACATTCATGAACCATGACTTGCCAAAAGGCGGGGCCAACTACACCAAGGCCTTACACGTAACCGTGGTGCCCTAAAAAAGAGAGTACTCAAAGTGCTCATTGATAATAGATCATTTCTCAATATGTGTCCACTTAAGACCGCAAAGTGCCTTGGTTTGGAGATATATGATCTAGTGCCATCAAAGCAAGCAGTGTAGGCATACGACAACACCCGACGAGAAGTTGTGGGAGTCATGACAGTCACCATGAATTTAGGCCCAGTTGAAACCACTATGCAGTTCCAAGTTTTAGATGTCCCGACCTCCTTTAAACTGCTACTAGGCCGACCATGGTTGCATGAAACCAAAGTTGTAGCTTCTTTTCTACATCAAAAACTCCCAACTCGGAGTAGTCACCACTTATGGAGACACTAATCCCACTCATGAAACAGCTTTTATCCTAGAGATCCAACACGAATTTGGCAACATGGCACTCACAGGCATTAGCCATATCAGAAGTTTAGAGACCAAGCAAACACCCGATGGTGACATTTACAAAGATTTGGTCCTACATATCATGAAGCTTATGGGGTACGTGTCTGGCAAAGACCTTGGTTGTTACTTACAAGGCCTGCCTACACCACCCCAACAGTCAAAGAGGGAGTACACATTCGGCCTCGGTTATACACCTACTGAAGAAGACTTTCAAAACAAAGCCCTGGTCACTCGAGCCAAGAAAGTTACAAGAAAGCAGGGGCTGCCCCCAAAGTTGATTGAAATCAAGCCATATTTCCCCACCTTAAACAGTAGTTTTGTTCAAAAAGGGAAAGAGTGCCACTACTATAGCTTCCTAGAGCCCGGCTATGGAAAGAAGGCAAAAATTAGATTCCCCGATTGGGAAATATTTGGAGATTACACTTGCGGCTATGACGAGGTTATGATAGACGCGGCCCAAGATCCTCCAGCAGAAGATTGGGCGGAAGAACTTCAATGACTGTCTGAGCTCTTTGCTAAGATAGAGTCGGTAGAAGACATGATAGGGATGGTTAGTGAATGCAGTGTTCAAGGGAATCCCGAGAAGCAGATTACTCAAGCTCTAACACCGGCAAACAACTAGTATATCATCTAGGGATCACAAGCCTCAAGGGACTAGCTCAAAAAGGAGTTCGGCTATTCCGAGCAAAGTGATACAGATTTTGATAATCCTTACTATTTTGACTCTAATAAGTCGTTTGATTTAAATTTTCTTAACTTTGATGAACTTGTAGACTATATTCTTCCTGATTTCCTTTTCCATGAAATAAGTGCTTCTTTCGGGTATCCATTAATCGCAAATAATGAATGTGATGATAAGAATGATCCTTACCAAAATCCTGATCTAGAAGATTGGAATTTTTTAATAGACACCACCAAAAATGAAGAGAGGGCTCAACTAGTTATGGAACAAACATTGACCATCAATTTAGTGTTAGAGAATGAAACCAAAGAGGTAAAGATTCGTGACACCCTATACGAAGTTGAAAATGAAGCTCTGATCGAGTTACTAAAAGAATTCCAAGACGTCTTTGCATGGTCCTACATGGATATGCCAGGCTTGGACACAGACATTGTCTAACACAAAATTCCTACCTACCCTAAGGCCAAGCCAATCAAACAAAAGCTGAGAAAGTTGAGATCCGAGTAGTCCCTCAAAGTCAAAGATGAATTAGAAAAACAATTAGCCGTAGGGTATCTAACCGTGGTAGAATACGCCAAATGGTTGGCTAACATAGTGCCCATGCCCAAGAAAGATGGGAAGGTCCGCATATGTGTAGACTATAGGGATCTCAACAAAGCCTATCCAAATGATGACTTCCTTCTACCCAACATAGATCTATTGGTGGATAACACAGCCGATCATGACATGATGTCATTTGTTGACCATTTTACGAGGTATAATCAAATAAAAATGTACCCCGATTACATGGGAAATACCACCTTCATAACATAGTGGGGCACCTTCTACTACACTATCATGCCCTTCGCACTAAAAAATGTAGGGGCTACATACCAAAGGGCACCAACCACTATCTTACATGACTTGATCTACAAAGAGGTTGAGGTGTATGTCAATGATATGATCATAAAGTCCAAAGATAGGGAGAGCCACCCCACTACCCTTAGAAAATTCTTTAAAATAGTAAAAAAGTACCAAATGAGGCAGAATCCCAAAAAATGCGCATTTGGAGTTGCATCTAGCAAGCTCTTACGCTTCATGGTGAGCCAAATAGGAATCAAGGTTGACCTTACAAAGGCCAAGGCAATCATTGAAATGCCTGCTCCTAAAACTGAAAAGCAATTGATAAGTTTCCTTGGGAGACTGCAATACATTAGCAGGTTCATATCCTAATTGACTACCATTTGTGAACCTATCTTCAAACTCCTAAAAAGGGATTCCCCAAAGAGGTGGAACACCGCATACCAAGAAGCCTTTGAACAAATCAAAGCCTACTTAGCCAGTCCCTTAGTATTGGCTCCTTCTCAACAAGGCATTCCCTTGCTGTTATACCTCAAAGTAACAGACACAGCCGCATGGGCTATGTTGGCTCAAAACCAAATGTTAGAAAAGAAGGAAAAATCCATTTACTATGCTAGCCAGAAGAAAATCTCATATGAGAAAAATTACAATGCTCTCGAGAAAACTTGCACATCCCTTGTTTGGGTCACTCAAAAACTCTGTCATTACATAATGACCTACACCATACACTTGGTATCCAAAATAGAACCTATGAAATACCATTTCAGAAAGCCAACTTTGTCAAGCCATACAGCTCGGTGGCTCTTTCTCATCTCCAAGTTTGATATAATCCATGTAACACAAAAGTGCATCAAGGGAAAGGCTACTGGTCGATTACCTAGATGACTACTCGATTGAGGGTGAGGTTATAAAAGAAACAAAATTCCCAAACGAGGACATCATGCAAACCCAAGAGGATAGATCGTGCCTATACTTTAATGGTGCTGCCAACAAAAAGGGCTATGGCATTGGCACGCTCCTAATAGCCCCGGGCGGGACACACGCGCCTTTAGCCATGAAGCTTTAATACCAATCCACAAACAACACCACAGAATCTGAAGCATGCACAGTCAACCTACAAGTTGCATTAGAACTGAAAGTCAAATACCTTGATATATATGGAGACTCAACCTTCGTCATTGGCCAAATCCAAGAAAGGTGGAAAATCAAAGAAGAAAAGTTTACGCCGTATCATTAATGCTTGGAAACAGTGATAAATGGCTTCGAAGATGTTCAGTTTCACTACATAGCTCGGGCCAAGAACAATTTTTAGACACCTTGGCCACCCTAGCCTCTATGATAGATATACTCGAAGAAGCAAATGTCAAACCACTCCTTATTCAGGTAAGAGACACCTTGGTGTATTGTTGCAACATCAATGAGGTCATGAATGGGCCAAAGCTCCCTGTTTGGTATACCGATGTTTGGTTATTCATCAAACATTCACAATACCTTGAAGGATATACCAAAGGGGACACAACCACCCTCAGATGTTGGGCCACCCAATTCATTATATGTGGAAAGTGCCTATACAAAAGGTCATTTAATGGTATCCACCTTCTATGTTTGGACAAGCAAGAAGCTGAACGTGTTATGAGAGAAGTCCACGAAGGAGTCTGCGGACCCCATATGAATGGACACATGCTGGCCAAGAAAGTAATCCATCTAGGATATTACTGGAACATTATAAATGAAGACTGTACTAGCTTTGTGAAAAAATGCCACAAATGCCAAATACATGCTAACCTACAACACCTCCCCCCCTGGAGAGTTGTACAACTTAACATCTCTATAGGCCATTCGCCACGTGGAGAATTGACATCAGTGGTAGAATGACACCAAAAGCTACAAATGGCTATGAATACATCATGGTGGCTATTGACTACTTCACCAAATAGGTACATGTAGCTTCATATGCCATCCTCAATGCAAAGAAAGCGGCTCAATTCATTCGGACTGACGTCATTTACCGATATGGGGTACCTCACAAATTGATCTTTTATAATGGCACACACTTTAAGGAGGAGGTTACAGAAGTAGTGGAAGAATTCAGAATCACCCAACACAATTCGTCACCTTACAGATCGCAAACAAATGAGGCAGTTGAAGTAGCCAACAAGACCTTAAAGAATATCCCGAGAAAGGTGACAGACACTGGCAGAAATTGACATAACAAGTTGCCTTTTACCTTATAAGGATACTGGACCACTATCAAGACACTTACTAGGAAAACCTCTTACACTATTATAAACAAGATGGAGGCAGTCTTACCTATTGAACTAAAAGTGCCTTCACTCAGGGTGTTCTTGAGAGACAAGTAGCCAAAACAATCTCGCTACAAAACTGCTACAATGAGTTAGCTCTATTAGACGAAAGGCGACTCAAAGCCTTTTACCAAACACCAGGTTACCACCGTCAGACAGCCTGAGCTTTCAACAAAAAAGTTAGGAAAAGATGATTAAAAGTAATAGATCTAGTGGTAAAAGAGATCAAGGCCCTGGTGCTTGACCCATGAGGGAAGTTCTAGCCCAACTGGAATGGCTCGTTCATCATCAAGTCCATAGCCACTAGAGGTGCAGCTTGGCTCACAAACATGGATGGAAATGAGTTCTCCTCACCCACCAACATAGACTAGCTGAAAGCATACTATGTTTAAAGGCTAGACTTACTATAATAGAACTATGATGACCTGACCCCCCATCAAACATTGTTACAAACAACATTGGGATACGTAGGTAGCTTACAAAGTCATTGTAAGTGTCGTCTAAAAAATAGCAATAAAATTTCATTCTCCTACACTGAAGTAGATGTTCAATACTTTATTTCATAATTAGTTCAAACCCAATCTGATTTGGTGATCAGATGTTTAAACAAGACTAACTGCCTCAAAAAAAAAGATCATTGTCATTAAGGGATCATTCTCATCATCACGAAGGGATCATCTTTTCTTCACCACTAACTTTCCTTCAAATTCATTTTTTGGGTCAATTTGTAATTAATAGAAAGTTCTGGGGGTCAAAATAGAATTTTAAAAAATTTTAAAATAAACCATTCAACTCAATCAAGTTCTAAGTGAATCGTTACTATTTGGTTAGGAATTGATCAGTTCAATGACTTTGTGACATCATTATGACGTCACAATGACATCAGCCCCACTTAAATTGAAACGACGTTGTTCTATTTACCATAGGATCCATTTTAACGTGGTTAAGACCCAACCCGAATCCGACCCTAGACTCAACCCGAGCTATAGTGCCCTTTTTTCCTCATTTTTCTGACGAGGGTTCCTATCGCCTTCTCCGGCACTGGCGACCAAAAACTGGAAAAGTTTACTTATTTTTTCTCACGATTTTTTGCCTATTTTTGGACCGTTTCTTCACCCAAACATGACTAAAACATTATTGGGAAGTTTTAAGACTGATTTCACTTTCCAAATTTGATTAAATGGATGGATTTTCAAAACTCTGACTTTCCAATCACCTTGGATATCTCACTCATTAGTAAACCATTTTGGTCCATTCTTGGCATGTTCTTCATGATTTACAGAGGGCTATACGTTCATGGTTTTAAAATTTAGTTTAACACCTGATTACGGAAGAAGCTGATTATCACCTAGACCTACAAGTTGCTAGTAAATACCCATTTCTAGGACAAACTGTGTGATTCTTGTTTCTTTGTGATCCCTTTTGGGTCTAGTTTTGATCCTCGATCACAGAAATGGTTTTTATTTAACTTGATTTATGGGCAAGCTTTCGAAGCTCCATTAATGGCGGCCTATTGCATACATGGGTTTCCAAGCCCCTTTGGGTCCATTTTAAACGTCAAACTCTATCAATATAAACATAGAAATTGACCAAGACTAAAAGTGGTTTGAAACCATACATGTTTTGAGCCTCAACTCAATTTTCTCTCTCTTTAGTTACTCCCCATCTCTCTCTCTCTACAAGTCTCTCTATCAGGTTGCTACGGTCTTTCAACTCCTCATCTTTTTTTCCCTTTCAATAACCAAACATGCAGATTGGGTTCTCCTCCCCTTCTTTTACCCTTCTTCTTATTCTCTTCCTCTCTCTCTCTCTAACCGACCCACTTCTGATGGCTTGAAGTATACAACAATTGTATGCACGCAAGTCTGGTTGTTTGAAGGCACACTCAAGGCCTGAATGTACATCATGAGGGTCTTTGTGCATATATCCTAATTGGTTGCTTGTTTGGTCCACTAGGGTGAGGACACATCACTCTTTTCAAAAAATTTCCCTACAAGTTTCTCTTTATGTACTTTTCTTATGGAAATCATGGCATAAAAGTGTTAGTAGCCAATGGTAACTTTTTGGAAACTTTTACTTGAGGTTTCGAGTTCAAGACTTGGCAACTCTGTTTTTTACTATTTTTCCTCTTTTTGTTGTGTTGGTGGAGGATTCTATACTTTTATTTAATATTTTATTCATTCAATAAACTTAATTTGTATATCTCTTAATTACTTGATGTATTTTACGTTCATGAAGATTTCTCTTTTCTGTATTAACATGATTAGTTATGGTACTTACTTAAACATTTAGGCTTAACATTCATGTATTTCTTTATTAATTTCGTCATCGTTTTTCATATCAATTTCTTCTATCTTAAATCACTCAATAAATTATCATTGTGACATTATTGTCATGATCTAATTGTACACTAATGTTCTCTTAAAGCTTACTAAGCATCCCTAATTATCTAGTAATAGGTCGGGATGTTATAGTTCTCGAACTAAGCTCATGTCATTTTGAGCATTCTAGGGTCTTTGTAATGTTGAACAGCCCAAGCATCGGCCTTGGTGCCACAAAACCCTGGTCCAAATCAAACATGGTGTCCGAATCGTCAAAGCTTTCACTTGCCATTTCTTTAAAAAAAAAAATTGAACCTTTTATGAAAAAAATGTGTTATTTGGACTTCCAGAGGCTCAATCTAAAATCCAAAGTCTTCAATCTAAGTCCCTACACAATTTAACACAAGTTGGGATAGGTAGAGAGCAAGTTAAGAGGTGTGAAGAAAAATTAAGAAAAAGCTGCATTTAACAAGTTGGTCGCGCTTAGTCCCCTAGTCTTAATCGGCACTCACGGAGGTTAGTTGGCACATAGAGGGTGGAAACCCCTCATTCTATGTGTTGATCAGCACATAGTGATTGGGCGGTCTCATTTTGGCCCATTTTAGTATTTATTTTGCCTATTTTTACCTATTTAAAGCTCATGTTTGGTGTTTTCAATCTATGATTGCCAAAATCTCTTCACAAATTCATCATGAATCCATTTCGATAACAAAATTAAAGCAGCCACACGCTAGTTTTATACAAAGGTTCGGCTCGTTTGGTCAAAACTAGCTGATTTGTCTTATTGTTCCTAAAATCAATCACATGGATATTGCTAGAAACCATATTCTCTCATTTGAGGCCAATGAATGGCATGTGAATTCACTCTTCCCTATAGAGGTACACAAGAGTCAATCCTCTCAACGGGCCCAATCTAACTTATCTCACCAATAAGATATGCTCAAAAGTCAATATCATTAGTGAACCTCAAAACCTATTTAGGATTGCATTTCCTTTTAGGTAAGCCATCTATCACAACATTTTAAAACCTATTAGGACCGCATTTCCTTTTAGGTAAGCCTTCTATCGCAACATTTTGAAAATTTGTCACGATAGCCTTCCTTTCAGATAAGTCATCAATCGCAATATTCCATGAAGCCTATTAGGATCGCATTTCCTTTTAGGTAGATTACAAATCTCATTAATAGTGTAACCCTATGAAAGAATTATTAGGATCGCACATCCCTCTAAATGAAACCATCTATCGCATAAATTTGTAAAACCTGTTAGCATAGCATTTCTTTCAGGTAAAGCCATCCAAGGACGCAATGTCATAAACCTATTTGGATATATCTTCCTTCTAGGTAATCCTCTCGAATGATAGCATTCCTTCTTGACCTCTCTCCGCCATTCATGAATTACGTACGGTCTTATTCACCTTTAGGCATACATAGGAATCTCATATAGAATGAGTCCGACCACATCAATTCCACAATCAAAGTCCCAAAATGGGCATCATTTTCTCGCGTTGACGTTCGCTTACTTGCAAGCTCCACCAATGAAGGGCTATCTATAGACACCTTATTTTGAAACCCTTGATTGAATAGAGTTAGTTTTGTCATTCTCGAAAAGTTACAACAATATGTCCCATCTAGGGGTATTTTAATAATTTCCATCATATCGCCCATAGAAGGCATTTCTGTCATTTTTTTCATTGAGGGCATTTTGGTCATTTTGTCTATAGAGGACATTTTAGTCACTTCAACCGTAAAGAGAATTCTGTCATTTTGCCCCCATATAGGGCATTTTTGATATTTTGGTCATTTTGTCCATAAAGGGCATTTTGGTCATTTCGCCCATAGAGGGCATTTTCATCATTTTGCCCATAGAGGACATTTTTGATATTTTGATCTTTTCGTCCATAGAGGGCATTCTAGTCATTTCGCCCATAGCAGACATCTTGGTCATTTCTAGCATTTCCCTACCCTTTACAGGTAGTTTAGTAAATACTAGAAGTTTCCCACCTTCTAGGGGTATTTTCGTAATATTGGTGAATTTTTCCCTTTGGATGGAAGTTTGGTAATTATAGAATATTCATATCTCATATAGGTTATTTTGGTCATTTATGAGCATACATGTAATTTTCATGTCATTTTACTCATATAGGGTTAATTTGGTAATTTTAGCCTTTATAGACAATTTTGACTTTTTTATGTCTTAGTGACATTTTTGTAATTTTCTCATCCTTAAACTCTCCATCAAATTAGGGGCGATAGAGTAAATATAGCTTTGTTCACCAAATACTTGCCTATTTCCCTTCTTTTCTTGTCCCAAGGAATTTGCTTAGATTTGTGCACCAGATACTTGCCAATTTTCCTCCATTCCTTATTTCAAGAGATTTTCCTTAGATTTGTGCATAAAACAATATCTATATCTAATTGCTTGCTCATTAAGTATTCAATCTTGAACATTCATCATTAAGATTCATTATGAGCCCTTGAATCAAACCTCATTACTTTTTCCTTATAAATAAGACACCTTGGCCACCACAATTCAAGGACAAAAATAGACAAAAAAAATAAATAAGCTAGATGTTGCTGCAATAATTCTCTCTCTTCCATATTTTTGAAGCCTTGTTCTACGCAAGCAATAGTTCTAATCTATTAAAGAAGCAATTCAATACCCTTGAAGAATCAATCCAAGGAGTTTAAGCTCAAAGACTTGTTTGATTCAACCTAAACAATTAGGTACGCTCCCTAAAACCCTACTATTTTCTCTATTTCCTAATTCAATTCATCCTATCACTTTTGATAGAATAAATTAAATTAAATAACTATGTTGGCTCTGATTCCATTATTTGAATTGATACACAGGATGCCTCATAGGCCTGAATCTACTATTTTCCTTTAATCTTTTTTACTTTATGTTTTTTTCTTACTGTTATTCATGTCAATCTCTACTTGTAATCCTTTCTTTGGTTTATTTACTTTATGTATTCCATTTATTTTATTTGTCCATATCATTATTATAATTATCTATGAATGCTTACTACTCTTGTTTATGTCATGGAATATAAGTCTTGTGGAATGAACACTTGAGATTAGTCCTTTTGGACTGGACGAGATGGGTGCCTAACCCTTTACTTCTCGTACCTTAATTCCCGAATTTAGAATTCTATAGTTCATTGTAGACTAGTTTTGCTTTACTTTATTTTAACCCATCTCAAGAGGTTTAGAATGTAAATAGTACCAAAACATTGTAATTTTAGTTTTCCTAGCTCTCGAATTCAGAATTCTTTGGTTCATTGTACACTAATTTTGCTTTACTTTATTTTAACTCATGTCAAGGGGTTTATAATGTAAATAGGACTAAAGAATTATAATTTCTTTTTTTTTTTTTTTTTTGCTATTCTTTTTACATGTATTCTTCATGAGTTGTATTAGGTTTGCCTATTATTTAGCTTAAAACAAGCTGGCGACTCCTTTGTGTATTCATGTACACCCCAATCCGGAAAGAGGGCATGTTCCTCTCCCACCTTGAGGAAGCGAACTTTAAAAGTCGTGGAGGTTTGTTTGACACTTCTCCCTATTTTTTGGCGCCTACGCTCACACATTTCTTTGGTCCTATTTAAATTCAAAACCCCTTGATATTGGCCAAAATAAAGTAAAGCAAGCAAGTCTACAATGAACCAAATAATTCTAAATTCGAAAACTGAGGTACGAGATGAGAAGTGTTAGGCACCCATCCTACTTAGTCCAAATGGACTGGCCCTCAAGTGTTTATTAATAAGGCATAAATTCTAAAACATAAATTAAAGAGATGGAGTAGAAAGAGATAATGATAGTAATTACATGAACGAATAAAGTAAACGAAATACATAAAGTATATAAATCAAAAAGAAGAAGAGTAGAGAGAGAGAGAGAGAGAGAGAGAGAGATAATATAAATAAAATAAGAAAAGAGATATAAAGTAAATAAATTCAAGGGAAAGAGTAGACTCGAGCCCATGAGGCATACTACGTATCCATTCAGATAATTGAATCAGAGCTAACATAGTTCTCCAATTCAATTGATTCTATCAAGAGTGATAGGAAGGACTAAATTGGGAAAAGAGAAACAAATTAGGATTTTGGGAAGCGTACTTGATTATTTGTGATGAGGAGGGATACTACTAGGATATCACTCAAGATCCTAAAGTGTGAATTAAACTTAGAATGAGGGGGGGGGGTTTAAATAAGTTAGTTCTAGAATTAAAAATTTACCAATTGTTAATTTCAAGTCTTGTCTACAACAACGATGCCACAACACCAAAATCACTCAACGTGATTAATGCAACATATAAGCCCTTCCACCAATGTAGAGACAAGAATAGTTCAAAGACACAAACCTATCAACAACTACCTTATTGATCATCTAGTTCAATTTGATATTCAATTTAATCAATTCAAAGAAAAATTCAAATAAGTGATCAAATGTGAATTCAATTCAATTTACAATTTCAATTGCTCAATTAAGTTTTCAATTAATCAATTTAGTGCACAATTATGAAATTCATCAAAAATTAATATCAATATTCAAGCAAAAGCATTCAAGCAAAGCAATTAGTAAATTGAAAGAGATGAAGTGATTGAGAGATTTGCAAACCGATTGATGACGGAGAAACCACAAAGGACAATAATTCCTGGAGTAAAATTTCATAGCCGGGCCAATGCTCAACGAAGACTTCTACTATTATGGAAATTGAATTACAACGTATCTACGAGTGAATTTTATACCTCAAACTCCATTCTACCTAATCATCTCTTCAATTTCCTCGTGAATCCATAAGCTCTTCAAAGGCGGAAACTTCATACAACCTGAATCCTCGACAATCTTGGAATGCTCCGATCTAGCCGCTCCACAATTGCAAATCCTCACAATCCCAATGTCTACCGATCGTTCAACGTTGAATCCTCAAGCTTGAACTCCATACTTCATCAATAGTGAAATTGACATGAACAAGAGGCTCTTAGATCAGATTTAAATCTAGCAGATGATCGAAATCAATCAATGAATGAGAGTAGAGAAATGTATGAATGACAATTATGATTGATCTCTCATGAAAGCTTTATGATCTCTCAAGAATTTAGCTCTCACAATTGAAATCTCTCTTATTCTTATTTTAACTACTCTCAACTGAATTTTCGTGAATTATCGCAATGAACTTGTTCAATCCAAAATAAGCTGCAAAATAGATTATAAATCTGTTTTTTGCCCAGCGTTCATTCGAACGAACCATCATTTGTTCGAACGTATAAGGAACAAATATCAAACGAGTACAATTCTGAGGTTGCAACTCTTCATTTGATATATACTTTTTGAATGAATGAAAATGAACTATTGTTATTTGTTCAAACGAGTCAAGGCTCGTTCGAACGAGCAATAGAGAGTTGCTCATTCATTTCTTGTCCTGTGAACAGAATTTTTCCTTAGGTTTTTAAATATGCATTTTGGAAAAATTGTTTCACAATTACAAGTCTAACACACACATGATGTTATGATGTAAACTATTTGCAATGCATGCAATGTGTGAGTGTGTGAGATCCAAATCAAAACAAAAGTCCAATTTATCCTTCGAGAACCAAGTCGGCTGGTAGTGATGCACAATAATGTCTCTTGGACGATCTTACAGTAGAACGAGCATTGAAGTACTTAATCCTAGGACTTATGTAATGATTACACATAAAATACGTGAGATCATATCAATAGAGATATATCAAATAAGTCCAATGAGATTACACAAATAGATGAGTATCAATAAAAAACAAGGTATCAAATCAAATCCTGAGCAAGACAAAGTGATTTAAGTTATCTCATACATATGAAGAAAAAAAAAAATGTATACTACTCCCACTCAATATAAATGACCTAATCTCCCCCCTTTGTACCAATTCCCTATTTGTTACACCATATCCACCTTTTTGTCATAATGACAAAGGGAGGTATCAAATAAGGAAAATTATAAGGAAGTAACATATAACAAAGTAGACATGCATAGTGAGATAACATAAAGCTGATAGTAATGATAATAGACACAAGAAGAAAAATACCAATGATATTATAGCAAAAAGAGAGTCCATCATCAATCCCAAAAAGCTAAAACAAGAAGTCGTAAGGGAAAAACTGTCAAAATGAAATGTACATGTAGCTGATGAGTAAAAAGATATAATGAAATCCTCACTACAAAAACACTCATCACTCATGTAGACAAAAATAAGCTGAATCACTAATCATTTCCAAGTGGTGGTGGAGAAGGAAAGACACGTGCGAGAGCCTCTATCAACCCCTACATAGCTCCTTGAAAATAGGTTGTCTCCTTCATCATTAGCACGAAGTAGTTTGATCGTATCCGAAGATAGTGCTAATCCAGCCTCTAATCAATATCAGTAGTGATCTGATCATGATGCAGCTTTAGTCGATCCTCTAACTCATCTCTCGAGATTGGCTAACCGACTGTAGATGAGAAAGCTCCTACTGACACATGAAAGTTTGCACCTAATGGAACACAAAACTACGATGGAGTCTGATCAACAAAAAAGTCCTCAACGTGAATCTAATCTCTAGGCTACTATTCCGACAGCGACGGATGTGATTGTTACAACGGTGAGGATGTGGCTGTTGCTGCCGTGTTAGTGGCTAATAGGCTCCTAAAGCTCATCATTAACATCATCCTCATTGGGAGGAGGGATGAGATGTCCCCGAGACCTGGCTAGTGTCTGATGTGTAAGTGGACCAAGTGGGAGGACGAGCATGTCACCAGTATAGAAAGGAACCTACTATGCAGCATAGATCCAAGTGATCAGCCTGCCAAATGGCAAAGACGCGGTGTGTCTAGTACCTATAGTGGAGGAATCAATGACTCTATGAATATACGATGGAACATCGATCAGTATGGCAACACCGATGGCATACAAAAGTGTAGCATAGGAGAGAGTCAGCATGTTCATGCGGCTGACTGGATGTAAAAGTCTACACACAAAGAGATTGAGGATACGATAAGCCTCATGCAAATAACCCTGCTCTAAGATGGCACCCCTTGTGGCAAAGACTGTCGAACTGTCGACACAGATGGTTGAGAGAGAGAAGGTGAAATCTTCTAATAGAAACCTCACTTGGACAATAATATATATATATATATATATATATATACTGTAAAAGTTATAGGAATTCACAAATTAAAAGTGAAAGAGAAAAGGGTGTGGAGATAGAGAATGAAAGAGGAAGAAGTTATATTAGGAAGACAAAGAAACTGGAAAAAGATAATCAAATTCAATTGGATAATAGGTAATTTCCTCACCTCTCCCTGTTATTTCAGTCTCTTTATGGTTTTAGAAGAATCACAGAAGGTTCAAGGAAACCCCAGAAACATGACAACCAGACCAAAGAAGCCATTAACAAACCTCTAAATTTGGGTCTGATTCGACCTAGTTCAAATGAGTTCCTTTATATGGGAACTTAATCTCCATAATGAATAGATGATTTTGCCACAAAAATTAGGTTAAAAGACCTAGAAACGAAGTAGGAATTTCGAATCACAAGCCACGAGTTCAAAATAAAAAAATCACATAAATAGCATTAACCTCGATTCTTTTAGTATGAAATGAAACCTTGTGATCCAAGGATCACAACAAGCCAAACCGAAGTCAATTTGGTCAAGAAATAAGGAATATATAGGCCAATATCCAGTTCGACCATAGGAGCTCGAATCAAGCTTTTGAGCTCCATTCAAGCCTCGAAAATGATGAAGAAACTTAGATTAGGGTCCTAACAATCGATTAAGATCCAAAACAGATCCAGAAAATGCATGAAATTGTACGAATTAGGCTCTAAAAATTCTAGGCTTTTTGCTACAGTAACATCTTCTTGATGAAGATGATGAATAGTGTAGTCAGGTCGGACGATTACAAGTCAGATTCGAGTACGGGTCGACTCGACCCAGATGCGTGTAAGATAAAATGCTTATGATCAGGCCAAAAGCTATAGCTATTAGCAAGGGCGTAACTTTATTTCCATATACTTCATGGAAGTGCAGAACCCTACACTAAGCGGCAAGTGGACATGAGAGGCCGTACCACTTAAAGCACCAACGAGATGGATTGTCAAGCATCGATGCCATGTATCACGTAACAGCGAGTCCATAGGGTGATCACTGGCCCCCATAAAGCCAACAAGCAATACTAAGAAAAATTTCCCAAGAAGATTAAGTAATGAGAAATCTATTTAATGTTTCTCGTTCTTTAATTAATAATGATTAAATGTTATGTTAGAATGAATTATATGTAAGAAAATAAATGCATACATGTTAATTAGCCTAATCTTTAAGAAAATGCCAAGTTTTGAGGAAAAATATTTTTAAAAGAAGGGAAAAATGTAATATCCCGAACCCTTTTTTTAACTTTATTTATTAACTAAGTATATGATATGGACAGTAATCATGAAATTGTGGCCTTAGTAGAAACATGGTGGGACCTATTTAACCAGATAGGCATTAGCAATGTAATTTAAGTGTTAAAATATTTAACTCATTTACCTTAACCTGATTTAAAATCAACATTGCTAAAATAAATACGATAAAGTTATGATAAACAACATTAACATTTGTGAACTAAATGAAATATGAATGCACATAAGTAAGTGTGTATATAAATAGATGACATAAAATGCATGTAGTGGTAATGCCTTTGCTAATGCCTATCTGGTTAAATAATATATTATTATAAAAATTAATTAAATAATAATTAATGAAAATTACTGAAGGCCAATTAAATGGCAAGTGGGGGTTATCCTATCAATTTTTGACGTTTCGGACTCAATTGTGAAATACCCTTTTATCAAATGAGACACTAAAAAATAAGAGAATTAAAGTGTAAAAATCACTGCTATACCCCTAATGGCATATTAAGCTATCAAATGAGTCTAGAAAATATAGAGACATATTTTATGGTTTTAAAGGTCTCTGGACCCAAAATTGAGATCTGATACAATAAATAAAAAATTACCATTATGTCCTTATTGGACATTTAAGCTACAAAATTAACTCGGAGATGACCAATCTTAAGATTTTTGGGGCTTTTGAGTCCAAAAATAAAGTCCATTTAAGCTTTAAAGAAAGGGAAAGTGATGATTTAACATAAGTTCTGTATTGATTAAACATTAAATGTTATATGATCCATGATTTTATGATCACCAAAAGTAAAGAAAGGAACAAGTGACTAAGGGGACAATGATTAAAGGGGGCAATGATGAAATGAAAACTAAGAACTACATGTGAGTAAACCATAACTATAAAGTGGTGTACATTTTACTATGTTCTATGAACTATGTTTTCTAGCTGCCAAAAATACTATTGTTTCTTAGTTATTTCAACTATACAATGTTCAGTTGTATAGTTTATGAACAAACATTTTCCTGATTGATGTTATCAAATATTATTTTCTCTACATATGTTTAGAAAAACATGTTCAAGGAACCATTTTAGCTGCCAAATGAAATGTTTAAAGTAGATGCCATTACTTATGGTCCATGTTGGGGGATGATACCTGACTCATGCTTTGGTCCACATCGAGGGACGATACCTGACTCATGCTATGGTCCATGTTAGGGGACGAGACCTGACCTAATATACCGAGCCCTTTTACACTACCGTATGAGAAACCGTCTATATGACGTGGCCTGGGGCATATAGTTGGTACAAATTTCGAGTCCATCGAGTAGGTTTGGATGAAAAAAAAAGTAATCGACATCCTATGTTTTACAAGTCATGTTTAAGAAAATATGTTTTTAAAGGTAAATAACTTCATGAAGTATTATGTCATATGAATTATCAAGCATGTTTTACCATGGTAGTTTTGGGTGTGAAAACTCGTGAATTGTTCTTTATTCTACAATTGTTCTCTCAATAAGGCAACTTTGGTATAGATCTTCACAAAACATTTTACATCATGCTGTTATTAAATGCTTTTAACCATGACATAGCCGACACCATTCATAAAATTATGCTTATTGAAAATGAAAATCTTGATACTCCTAGTTTGGAAAACCTATGGCAGAGTGTTAAATTTACTCGTGTTTTGTTTAGTTCACCCCAATCCCTCTCCATCTTTCAAGTATGCTAAAGGCATGAAGGCTAGAAACCAGATGATAATAGGATATGAGATAAGAAAGGGATAAATGGAAAATTTTGGTAAGGGCTAATGATGGCTCAAGTTAAAAAGGCAATTGTGTCTCGAGTGTAAGACTATGAAGTCATATGACTATTCCTTGTGAATTTCCTATTAAGGACGTGTACATATAGTTATGCTTTGATGTTATTAGACAAGCTTTGATGTTGAATGATGACATGCATGGGGAGTTGGATTGACAATATTGGAGTCGTTAAAGAAATATAGTTAAAGTTCTAATGTTAATAGTTAAACTCCAATGTGACATAAGAACTCTGATGTCATGTATGACATGTGTCATGAATTTGAAATTAAAGGATTTAGTCCTAATGAATGAATGTATCAAATGAGTTGCATAAGGTTAAGCTTCTGCATGTTGTCAAAGAACAATTTTATTGGCATGTATAACTCATTTGATTCTATACAGCTTGTTTGGGTGGCAGGGTAGTCATGTCCCTAATTAAGCATAGGGTGGGTTCAAGATGTGATAGTAAGACCCTAGAGTGGCCCCAAAATGTGACAAAGTCTTTTAGCAACTAAAGAAATACCTCAATTCCTTGAAACTTCTCTCGAAGCCACTAGTGAGGGAGAAGTTTTTCTTATACTTGGTTGTATCAAACAATGCAGTAAGTTTGGTATAAATTAGGGAAGAAAAAGGAGTTTAAAAATTAGTATTCTATGCCAACAATGCACTTTTGGAAGTCAAGATATTCAGAGCTCGAAAAGTTGGCCTTTACTTTGGTAATTTGAGCTCAGAAGCTTAGACCGTACTTCCAAGCACATGCAATAATCATCCCAACCTCATTCCCCTTAAAGCGGTTCTTCATAAACTAGAACTTTAGGGATAATTGATGAAGTGGTCTGTAAAATTGGGAGAATTCGACATTTCTTACATCCCCCAAGCAACCATTAAGGCATAAGCCTTGGCAGATTTTATAGCATAATTTGCAAGGGTTCCAGAATCATGTAGTTGGGGTTGGTTTGATCCTCTAGTCCCCAACAACAACGAAGTTGATTATGAAGCACTTATTTGTAGGCTTAGGGGCTAGCTTAGGAATGTGGAGTCAAGAACCTTAAAATATATTCAGACTCCCAATTCATCGTTAGCCAAGTCTTAAGAGATTTTGCAGTTAAGGATGATAGGATGCAGAGGTATTCCAAACTAGTGGAGTTATTGAGAAAGTCATTTAAAGGCTTCGTAATAGTAAAGGTAAACAGGGATCAGAACTCCAAAGTTGATGCCCTAAAAAATATAACATCCCACTTGAACTCTAAAGAAGACTCCAATGTCAAGATTGCTTACTAATTTGAGCCTAGCATACTTCAAACTATGCAAGTTATGCAAATAAGAGAGGAACCCTATGACATCCTAAATCCCGCCCTTTACGAAATTTGGGATGCGATCGGCCGGAGAGGCCTTAAGAATGGAATCGAATGGGTTGTATAAATTTTTTTTATTACGGAAGCATCACTTGTATAACTTTAAATTAAATACATTAAGTAATACAACCACATCCAATTAGAGCATAACCCAATTTTCCTATTATAAGTATACTAATTGTTTGCCGATAGTTGGCAAGATACAAGTGATCATCTGATCCATCAACAACCAATGTCACTGATGTTGGCATGTGTTAAGATAACCCATCTCATCTCCCTGTATTCTGCGTCTATAGTAACCTTCTCAACTTCTCCCTTACGTCATTTTGCATTTGTAGCACAATTTTTTAATTTGCCACTAGCATCATTTTCAAACCATTAGGCTTCATTCTCTTTCGAGCTTTAATAAACTTTACTCTATCTTTATATTTTCTTATCCTACAAAACCTAAGAGGTTAGGGAGAATGGGATGAGCTAAACCACTAAGCTCAATGAGTAAGTCTAGCTTGTATCATGGGTTTTCATGGTAAAGAATTTATATACACCATGAATAATAGAGAGAACAAACATAACTTTTGAAATCATAGCAATTTTATAAAATATTTGAAAAGTTTGAAAACACATGTTTTATGAACTTGCTTTCCACTTCAAATATAACTTATGTATTAGAATCATAACATTTCTATAAAGTTTAAAACGTATTTTAAACAGAGCTTACATAGTATCGGAATCATAACATTGTATCTCATATCATTTCATAACATAGCATGCCCATTTATAGGAACCAGACATCATTACATAACAGAAGAACCCTTGTTCACTCAAATTTTGAACAGAAGGTCAACAGATGACCTAGCCACATATAGTGACAACGAAAGAGATCCCTAACCACTCATGGGTCTACCGGCCTGGGTCTACCGGCCTAGGTCTCCTAGTAAGAACATACATCAATGATGGCATGTGCCCCCAGCGAGACTTCATTGAATGGCATGTATGTAAAAACATTACTTTTCATAACATTTCAATTCATGGATTTTTGAAACAATTAGTAAACATGCTTGTAAATTACATTTTCATAGCGTAACATAATTTTTTATGTGACAAAGAATATTGTTCATACTATATAGAAGACAATCATATAAAATTTCATCATTCCACAGATCTAGAATTTCTCACAAAATTGTAGTTATAAAAACTGAGGGTAAAATATCTCATTTGTCAAGAAAACTGGATTTCATAGAAGCTGAATATAAAATACCATCATTCCAAATTTCTAGAATTACTCACAAAATTGTAATTATAAAAACTTAGTATAAATACCATCATTTTAGAGTTCTAGAATTATTCACCTGAATCTTCCCAATTCGATCCTCATTCCTTTTTGCTTAAAAATACGTCCTACACATTCATTGTCATATCAAATCAATTTCCATGTCTAGAGAAATTTCATGCTTTTATGTCGTATGTGACTTAATCTAAGTCTTTGTGTCCTTTTACTTTCATTAATTGGATAATTCTTGTAATCGTCGTCTATTAAGTTCAATATAGCTATCTTCATTCTTATGACACTCATGACGTATTATTTTATACTTGTATAATATTAGTATATTTAGTTGACCACTTTGCTCTAATTAGACTTTAAATCTTGGTTTAGAATTCTGAAAAACCTTAAGAATCACTTTTATAATCCTTACAAAGACATTTATATAATTAATTAACAATCCTAATACAAAAACATAAGTTTTGAAATTTATTTGACTTGAACAAATCACAAAATCGAACTCAGGACGTCGAAAAACATAAAACTCTCTTGGAATTTGCATAGTTTATTTAAGACATATTAATTGCGAATAATTTACAAAAACATATTTTCAGAGTTTATTTCATAAAAATAGATCACATATTTGGATCCAAAGCCTTTAAAGATATCAAATTGGGCTTTTTCAAAATTTCTGTAACATATTAAATGGCTAAATAAAATTTAAGAACATCTTCGTAATTTATTAAAATATGTATTATAAATTTTGAAACTTAATTAGTTTAAATGAATACTATTTTTCTTCACCATTTTTTTATACTAATGTCTTCTAAACATATAAATACAGTAAAACGTGACAATACACAGCCAAATGTGAGGAAATCGCGAGGAAGCCATGACCTGCAACTCACTGTTTCTCTCTCATTCCTCCACAGTTTTCACTCGTTCTTTATCCCATAGTTTAGTTTTTGTATGGGTAAGGAAATGTGGAAATCCAGTTTAAAGGTCATTTTCCATAAGCCCAATTTTCTCTCTTTAACTTCATATACGTGCAACTGAATGTGTATATATCTATGTGTGTGGGCTTGTCATGTATTTAT
The DNA here is from genome assembly GCA_008638375.1 of Nyssa sinensis. Classification (NCBI taxonomy): domain Eukaryota; kingdom Viridiplantae; phylum Streptophyta; class Magnoliopsida; order Cornales; family Nyssaceae; genus Nyssa; species Nyssa sinensis. The sequence goes on along the minus strand of CM018041.1, from coordinate 30,388,845 downwards.
ATATGCGTGCATATGCATATAGGTTGCCTAAAAGAATCAAGGACCTTACCTCCAAGCCCGAAGACTAGAGTGTGCATCCATGGTGATTTTCCATCTTCTTTCTCCTTATTTCTGCAGTTTCTCTCTCGCGCTCATTTTGCTCGTGAAGATGCTACGCTAATTTATAAACTTGAGCGAGTTAATTAGGTTAAAAAATGGCACTGCCTAACTCTCCTATTTGTCAAAAGTCGGCAGTGTACTATACTCATCTTTCTTGCAACACTTTTTAAAATCTTCTCACATTATTGACCTGTATATTGCAGATTTAGGCACTGACGTTAAACTGGTGCAACATGCCTTGAATTTATCTTTTTCACATGGTTAAGGCCTTGGTTCGTAGCCCTGTAGTTAGCGCATGTCTAGTTTTGTTAAATATGTGTCATATTCTTATTTTAGATTTGTATAAGAATTACCATCCTAGCATCTTTCAACGTGTGTGACGCACTGCTGTTGTCCAAACATTTAAATTATTCTCTTATGATTCTTATTTTTGTCTACTTGGTTTATCAATTATTATTTAAGTCGTGTGGAGACATACTTGGTGAATCTTTTTGGCAACCAAATTAAAAATATAACATTTATTCTTTTAATATGCCTAATATACCACAAACAGACACACCAGTCACCTTGAGACACGTGTGCTTACAGAGCTGATATTCTCGATCATACAGAGCAGCCATAAGCCCTCAGGGCATCCTCATATATATACATCATACAAAGCTGATATTCTCGATCATACAGAGCATCCATAAGCCTTCAGGGCATCCTCATATATATATATCCTACAGAACCGACAAACTTGGTCATACAGTGCAGGCGAAGCCTCCAAGGCATTCTCATGCGCATATCTTCCAGACCTTATGCTCTGGGCAATATTCATTCAACATCTCATATGGTTCCGACCTTATGGCTTCCTTAAAAACAGCCAAGCAAAAAATAAAGAAACAGCCTTCAACACGGAAACTACTATCTATGATTATCTCCATCTACGACACAATACTTCACAAGGTAACTGCAATCTCCGATGATCAAATCCCTATATTCATGGCATCGAATCCTAATCAACTTAGGAAGGCCACGACCTATAAATTAAACCCTAAAGGTACGCTTTATTGGCATGCTCATTCTTTGGCTTTCAATACAGTCTTTCAATTCCTTTTACTTACTTAAACATCGGAGCGGTTACCGCCGGAGCCAATCCGGTGGTCCTCTGATCATCTTCCTGAGTGTTCTACAAGTCACGGAGCCCACACTTATTGCGAGTCGAAAAGTGCAGCATCAATGCCTATATCTATATGAGTTATTTTCCCATGACTTAACTAGTTTAGGGTCTCCCAGCCACTCTAATTATGTTTGGGTCCCAAGGATACACGTTACATCTTGGCACAAGTACATGAAAAAATATGTGGAATTCACAACAGAGGTAGAACTTTGGCCCACCAAGCAAGATGAGGCAAGCAAATAAGTATGTCCAAAAGTGCAACAAGTGTCAATCATTTGTTCCCTATCAACATCAACCTTAGCAAAACTGGTCTCCAATACTAGCTCGTGGCCTTTTGCATAGTGGGGGATTAAGGTATTAACACCACCGTCCCTATCATCATTCTCGAACCTCTCTACGATCCAAACTCCTAGGGCATCTTTTAACCTCGGTTGAAGGGTCTATTTCCTCTTTGTTAGCCTCATTGTACCCTTCCGAAGTGGCCATAATGAAAGTAAAAAACCAAAGGGAAAAAGAAGCAAGCGAATGTAAAAAATGGAAAGAAGAAGAGTGCCTAACCTACAATTGAATGGAGGGAAGATGAAGTCTCATCGGAGTAGAAGTTTCAGTTCGCCAAAAATCGTCTTCTCAAATCTTCTTGATCAACAAAGGTCAAAGTGAGGGGGTTTTCCTCCTATTTTATAGCCACAACAAAGGCATTTAATGTGTAATTGGAGCGATGCCAATGTTACAATAGAAGCTAAAGAGGCGCCATAATGGGTGCAATCATGGAAATTATTGATTTTTGTTTAACGGCTGCCATGAATGGACATAAAGGAAGCCCAATGCTTGTCGTCTCTAGAAGCGAAACGGTGTATTTATTGCCCGTACGGTTGTCAACTCGAAATCCTATCATCAGCTTAGGATGAATCCCACAAATTGAGGCTTGCGGAGGGGGAACAGCTGATATACCACATTTGAGCAATAATTTGTACAGCTACAACGTGTCTATGCTAGTATGGATACTAGCACTATGGATATACCGGTCTGAAAATTTATCATCTACGCTTACCGACTAGAGCAACAGAGTCTACCGAACTAAGTACTGTCTAAAGTCACCCTACAGGCCTACTTCTGGAAGGTGAGATCAACAAAAAAACTTCCATCAATGGATATATTCTAAATCTGATCCCTGCATTCCTAATCCTAATTGAAATTAGCAAAATCTCAACCTATAAATAAGGATTCAAGGTATACCCTAACACATGGTGATTTCTCTATTGGTAAATCAACTCTTTTTCGATTCTTTTGTGACTTGAACATCGAGGCCAATCCGATGACCTCTGACCCTTGTCTTACTGGGAAGTCCTAAAAGAGATCTCATGCATTCAATCAACTAGTAACAACAATTACTATACTCAATTTGGACAATAAAATATAAAAGTCCAATTCTAGTCTAGGGGTAACAGTCATTTATATTTGTTAATTTAACCTAGAGTCAAATTAAATTATATAAGATCATGAATTTGAATAAAAACGAGACTAAGAAAGGTAAAATAAGATTAACGGTAAAAATACAATACAAGAGTAGTCTTTATTTTCTTTGCACACAAATTTGAACTAGTGTAGGTTTAGATGAACACCAACATCAAAACTGCCACTATATTTAAGAACTTGGTAACTTAAAGTCACTACCATTAAGAACTTGAGTCTACTATTCTCTCAAGATTAAGAACTTACTAAATAGTGAATATAAGAATTACGTCAAAGATGACAGCTTTATATACGTGTTTCTTATAGTGAGTTAGTTCAGTGTAATTCAAATACACCAATACAATAGCCCAGAGTCCGCTACTTTAGTGGTTGAGATAAACTAGCATATCACATAGAGATCAAATGTATTACAATCTTGCAGATAAGATGCACAGTCTCATCAATGATTGCGAATAATTCTAGAATTGCTTGATCATAAATTCATATCTCATGTACATAAATTTTATTTATATATATGAATTATTTTCAATAATAATTTAAGGATTAACCATCTCATTGTATAAAATGACAATATTCATATGTATGATAATATGAAACTCAATAATAATAAATTAAATTTATTAAAATGTCTTAAATGTAAAAGTATACATCCTAACAGGCACTGCCAATACAAAAATCATAAAATATATCAAATTTAAATTCCTTCAAAAGAAAGGGTACATACAATCCTTGCTGAAAGATTTCTTCTCATTTTCAACCACGTTTGCTTCTTTCTTCATCCAATATTTTGGAGCAGTAAATATAAATACACAGCTAATGCCTTCTTCATCTTCATCTTCATCGTATTATATATATGTTATCTTGTTAGTATTAGTAGAGGCTTGGGACTTCATACAAGCACCCCCTAAGCACCTTGAAAAATATCCCAGCAATTTTTTCTACATTAAAATTAAATAAATATCAGCATAATATTTTTGACATTTCTAATCCAAAGTATAAAAAAGTAAATGTGTCTTCCAAATTCAAATCATTTAGTACTGAAAAAAGAAAGATAATTTCATAGTGTAAAATCATTTACCAAACTCCAAAATAATAAATTAACTTTTAAGATCGATTTCACAGTAATCAATTCATTCTGGGAGGGGGGCTAAACCCAAGTGGGTTGAGATGAGATGAGGAATTCTATTTTGGAGCTCAGGCGAGAAGTGAGAACACTGCCCATTCACACTTTCATTGAATGACAAACAAGTGCAAGTCACGTGACATTATATTGGCTCCCTTTCCCTTTCCCTTTCGTTAGATATTTTAAAATTCCTGGAGTATTACCAATTTACCCACATATACTCCACTCCAGTATTCAAGCCAAAATTTAAAACTTTTGAAGTTTTTAACATCAACAACAACAAAAGTTAAAAATATGAGAATTTGTTAATCTGAAACAAAAAGAGTAATTTTTAATAATTGTCACAAATATTAAAAAATGGTTATTGTAATTTATGTTTTTTTAATGTCAATATTTGTATTACTGATATATATATATAGGTTAAAATAGCAGTGTAGAAATCATATATATACAAACATATCATAAATAAATGTGTCTATATATATATATATATATATATATAGGATAACTCTATTCCCACTACTCTTTTATTTAACTGAGGTTCAAAAAATACTATTTTAGAATTCAAACAGACATTCAAGAGTTTGAATTACATTTCTCTCTCTCTCTCTCTCTATATATATATATATATAAACATATAAACAGACATTAGTATAATAAAAAATAAAAATTAATAGGAGAGTAGAGTAGTACTCGTTTGGAAGTGTGAAGGAGGTCGGGGGAAATTTTGTATAAATCTTCGTCAACTGCTTTGTGACGAACTGGAGCTGCTTTGATGTTGTTATTCTGCTTTGGGACCTGTTTTCTCGGCGCTTCCGTCACGTCACATACCTTTATTTGGTTACTCATCTGTTCCTTGACGTTGCAATTACTCCCCTTTTTCTGCAAATGCCACACATTTCGACAATATATAATTAATATCAAATACATACATTTATCCTAAGTCATTACTTTATTTTTTCAACACAAACATTACTCTAAAAAAAAAAAAAAACAAATTGAAAATAAGAATTAGCCGAAAGCAAACAAGATAGGGATTTTTCGCTTTGCTAGTGCTACATTTTTTTAGTTTATATTTTGGAATAAAAATATATTTTGAAAATCGCTTTTTATTTTCTTCTGAAAAAAAAATTACTTTAAAAAATATTAAAATATTCGTTTTAGAATTTTTTTAAAAAAATATTAATTTTCAGAAATGTACTATTAAATTTATTTTTTATTAATGTTTTTATATTTTTTCTGTATCAAAAATATAAACAATTTTAAGAAAACGTTATTAAATGTAAATGGTGAAGGTTTTTTTTTTAAAAAAAAAAACTATTTTACTGACCTCTTTGAATACAAAAACTTATTATTAAAAAAGACTTGCACTGGTAACTAAAAGCAAGTTAAACTCAATAAAAGGGGGGACAATTTGGGGGAAAATTACAGAAAAAGGAGAAAGAAAGGGGGAAGAAAGCTTCTAATCACCAAAAAAAAAAAAAAACATTTAATATTAAGAGTCAAGAGTAATAAACCTTTGGGGGAGGTTGAAGATGAAGGGCGTACAGATCAGCGGTGCGAGTGCAAGCGCGACCAACGTGAAGATTGCATTCTCCGGAGGAAGAAGTGAAGCGAAGCAAGCCCGCCTGCCTCGCGCACTCGAAATACTGGGTGATTGGCACATCATTCGCATAATCCCAGTTCCCAAACGCTGGAATTTGACCACTCCTTTTACACTCCTAGAAATCCATACACCAATTACACAAATTAAACTCTAATTATTTTCTACACCATATCATATCATAATATATATATATATGTAAAGCAAGAAACTTACATCCATTGCGAGCAAGTTAGAGAGAGAAGAACAAACTCAATAAAGAAGTGAGAGAGAAGGGTTGTGGTTTATTCTACCATCAGTCAATGGTAGGTGGGTGCCGGGGTGCGGGGGTATTGTGGGTAAAAAAAGTGGGGATGAGAGAGCAACAAGGTTAAGCAGCTGTTCTGCCGATACTTCCAGATCGAGGATACTATTTCCACTAGGAGAGAGAGAGTGTGTGGAATCGAATTAAATTATTAATCAATATATACACACACACATTCATATCGATGATGAATAATAACTTAGACGCGGCAACAACCTATTACATCAATTGTGTAATTGGGGGCATCAGAAGAGAGCAAGTTAAAGAAGTAAGAGGATGGCTCTCTGGAGGCTGTGTGCTTATATCCACTACTTGATGATAGCTGGCACCGCGTTTGTTCCCCTCCCCTCGATGCGGCCCACCACCAATTTCCTAGTTTGAAAAATCTTTTCAAATTTTGTTTCACTTTTTCACAATTTTATCTTTGCCCTTGCTATTTACACATTAATTCATAATAAAAAAAACAAATTAATTATATTTTGAGAACTGATGTATTATAAAGTGATAGATCAATTTAAAACATAACACATGTATGTACAGAATTGTTCAGAATACAGATTAAGAAAGATTTTCTTATCCAAATCAAACAGACACACAGGTTTCAAAGGTATATTATTCAGAATGGTGCACCACCTCCAGTCTTGCCTTCAGAACAGATGGGGCACCGATTCGCTCATTACAAATCTCGTGGCAAAGATAGTAAAGTATCTACAAGAATGGGTTTCGAACTGGTCACCACTTTTAGCCTCTTTTTTTTTTCTTTGGAGTGATCAAAATGGATTTGTAGATAGGTTATTTCACATATTCGTCAAGGAGATTTGTACTTTAACACTGCACAACTTATCTACGAGAGATCTTACCACACCTATATCGGGACTGAAACTTAGGTCTTGCCACAAATTCTTAACGCTAAAAGGTAAGTTTAACCCCAACTTCCATTCAAAAGTGGTAAAATGACAACCTCCATCCATTAGGAGTATTGTACATTCATATAAAGTTTTGTGTTTGTATTCAAGCCATAAAAATTAACTTTAACGAACGAACAAATGAATATTAGATAATAAATTATTAGTAAAATATTTATAATCTAAGTAAAGCACCACTAATAACCAAATATCATATGATCTGATATGCAAAATTTAGTATTAGAAAGTAATCCAACACAGCCCATGACTAAAACTTCTTTTTTGTAGAAGAACATGTGTGGCCAACTAAGCTAGTTCCAGTTGGCTGACAATGAATATTTATAAATGTTATATTATAAACTCATGCACATTTAATATAAGAAAATTTTATTTATGTTAAAAAATTTGGGATGAATACTAATATACCATAATTTAGTTATAGTACTCAAAGCGTGACACGTGCCTACAAGAAGTTCTTTAATATACAGATCATAAGATGGCTTTTTTATCCGACCTACCAGCACACAAAGTTCAGAGATAAGTTGTTCTGAGCTGGTCACTGCCTTCTATGGGCTACTGATCTTAGAATAAGAAAATAAAGTTCAATATAATAACTATTATTCATGGATATCATCAAATCCTCACTTTCAACCTATAACTAAGAACATAAGATATCCATTCAATTCATGTTCAATTCTTTTCTTCAATTATTGTATTTATTCTTTTACTAACTTTATCATTGAAATAGCTATTATCGGAGTCTTCTTGGTGACTCTTTGACCTTGAGTTCTTGACAGAAAATTTAGAGAAAAAGCTTTCAGATTAGAAAAGTGAAACATCAAATATATCTTTTCTTTACAAGTAGGGAAACTTTGTACATTGGACATTAACTATTTTTATTTGTACATCTTAAGTTTCTTTCAAGCAAATTAATTAGAACATTTATAATGCTAAATGTCATAATTCATTTATGCTATTGTTACTTGGAAGAGGGACTGGGACACCTGGTCTTCCTTCTTTATATATATATATATATATATATGTGTGTGTGTGTGTGTGTGGACTTATTAAAGGGTGGGTGCTTTTTGTTAACTTTTGGAGAAAGAGTACATGGAGCTTCTTTTGCTTCGTCCGGATAATAGAAGCTAATTCCTCAATTTACGGTGTAGACAGGACAGGAGTAGGAGACGCCACCAATTCCGCTGCTTCAAACCTGATTGGGGACTGTAACTGTCAGCGAAAAAAAAAGAAAGTAGGTACGGACCAGTGTATGATCAAATTGAAAAGCCAATAACATGATAATAGCAGTTAAGTTTGACTTTGCATCATCCCACCAAATGAAATGTTTTAGAATGCTCTCAACAAATTTTTTTAATAATTCACACTTTTGTGACATAGTTTTCATTTTTCTTGTGACTTGGCTGTCATGTGGGAAAGAACTTTTTAATTATTTTTTTTAATACAAATTCAAACCTTAAAATTTAAAAAAAAAAAAAAAAAACATCTTTATTATAAGACATAATAGTCGAAAATTATACAATCTCTTATTTTTCTTTTAATTTTTTTTATATTTTTATCAACTAAGATAAGAGAATTACAATATCTGTTTTTATATTATTAATTATTTTTTCTCGTTCTTCTCCTGCTTATCCTGGCAATGGGTTAATCTTTTTTTTCTTTTTTCTTTTTTTGGGAATGTCCAAATGTCAGGTAACTAACGAAATAAGGGGCGAAGAAGCCCTCATCAGGGCTCGAGTCTCAGCTCTCTCTCTAGTGGTGACGAGACCCGACGTTTGTCCGCCCACTGCTTGCGACTACTACTGAATGGTTTCAATCTCTCTTTATTTCTTAAAACATGTCTGATGTTTTAAATACTCTTTTTTCTTGCCCTGTGAAATGTATTGAACAAGCTATGGTATACCTCTCCCCTCTCTCTCTCTCTCTCTCTCTCTCTCTCTCTGTGTATATATATACACACGCGCGCATATGGAATTTTCACTAAACCCATGTGAGTTTGTTTTTATTTAATCTAACACAGTGACTTGTAATTTATTTACTAAATTCATATAGTTTTTGAAATTACATTTTTAAGATGTGATTTTAATATTTATTTTTAATAAAATTTTATCTTCAAAATGCGAATTTGAAACCAATAACAAGTTGAGATGACTTGCATAAATCAATAATGATTTAGGAGCTTGTACAAACCAACAAGGATTTGAAATCCCATTTTTTAAATTTTTTATTTTTTTGAATAGTCCCTTTTTCCCCTCTTCTTCTTTGCTTTTCTTTTGGGTTATAGATAGATAATAAATACATATATATATATATATATACACATAAATATATTTAGTAATTAGAAAATTTGTTTTGGAACTTGATCATAGATATTGATGATTAAATGAAGAAATTCTTGAATTTTTATTTAATGATATTGTTATTTTAATATCTTGATAATATTACTGTGATTTGTGAGTTTTTATGCCAATTTTGATTGAAATAATATTTGATTTTTATTATATGAACATATAAAATATAAAACATAAAAAATAAAAAATATATATTCAACGTGTCACTGATGTATTCAAGTTCTATTTTGTTTTTTTAGACATGCTGTGTTTGTGTGTCTGTATTGCATCGTGTCGTATCTGTATTCTATGTTTGTATCCATGCCTTTAGTAAAGAAATATAAAATATCTAAAAGAATGTAAAAACCTTTCACATTAACAAACAATTGCTTAGGAAAAAAATTGTGACATGGCCTAAGAATACCAAGATGATGTGTCACCAGCTTAGGGCATGGGTGCGTGTTTTGTACTTGATGTATCCAAATTCAGTTCACAAGGGGAGAGTGACACCTGGCAATGAAATCCAAAAGGATACCGTCCGGACCTCATCACTTTGTGCTAAGTCGAATTCCAAAAGGATACGGTCCAGACCTCATCACTTAGTACTGAGTCGAATTCGAAAGGATGACTTTTAGACCTTATAACTCAGTGTTGAGTTGAATTCGAAAGGATGACCTCCAGACCTCATGACCTTAGTGCTGAGGTATATAGGTGGAGAATAGGTTATTCAAAAATATGCGATAATTGACCAAGTCAAAAGAATCAAATCAAATTCTTACTTTTTTTGGGAAGATCTCAACAACAAGATATTCATCATCTATAAAAGGGGTAATGTCATGACCCGAAACTCACCTTGTGCGGATTTAGGATTGCAGGATGGGCCCTCTGGCCGTCCCTACTTTTTCTTTCCTTGTATCATTGTAATATAAATGAGTATTATAAAAATTCAAATAGTTATACAACGGAAGTCTTAAATAGTCATAATAAGGTTCTACATATTCACTAGAATAGGGTATCACAATAGCCAGTAGAGTAGTTCGTCACGATAGCTAATAAAATAGTACGTTATAATAGCAAATAGAATATTACAATAGCTACTAGAATAAAGGGTCACAATAGCCAATCAAAACATATGATCATTCACAAGGAAAAATATGATCATTCTATGAGTTCAATAAAAGATATGATATCAATAAACATTTTGATGCATATTTTGGTTAGGGCCTGGCATATCCTCAATAAAAATAAACTTCCTTATTCATGATATATCCTCGATAAAAGTAACCATCTTTGTCCTTTGTAAAAGTAGCCTTCTTAGTTCATTACCATACCAAACCCCTCATTTAGATTTACTCCCACACCTGAATCACTGCTCTAATTCGCTCCTACACCTAAATCATACCCAAGTTCACTACCACACCGAACCACTTCTCAAATTCACTTCCTCTTTGAACCATATCCAGATTCATTCCCACAACGGATCATTGGATAGTTCCACTGACTATAGTCTGTAAGACCGGTAAAAGCATCAGATGGACGTTGTGACTGAGCACAACTCCGAGTACTCATAAAATATCATGATCATTATAATTTCACGAAGACTATAAATGTGAAATATCATTTTTCTCAAAAGTAGGAACATAATAGTAAGCCTTTCAAGGCATGGCATAAAGTGCACAATCAATCATAATTAGGATATAGTAATTGAATTCTCAATAATGTCCACAAGATAGAATAAGTATCACATTGTGGAAATCAATAATCATTAGGCACGTATAGGAGTACAAATTTGGCAGTATAAAAGAATAATATTATGACATGGCTAGGAATTACCACACGCAAAAGATTGAGTTTTACTTATAGTAGAAACATAATAATTTGCCTAGTTCAATTCTCAATAACTCCCACAAGATAGAACGAGTATCAAATTGTGAAATCAATAAACACCAGATATGCATAGGAGTACAAATTTTGTAGTATAAAAGAATAACATGGCTAAGAATATCACATATCAGAGCATTGGGGTTTACTTACGTTCAAAACGTATGAGTAACCAAAATCAAAACATGATCATCAAGTTCTCAATAACTTTCATAAGGATAGAACAATCATCAAATGGTGGAATTAATAGCATTGAGTACGTATAAGAGTACAACCTTGGCAGTAAAAGGAATAATCATGGCTTGGAATACCACATGTAAGAGTTCTAAGATTTACTTACCTTTAATACCGTGTCGTTCTATCTCAATAATTTGTCACCTTTCCCTTTCCTTTTTGAAGTCTCTATAAATCAGTAGACATATCTCAGCTCAATACTATGTATAGCCTAATCCCTTTAAAATTATTCAATTTCATACATTGATATTATAGGTATCTTATTTGGAAAAATAGACTCTACCGTTGAGTCCGGAACGTCGAAAAAAATAGGTTTAGACTTTCACGAATCTTAATTTGGCTTTGGGTAGCACTAAGGGCAATATGATAATTTAGCACTTTTACGAGTCTTAATTTTTTGGGGCCCCATATCTTGAAACGGATCCTTCCATTGAGTTTAGAATGCCCAATATAATAAGGCTACACTATACTTTTATTTTATTTGGACTCCAAGAATTAATATCAATAATTAACTAAATTAATTTAATTAATTAATATTATATATTGTTTAGGTTGAAACTTGACCACACGTGCCTTAGTGGCATGGTGGTTCCCTTGGTTGGCATAAGATGTAACACCCCGATCTTGCGTAATTAATAATTAGTTGTTAATTATTAATTAGCACGACTTAATGAATGATTAAGGGAATTAATCATAATCCCGATGGTCATGATAGATCGATTAAAATAATTAAATATGTCTGGAAAGAATGGTATAATACCCGAACCCGATTACTGATTAATTCGGTGAAATAACGCTGTTTTAACACCAACGAAATTCCGAATTAGCTAACCCGGGAAATCTCGGATGATTAATAAATGACACGGAACCCCTGACACTGAAGATAACTGAAATAGAAACTGATCGGAAGAAACTGCGTCGAAAAAGGAGCTACGGAATGAAAGTTATGTAGCAAACATTGAAACTGAATTAATGCGCAACCAAACAGGGCCTTGACCCAAAATGTGGAAAAAATGGCCAAATGGGAGGCCAAGGGAATTGAACCCTTGACCTTTGAGTGGAAAAAACTCTTATCCAAAAAAATTAACCATGTAGGCTGCCAATGTCTTGTGCTTAGTTATACAACTAAAATGTATATATCTCTAAATTGCCCCAAGCTGCCACCCAAATTGGCCAATGGCCAAACATGCAACACATCACCCCTATGCACCCTAGCCCCCATCATCACCTACCTCAACACTTGATGACCTCTCCTCCAACTAAAATACATGCAAATTAATCATGAGGTTGGGAGATGTATTGGACAAGAAAAATCTGATTTGCATTTACAAGTCTCCATATGTGTATTGGAGGATTGAGAAATCAGAAATTGGTGCATGAGATTTGCTAGAGAGGAGGGGCTGTTAGAGGGAGAAAGTGAGAACTGCATGTGTATAACATGGTGAGTGTTTGTGTCCCATGGAGCTGCTCTATGAAGGAAGAACAGAACTGAGGTGCACGACTGGGACTGAGGCACACCTGAGTGCCAAAGGACTGAACTGAGCCATGAGAGGGAGGAATAATGGCCTGAACCAGAGGTAAACACACAAAACTGTCAAATTTCTGTTCAAAAATTTTAGCACTATTTCTGATAGTTTGGATCTGTACAAACTGTACATATATACTACTGTGAGATCCTAGAACTGTTCTGAATTAATTGGGAGGGTCGGGTAAGCCTTGAAACCCAAAACTATGACAAACCGCCATTAACGACCTTCTTGTAACAGGTCTGATTCGACCTCCATAAAACTGAAATCTGATGGTCTAGAACTGATCTAGACCCTTCTAGGACCCCATAAATACTGACCCGTGACTTGGAAACACATGGAAGGCCCAATGAAAACTTAGATAATTCCATGTCTATGCACATGATTAAATGACCGAACTACCTAGAGGTGGTACATATCCTGACATCTTGGGATTATGTTATAGGATAAAAAAAAAAAACTCAAGACTGTCATGGAGGGAAAGGGTAAGGAACCAAAGAAGTTCACTATCATGACTAAAGTCGAAAGAGCGGTTGACAAGAAACAGCAGGAGTTCATGCGAGAACTATTATGGCAACAAAAGATGATTGAACGAAATATAAGGATAGCCAAAACAACTGAGGTAGTTTCTGTCCGGCCTTTTATGTACAAAATGCCCACCAAGGCAATGATTGTAGAAGCTAAGTTAAAAAAATAAGAAGACACTAAAACCCTGAAAGAATGGATACAAAGGTAATTTTCAGTTATCATGAAAACACATAGATAGCAAGATAGTCTAACTCATGTTGAATTTTGAATTCAAATGGAATCAAGTTAAATTTCGTGTGAGATTTATGAAATGTTCATAAATTTTCTAGGATAAAGAAGGATAGAAAGAAGAGAAAGGCTTCTCAGTTAAGTCCCGTTACCACACAAGGTGAGTAACCCTGACTCCTGAATTGGTGTATAAGTACACTGTCTAGTTACTGTATTTTAAAATACTGTACTGTACTGTTTTATCTGATACACTGATTTCATGCTCTTACCCAAATGCATGATCTTTACTTTGTCTGGCTTCTCTGTTTTGTACTGAAATCGTTGTTTTAAACTGGTTCTGAATGAACAACTGACTCTTGGTACCACCTCAGTCTTGAGCACTATATGAGCATACTGCACTGTTTAATCTGTGCATACTGTACTGTTTATTCTGTTATACTATTCTGCTCTGCTCATTACTGATCTGTTCTGTTACTCTGATGTTTTAACTGATCTGTTCTGTTACCCTGATGTTTTAACTGTATTTTCGTCTTGAATACTGTTTCAACTGAACGTACTTAACTGTCTTCTCCGAAATGCTTGTTTCATCCATATGCTTTATAAACAACAATGGTTTGAAACCCATGACAGGGAACCTGTGTTACTCATTGGGCTTTTCGAAGCTCACCCCATTCCCTAACATTTTTTAGGAATGATATCTATTGGATCTGATGGCACTGATCTATGGAGACTGGATTATTGAGGATTGAATCTGTTTAATCAGGTGAGTGATGTAATACGACTGACTTAACTGATATGTACTAGATATAGACATGGCTCATGGATTTAAACGGTACTCTAGAGGTTATAGTTTTACTCTGTTGTTATATGTCGGATTATAGATATGCTCTGAGGTTAGAATTGTTAGCTGTTGGATTTTAGACTTGCTCTGTGTGATACATATCCTACGGTGGATACATGAGTTGCATTCCCTTGACAAAAAGTTTTTAAATTCCGCTGCATCTGACCCTACAGTCGGAGTGCAATTCACTGGAAAGTTCAGAAATTGCCTTCGGTTGGTCGCGTGGCGGTTGACTGGCATCACGTCTTCGACATCCGCGTAGGGTGGGATTCGGGATGTGACATAAGAGCCTTGGCCTACGCGTGTTAGGGGATCGAATCCCACTGAATGCAAGTTTCCTTCCTTCCTTTTTTTTTTTTCTTCTAATTAACTCATAACCAAACAGTGGATAGGGGTAATCCATGGACAAGCTATCCTTGTTCTAAATAGGGTTTAACAAATTAATTTATTATTCCTATAACCAAATGCCCCCCCTAATTAATTCAACACCCTAAACTGTGCCGTTTTGAAAACTCAAATGTACGGTGGGTCGAGTCTTGACTTGAATTCGGATCCGACCCGAACCTAACCCGACTCGAATAGTGTATTGTCCATATCGTTTTTCTGGCAGAGATCCGGTCACCATCTTCGGCGTCGGTGACCGGAATTTACAAATTTTTAGAATTTTAAACTTTATTTTCTTCACGATTTTGAAGCCCTTTTTTATTCTAATCCACCCCAAACGCTTTTTAAGACTTTTAGATAACATTTTTAGCCCCTAAAACCCCTTGAAAAACTATATTTTCAAAAATCCCATTTTTCGATCATTTAATTTTTCTCCCTTATTTCTTCACCATTTCATACATGGTTTCTTCCTAAATTCATCATTTTCCTCATAGATTGAGATTCTACAACTATTTACAAGCTTTAACAAATTCTAAAAAAACTTATAAATGATTTCACAAAAGAAAAATTCAGAGCTTACCTTTCTGTAGTTGTTCCTTCTCCCTATCCTTTTTTTCCTATCTTATTTCTCCTTCGGTTTCCTTTACTTTGTTTTCTTTTCTAAACATGCAGTGCATGAATCTCTTTTATAGACAAATCCACTGCCAGTCTCTTTTCTCTCTCTCTCTCTGTCCCATTCTAATTGGTCTCTTTTATGATATTTGTAGTATTATATATATAAGCATATCATATACATATACACACATGGGGTGTCGGCACACCACAAACACACACACACTCTTGTTGCACCTTTTTGATATATATACCACACTCACACACACTACACCTTGTATATATATATATACATATATATATATATATATATTCTTGTTACACACACACAGAGACATATATATATATATATATATATTACACCATATATACATATATATACACACACACACACACACATATATATATATATACTTTTATATCAATAAATGATGTTTAAAGTAGATAGACTTGAACAATACATGAAGAAGAAATACTGAACACATAAAAAATGCCCAACCGTACATCAGAACTCCATGAATGGACCTCTAGGAGTGCAGGTCTGAAAGTGATGAAACCAAACCCTATTTGGTTGGTTGGAACCTTATAAATACCCTCTAAGTATTTTAAAGACACTAGACCGTGATCAAAAAGGTCTAAGAAAACCCCAAAAATCTAGAGTTACAAGTTTTGGTTTTTAAAACCAACTTCTCAAACTCACTCCTAAACCTGCTTTTGTGAATAGGGATTGAATCCCCATATCATGAGGATCACGCAGAACCAAATCCCATTAAAAATGGTGAGGAAATAAGGGTTTACGATAGAGTTGCAGGTTGAGTTATCAACCCTCTGCCCGAGCTCGTGAGGCTAATACAAACCCTAAAACGAATGCCAAAATGATCCTTATTGTTTCAGGGATGATTTAGATTAAAAACAGTGGGATTTCATTGAGCCAAACTCCACGAAAATGGAAGAAATGGAATGCAGAAATTAGGGCAACAATCGTGGATTGATGGGGAAGACGATGTTGAGTCGACTCGTTATTTTTAAAACCGAGTTGGATGAGTTGACTCGGGACACGTGTAAAGAGACGGGAGGGCCACCGCACTATTGGAACGACGGCGTTTCACGTTAGTTTTTAAATTTTAAAACATTAGGGCTGACGTCATCATGACATCAGCATCACGTGTCAAACCGACCAAACCGGTTGGTTCAATGAAAACCAGACCAGTTCACTTAAATTTGAACTGAACCAACTGGTTCAGACCGAAACTTATGGAAATTAGATTTTGACCCCCAGAAATTTTGGATAATTGTACTGTGGCCCAACCGAAATAAATTAAATATTAAATAAATAATATTTAAATGAAAAACATTTCAAAAATGCCCCTACGCCATAAACAAGGCAAACGAAGTCCAAATAAAGTAAACAAATAGTGTATTTTGACTATTTCAGACCTCTTGAGTCCAATGGTGAGGTCCATGTCATGAGACAAGGTCCCGAAAAATAAAGACACGTAAAGGGATAAAATGACCAAATTACCCCTAGTAACCCTACAAGCCAAATTGAAACCAGAGAGGGTCTAAATTGACTCTCTTCAACGTTCTGGACCCAATGGCGAGGTCCGTTTCCCGAGACGGGACTCCAAAAAATTTAGACACATTAATGTATAAATTACCAAAATGCTCCAATACAATACGAAGCCCAAATGAAGTCCAAATTGGACGAAATTGACACCAATAGAAGCCCAAATATTAGCGAGCTTCTATATATGATTAAATAATGATTCGGGGTCAGAATGTCATAAAATATAAATGACCAATGTGTCCCTGTGATCAAAAGCAGATACCAAATGAAGTCCAAAAGACTTAAAAATTTACGTATAAGATATGTGGAATATTCTAAGGACCACGTGTAGAGACATGGAAAATTGAGGGTAATTTTTTTTTCATTTTGCCGATAGGGCTGTAAGCCATGAGGGGATTAATTATGAAGAAATATAAAATTAATCCAGACCAAAAAAAAAAAAAATGATATAGGCTCGAAGAAAATAGTTAAACCGGTTTACCGAGTGCAAGGATAAATCCATGGGATTGATACGAATCATTAATTATAAGAATATAATATGGGACCCGAACGAGACCCAATATTGGTGAATAAATAATTAAATTGAGCCCCGACTTTACGACAAATTTACTGGCATTTTATAATATTTTGTGGAATAAAATACTTATAAAATATTTAATATGGGAAGGTAGAAAAATATATTAAAGACTCAATAGATATATATGAATATATCAATATGTATAATTGGGAAGCTTCCATATGTGTGTGGGTGTTAAATGAATCAGGAAAAAGAAAAAAAAGGAAAGAAAAGAATGGCAGCCGTTTGTGGTGTGTGCGTATCTTACATAATATTATAAAATATATATGTATATCCGCCATAAAGTGAGGCGATGGAGAAACGTGTGGCCAAAGAAAATAAAATGAAGAGATAAAAATTGGGAGGAGAAACCGAGAAGATAAGAATTGAAAAAGGGGGGTGTCAGCAAAAAAAAAAGGGTTGTGAGTATGTGTCTTATATGTTATATAATATATAATATCTCAAATGAGATAAGGAAAGCAGGAAAAAGAAATGAAAAGAAAGCAAGATAAGAAGCAACCGAAGCCGCTGGAACGTGAGAAAGAGAGAGGAACGTGAGGCAGCGAAGCAGGGGATGTGGGCTGTTCCAAAAATGGGTTTTCGTTTCTTTTAAATTTGACAGGTTAAATTCATGTTGGTGAGGGGGAGATTTCAGATCTTATGCAGAAAAACTTTATACCTGAATTTGGGATTTTTGTCATGTGGTTTTAGTGCTGCTGTTTCTCTATTGGCAATGAATTGCGGTTCAGGTTGATGACGAGTGGTGAGAATGGAGTTGCGACGGAATAAATGGATTTCAGGTTGGATTGCTGATTCGGTCATGGCCGTGTTTGGAGACGACATTGTATAGCTCGAAATTATGTGAGTGGATGTTACGGTTTTATGGTTCGGGATTGTGTGTAATGTTGCAGTTTTGTCGATGGCTGCGGTGATGACTCGATTGAGCCTAAATCAGGGGGAGGAAATAGTGGGATGCCTATTTCTTCCTTGCAACTGCAGTATATGTATATGGATGGTTGCTTCAGTTAGTTGGGTATTGGGTTTCTTGTACAGGTAGAGGCTATGATCGGGGAATTTGAGACTGTTTTAAGGTTCCTTTCCAAG
This sequence comes from Nyssa sinensis, assembly GCA_008638375.1. NCBI lineage: Eukaryota > Viridiplantae > Streptophyta > Magnoliopsida > Cornales > Nyssaceae > Nyssa > Nyssa sinensis. The sequence continues at coordinate 30,370,367 of CM018041.1, read as the reverse complement.
AAAGTCGTGACTTACGGTTGTAGGATTATAGTGTGTTGGGTGTATTGAGGGTTGAATGATGATGTTACAGTTTGAGGAAGATGATGCAGAATTTGGGTTTTGATAATTTGTTTGAAATGGTGCGGTTGTTATGGACAGTGAGGGTCAGTTGCCCTGCTTGATGGGTTCTGTTGGGGGCTCGGTTATTGTGGCTGTGGGTATGTAGTGATGCAGCAAGGGGGGACGGAAGTATAGAGGCGGTGAAGGGCCTGATATGGGTTCCGGTGATAGATAGGAGCTGCGGCAGTATTGAGTTGAATTGGATTGGTTCAGTTGGATGTTCTTAGAGCCGCTGATTTGCAAAATCTGATGCAGCAGATCTGGAAAAATTGAGAGAAATAGTAACAGCAGCTACGATGGAGGTTCGGTGATAGATTTTGATACAACTCGGGATTATGTGAATGTTGCGATTTGTGAAGTGACTTGGGATTAAGTAAAGTGGTACAGGAGAATTTAGTGATAGAGGTTGAATCTTAACATGAGTTTGGAGTATATACGTAGAGTGATGGTGGCTGCTATACTAGAACTTGTGAAAAATTATTTAGACTAGCATTTTAGTTGGAGGCAGATGGTCTTTTAATTAATAAGGTGGATTTTCTGTCGCAGCTGCTGAGGTGAAAAGATTAGAATGGGTCCTTGAAGCATCAAGCGTAAGCAGTCCCATTTTGTAGCAAGATAAGCATATTGGCAAATCAGCCTCAATCAGAGCGGCTTGTTGGAGAAGCAGTTGCAGCAGCAACTGTAACGGGGGTTTAAATGAGTGTTGAGCGCCACTTGTGACACTTGACTACAGCCAGTCAAAGGAACACTGGACGGAAAAAAGCAGGTGCAAGGACTGAGCTATCCCATCAGTTGATTAGACTACGTAGTAGACACAACTTCTTAGGGTTGAGATAACCCGATCAGGTATGGTACTTTGCTAAGTAAGGAATAGGATTAAATTAGGATTGATGTGCATATTGATTGAATAATTCTTATGCTTATCTCCTGCTAGAAGATCACATAGGAATTATTGCTTTGAGAACCCTTGAGTTGATTGTTTATGTGCTTACGTGTTCTTTATGATTATTTGGGAGTTGTGATTTACTTCTTGAGTTGTCATCATATGTGATTTATGTTGTAGAAAGATTGTTGATAGTGTGACATTTGGATTGCGTAGGTGTTGAGATTGATTGAGCATGACACGTAGATTTGTGGATGAAGTCTTGTGATTTAAATGTTATTATTGATCTTAAATGTGGTGCATTATTTAAAGCATGATGCATATGCTTGTGAAAGTGATGTTTCATTTGAACTGTATTATTGCATGATGAAATCATGGCATATTGGCATAGTGTGATTCCTTGAAAGCATAGTGTGGGTCAGCACGAAGTGCTGGTGCATTATGAGGGTGTAGATCCTGTGGTGAAAAACCCAAAATTCGGCCGTTGGTACTCTTTTCCATCGGGGACGTACCGAAAAGGAAACATACGTGGCGGTACTCATGCCAACGGGGAAGGACCGTATCATGAGACATGGGTGTGACATTGAGATGCATGGATGTGTCACGCATATTGCCTGTGCATTGTGTTGACGAATTTGTGAACGTGATATAGGGTTTTATATAGATGTAGTTTGTACATTGCTATTATATGGTATGCATGACTTGTAAGGCATATAGATATGAATGTACACTTGCACATGCCACGACTTAATTTTGTTCCTTGCATTAGTATTGTACCATACTCGTAGTTGAGCTGACCCATTTGTGAGACAACATTTCAGATGACACTCTCGACACCTGAGACTTGAGGAAGTCTAGCCGAGTGGAGGAGACTTGACTTTAGATGGATATTTGGCCCGAGAGGTGTAATTTTTGATGTACGGGCTTAAGCCCAAAGACATGTATATATATTGATCGAAGTGAACGTATATACGCGTGTATCTATTTAATTGTCTTCGGTTGTATAATTAGGTGATGTATATTTAAATTTGATGAGATTGTGGCCATCAAGTAAGGATGGGATGTACTGTTGTTTATATATGTGAATTGTTGTAAAATATTAGGTGAGAAAAGGCTTAGAAAACAAAGGAGGTTCTGCCGAAATTTTATAAAATAGGAATGTATGTAGGCTTGTATCTAAATCAGTTGAATTGTTATTTATTTATTTATTCGTCTATTTATTTTCCTTCCTTTATTTCGCTTTAGTCGCGTCCCCGGGTTCGGTTGGAAATTCGGGGCGTGACACCATGATAGGTCCAGGGCAAGAAAAATAAATTACCATTTTACCCCTGTATATGCCTGAAGCCAAATAAAAAGACCAGAGTGTCTAAATTGACTTTCTTCGACTTTTCGGACTCAATGGTAGAGTCTATTTGACCAAAATAGGTACTTAAAATAAAGAGACATAAAATTTGATGAATAACATAAGTCAGGTGATTATACATTAGTCCACTGCCGAGGTACCAAACTAAATAGTACGGTACATATTAGAAATAAAGTACGAAACTGACATGACACGTAAACATGTGAAGTAAGTAAATTAAATTTAAAATTAATGGAGCTACCAGAAATGTGTACCTTACGAAACATCGTTTAAGATTTAAGTTAGGATTTAATACGATATAAGCATAAGTTAGGAAGCATCAGTAGGAGATATTTGAAGTGAATGTGAAGTTAATGGAATATTATGAATTGTTCTTAGGAACTACAAAGGAAAGGGAAAGGCACATCAATAGCGCCAATCCAGACGTAAAATGTGACTAATCTTGCATTTGAAGTGGAAATTTAATTCCACGGATTTGAATGATGTTTTAAATATCAAATTCAGTCTTTATACAATTCCTGTTTAAAATATTTTGTTATGACATGCTTATTAAATGTTTTTATATACAGTTCCTTTCCTCGAAATATTTAGCATGCCTGAACAAAATACCAATTTCCTTAAATATTCTGAATTTGATTATTCTAAATATTTGAAGCTCTATTACGAAAGTTATTTGCTACATGTTTTAAATACTCATGAAAAGTATCTATTTGAAGAAACCATGTGATAAATTTTTTACAAGATAACAATTCAAATACCACATAGTCAAGATTTTGGGTTTCTTCGGAACTCAAATGCCCTGTCATGTGAAATGTCGCATAGTCAGGATTTTGGGTTTCTTCGGAACTCAATTGACCTGACATGTGAAATGTCCGGTAATAGGATCTAATCCCCCAGGCAAATGAGATCGTAGCATTGCAGTAAAACATGAGTCTGGTTCGAAACAGATTCCACCTAATTAAAGAGAAAAGAGGACAAATGTTTTTGGAAATGGAAGCAAGTTTTACCCCCATTTTCCTATGCATGTTTATATGTTTTGAAGTAACGCTTTTGGAAATGAAAGCAGGTTTTTACCCTCATTTTTCCTATGCATGTCTATATGTTTTGAAGTGCATATACTCTATTTGAAGAAATATATGTTTAGCTTGAATACTTTAAATGTTTCAAAGCTATCTGTTATGAAGAATGCATATGCTTTCTGTTCAAAGTATACGAGCAATTGGTAGTGAGTATTTTATAAACTCTTACGTGCGAAACCACTGCCAATTGAAACCCCATGAAAAATACAGGAATTACTCATTGGGCTTTTCGAAGCTCACCCCATTCCCTAACATTTCTCAGGTATTAACGATAAGTGGGAGTCGTGCTCCATTTTGGGATAATGACTAATGGCTGTATAGGATCATGGACTTTTGGAAGCAGTTAGAATCTGTAATTAGATGGATTATGATGTAACAAACTTTGGACAATATGTACTTAAGCCCTAGAGGCATTCAACTATGTAATATGTATAAAACTTTAGAATTTTTATTATGCTCTGATGTTATGTTCATGTGTACCGCTATGAAGAGCGGCAGTATCCGGACGGATGTGCAAATTTTAAAATGAGAAAAGAAAAGAAAAAAAATTTTCACGCTTCCGTAAACCACATGTCGCACATCTATTCGATACCGCTGTGTATGTGAGCATTGTCCTGAGGCCCTCGGGCAGAAGGGCGGCGGTCGCGACTCGAGATCCGCACAGTGTGGGTTTTGGGTCGTGACACATATGATTCTAAAAATACAAGGAATCTTTTCCTGTTGCTTAAGCCCTACGAATTGATCAAAATCTTGATCATTCATCAAACCCGACCGTATCTGTAACTGGACCTTTCTCATTGGTTGCTTGACCATTTTAATCAATTTATGTTGCAGTGTGATCCAATTTCAATGCTCTTTTGAGCTATATAGTTAATTTCGAGCTTAAATAAAGTTTGTACAATACTTCATTTTCACAAATTCGGGTCTAATAGTTCTTAGAGTTTACAAGCTTCAAACCTTACCATTTTTCTTATATTTTTATCCCTCAGCAATATAAAACACATGCGTGCATAATTTAGGCTATAACAAGCTTGTAAATGAAATTTTTCTAAAGAGAGAAAATTTTACATCTCTCTCTTCAGTTTTCTTCTCTTTCTTTCTTCTTGCTTCTACTTTCCTCTTTCTTCTTCTTCTTCTCACTCAAGCCTCTTTCTCTCTACTCGCACACACTACACACACTTGCACACACTATTTTTTTTCTCTTTATTTTTTCTCACACACAATATATATACATATATATATATATATATTCAACACATATATTTATATATTTTTACTTAAATCTACACGAAATCTAATTGGTGGGGAGGGTGGCCCAATGAGGGGTTGACACCTCAGCCTTTGAGCATGTAAACCTGACATTTTATGGAGCTTATATATATATATATATATATATATCTTGTGAGATATATAGCGCAAAAGTACTGCAGCCAAGTTAGTTTACTTTTTGGGTATAAATCTCTTCTTAATTTTTGGCCTTGGGTTCAGATCTCTTGGCCAACACTTTTGGCCCCTTTTTTCTAATATTTTTCTTCTTATGCCTTGTGCATATTTTATCACATTCTTCTCTTTTGCTTTGTTTTTTATTCTTCTTCTCGTGTACTTGTATTTTTTGTAGTCTTTATTATCTTGGTTTAATTTTTCATAATTTTCGTTTTGCTTCATAAAGTCTCTAATATTAAATTAGCGACTTAATTCCCGATAATCTGATTGAGGTGTTACTAGGGGGAGTAACTCATACGCCAACGTGTCTTGAAGTGTTCCGGAGAATTTGCTTGGATACCTGTCGAACTACAGACTATAAAATAGGGACAAAAGAGGGTTTCGAACTGATCATCGCCTTTCATAGGATTATCAACTTCATAATAAGGAAACAGAGTTCAATTAGGTGACTTTTGTCTATGGATATCGTCAAATCCTGACTTTTATAGTTCCTAATCTCACTCGACTTCGAAGATTTATAACCTATAAATAAAGTCTTAAGGTATGTCATGTTTAATTATTTCTTTCAATTACAATCATTATTTTTCTCTAACTTCATCATCGGAGCGGTTACCACCAGAATCTTTCCGATGACCCTATGACCTCGTGTTCTTGACTGGACATTGAAGGGAGTAGAACTACATATCAGAAACTAGTTACATTAGATGCATTGCCGAAACACATAAAAGATTGTGTTTTTCATTCTTTTACATGTCCTACTAATTTCTAGACATGGTTTTCCTCATAGTTGAAGGCTCTCTTTTAGAAACGTGGGGTGATAGAACTCTCAACTTCTTTCAAGGTTAGATAGAGTTAGGAGAGAAAACACACGTACATCGCCTTAACTTCTCAAACCACTCTTCCAAAACTTTCAAATCCATCCCAACAAAACGTTCACTAACAAATGTGTAAATCTCATATCTCAAAACCAACCAGAAAACTTTTTTTTTTATAAAAAAAAACTGCTTGAATTGACAGAAGACCAATCGCAGATGACTTCCTCCTTAGAACCCTGTTATCTTCTCTCTCACACACTGGTTTTTTTCCTTTGTTTTGGGTTCATTACAGTTAATGTTAACACCAGTTCAGACTACAATTTAATTTACAAGAAGTGCATAAATCAAACGTTCATTAATCCAAATGGACCACTACTCTCAGAATTCCTCTCATCCCTTTTTCAAGAACTCATCCCCCAGTCATCTCAGTCTAAGTTCTTTGAAACCAGTGTGGGTGATGAAACAGCTGCCATTTATGGCTTCTTTCAGTGCAGAGAGGATCTGAGTAATGGTGATTGCTACAACTGCGTGAGTAAAGTTGCTCAAATGTCAAACAGTTTGTGTGGTGAGACGATTCCGACTCGGGTTCAGCTATCTGGCTGCTATATACACTATGAAGCTGATGGGAGTGAGGCTTCTGGGGTTGAATTGCTTCACAAGACTTGCAGTGAATCGAAAGCAGTAGTTTCAAGTGGATTCGCAGACGTAAGAGATGGTGCATTTGCAGGACTTGAAAAAGGAGTCATAGCTGCAGATAATGGATTTGTGGACATGGAATATAAGTCATTGATGCACGTGATGGCACAGTGTGAAGGGAATTTGGGAGGTGGTTGTGATTGTGGTGACTGTGTAAGCGCTGCAGTCCGAATAGCTGAGGATGAATGTGGCTACTCACTTTCAGGCCAAGTATACCTCCACAACTGCTTTATTACCTATACTTATAACGCCAACTCGTTTCCAGGTAAATTCTGAGAGAGACTATATATATATATATATATATATATATATGATCTTCATTTCTTCTAACAAATTGTGTTTTTCTTTTATTTCCTTTTTCTCTTTTAAATTTAGGAATTTCTTGTAGATATACTTCTTTATTTTTATTTTTTTGATACTACATGTGGGAAGTAAACCTAACTATTAACTGTGCATGTTCTATTAACTATTAACTATTAAAGATGCGTATTCTTCTTCTTCTTCTTTTTTTTTTTTATTTTATTTTTATCCTACAATATTTCTTCTCCCCCTCCCCTCACCCTTTGGATTGAAAGAACAGATTCAAACTTAGAGAGAATAGAGAAACAAAGATATATTAGTCTATTTAATTGTGAAGAACAGGGTATTTTTTAATTACAGGCTTTAGTTATTTTCTTGTCTTTTTATATTTTATTCTTTTAGTTTGCTCATGAATTTAGTGACAAAAATAAAAAATGGAACCAAAAAACATAAAGGAAAACAACTTCTTCTCTCATGATTTTTCTCTTTCGTATATGAAGTTGGAATTTAAGAACTTTTCAAAAATGGTCAGGAATCAAGAAAAGCAAAGAGAAATTACAATCCTCTTCTTCTTCTTTTTTTTCTTTCTTTTTTTGGGTACCCAATAAAAAAAATTATTATGTTTACTTAATTTTAGTTTCCATCAGTAAATCCAGAAAAGAAAAGAAAGCCTTAAAAAAAATCCAATTTCATTTTTGGAAGTATTTTAGAGATCAAGTAGAAACATTCCCTCTGTAGGTGTAAGGTGTGGCAACCTGCTGGTTTGAAAATAAGCCCAGCGATACATACATATATATATATATATACACGTGTACTTGGGGTGGTATTGGTATGCTTAGAGCAACTCCAAAGGGAGTTGCCATTTTGAGGTATCAAAAACCTTCTTTGCAACCCTGAATAGTATTATGGCACTCTTGAATTATAAATCTGCTCCAATGGTAGGTGTCAAAATGGGGTGCCATTTTAATATTTTAATATTTTTTATTAAAAAATATAATAAAACTTAACAGTTATATTTTAACGGGTATAGTTTTCATAATGGTTTAATTTAAATTGATTTTTAAATTAAATTACAAAAATTAATTTAATTTAAAAAATTAATTTAAATTCTAAAAATTAACTAAATTAAAAAAATTATTTAATTATAAAAATTAGTTAAATAAATAAAATCATTCTAAATTTATAGAATAATTTTTAGAGTGATTTTCTGGGTTTTGGTAAGTTTTCTCTTCACAAACACCTCCTCTATTTATAAATTTTTTTATTTAAATAGAACCGTTGGAACAGTAAAAATGAAAATAGTTCCAACCGTCAAATGACACCTCTCTATTTTCTCTCTCCAAAGTTTGTAAAAATGGCACCCCAGAACGTTGAGTGCCATTTTGCAACTGCATATGCCACCCCCGTTGGAGTAGAAACTTTTGAGTTTGGGGTGCCATTTTGGCGGATTATGGGTTTGGCACCCCGGATGGCACTCCCCTTTGGAGTTGCTCTTAAACCATATATATGATGATAAAGGAATGGCAACAGCTGATTTTGAGAAGGGAAAGGGGCTGTCAGTTGAGAGAAATTTTCGTACTTTTTCCTTCAGTTGAAAGAACAAAATTCCTTTTTTTATTATTTATTTATCAATATTGTGTTTCATATTATTAATCAGTTTTTTTAATGAAAATGTTGTGTACGATAGAGAATGGAACAGGAAGCAATTCAGGGAAATTGGTAGCAATTGGTGTTGGAGGGCTAGCTGTTTTATTATTTGGACTTGCAATTTTATACTTTATCAGGAAGCAGAAGAGTGATGGTAAGTACCAAAATATATATAACCAAGTCTTTTCTCACTTTTTTTTTTTTTTCTTTCAAGTTTCCAGTTTTGAAGGTTATGTTAAATTCTGGTACGACCTAAAATGGGTGGGAAGCTTTGGTGATGGTTCTTTTACCTAACCCACTGGTTTTAGTTTGATTTAAGTTTTTAGTTTTGAAATTTTTAAAATCATATTTTCAATATACAATTTTGTTGTAAAATTAATAATAAAATCACATCTTAAAAATGTGATTTTAAAAATAGCATGAGATTGTAAAATAGTTAAAAAAAATTGCATGAATTGAGTTAAATCAAACTAAAGTAACGTGAATTAGGTAAACAATTCTGATTTTAAGCATTCAATATTCAGTATTATTTTTAAATGCTGAGATTTGTTTTGCTGCAGATTGGTGAAAGGTGAGAAGACTGGCTTTGACCACAAATTATTCCTTCCTTGCAAGAAATGGCATTTGGTGGGGTAGTTGAGAAAGAGACTTCACTTCAGTAAGAATAATTGAAAGCCGATATTTCTCTCTCACCCACACACACACACATTAGAATGCTTTTAGAATTCTAATGTGGTTACAAAAGGAGTGCCAAAAATCTGGTCCTGGTTATTTCCTTCTTATTTTGCTTCCAATATAGTATGTGTTTGTTTTCCCTTTTGCATCTCATGTATGTCCTTTGTAACAATTTGATTTCCAACTTCTCTTCTTTTTTATTATTATCATTTTTTTTTTGTTTTTTCCAATGGCATGGATTACATAGCAAGTGATAGGCCCTTTCACTGCCGCTTCTCCCTTGAGAGTTAACCTCGTGTCCCAAGAACTAGCCTTAAAAGAAAAAAAAGCGACGTAACGTACAAGGCAGCGAAATGTACTATAACTAATTACATGTGAGACTACTTGTTGGTATCTAAAAGTGCAAAAACGCATTTAAAAATATGTTAGATATAGCATTTTCCTAAAGAAGAAGAATAATCCTAACCTTCCCAAAAAGATTTTTTCAAAAGTAATTTCCTAAATGATATGTCAATGTTGTATTAATTACATATCACATCATGATTACGAATGGTAATGAAGCAAGGTGTCCATTCTCCCATTCTAATCTTGTAATGAGGCAAGGTATCCATTATATTTTTCGCGTCCGACCCCGTCCAATCTGGAACTTTGATTTTTTTTTCTTAAGTAAGTTAAAATTTTTGTTTTTGTAGGTAAATTAAAATTTTATTACCCAAATAATCAATACAAGAAAAAATAATATGAATGTGATATGAAAAATCTGCAAATTAATTTTATTTAATGTGGTTTGCTGGTAAATATAATGTATATAAGGATAAAAAAAAATTAATATATCCTTATTTTTCTCCTCTAGGTCCTCTTCTATTTTTCCTTAGGCAAACCGTATTGCAGGAGATGGGTTGCCTCTTATTTTTGTCTTGCACAAAAACTTCTGATAAACGGCTCCCTACATATCATATATATAAGGCTTAATTAGGGCAAGAGAATGGATCTAGTGGGTCCCACTAAGTTAGCTTCTAATTAGTCAATTAAATTTTAATTATCTCATAATTAATTTTAATTAACTAATTAATTTCAATTAACTTCACTATATAATTGAAATTGCACTCCAACTTAGTAGAATAGAGTAAACTTATATACACTATACTTTTGCAGTTGGCCCCTCTACATGGATACTAATAATCAGAGTTTCATATTATACTGTTAAATTAATTCTCTACTTATTTTTAGAACTTAATTCAATAATTATTAATCATTTGCTATTGGTCATCATTTCAATAAACAATTTACTAAAAAGACCGGATCCGGATTTCAATGATTAACCCATTGAATTAGCACAAACGTGATATCCATCTCTCTAATATATAAAGTGTAGATTCCATCTTGAGAATATATGTTCCCACAGTCTAAATAATGAATTCCCAAGATACTGAGGTATTGATCTAAAAGACCTCAATCATTGGTAACTCAAAGTCATCACTATTTAGAACTTGAGTTCACTATCCTTTTAGGATTAAGAGCTTACTGCGAATAATGAATAAGAAACTTATTAAATGTGACAATTCCAAATAATGCGTTTATTATAGTGATCCAATTCAGTGTATTCCCAATACACCAATACAATAACCTAGAGTCCACTATTCTGATGGTTGAGATAAATCACCTTATCACATAAAGGTTAACTGTATTACAGCTTTACAAATAAGATGTCCAATCTTATCAATAGTCGCGAACAATTCTAAAATTGCCTATATAAGTAGTTTATATCTCCTGTTTATAAATCTCATTTATACACATGAACCGTTCCTAATGAAAATTCAACGACCAATCATCTCATGATATAAAGCAACATCCAAACATATGGTAATATGAAACTAAATAATAAATCAAATCTATTAAATAATAATATAATGTCTTGGATATGAGGACACATATCCTAACAAAAGGCCCCACCAAGGAGACCATATCAAAGACCCGAGCAGCATTAAAGGGTTCAGCGTGACCAATGCTCGTAAAATGATCAACATATAATATACATGGTGCACGCAGATGATGTGAGAGTTGAACTCTCGAACAAAGCTAGAAAAAGGTATGTTAAAGAGCCAAGGTCAGAACCATACCCCTTTTACATGGCTACAATAGAGAAGAAGTCTAGAATGACACCTTAAATATTGTTCTCAAAACTGGATTTGGTTGAGGTACACTACCCTCATAGCAACACACTTATTATTTCATTAAAAATTGCTAACTTTGAGATCACGAGAGAACTTATTGATACATGTATTTCAACCAATGTTCTATTTTATGATCCATTCAAGAAAATGATGTTGGATCCAAGGAAGATTTGGCCAACATTTCCATTATGGCAAGATTCAATGGCCTTTTCAGTTTCCCAAACAGGATGATCCATTTCCCGATCATTGCAAGTGATAAGGAAGAGTATAAAATAGTACTCTTGGATATAATGGTCTTAGATGCCCAATCCCTTACAATATGATAATCGAAAGGCCATGGATTCATGAGATGGGGCCGATCAAATTAACCCTTCATCAATGTTTGAAGTTCTTTTGTGAGGATAAAGTGGTCACAATAAGGGGTTTCCAACTAAAAGCTCGAGAATGTCATGTTATTTCCCTAAAGGATAAAGCTTCCAAATAACAATTATAGTACACGCTCAAAAGTGACAAAGTCTTGAGCTCAGATATACAAGACTTGGGAGAATGCCCTGATGAGATTGAAGAACCATTAAGTCCCAGAGGATGAGATAGCCTTTTAAAGCCCAAAGAAGAAGTTGAGAAAATATTGATCAGTTCAGAGGTAGGGGGGAAGTTCCTCCAAGTAGGGTTTACTGTATCCCTTACAAAATGTGATTAAGTTATAAAATTCTTGAACCAGAATATGTTGGTATTTACTTAGGAAACTAAGGATATGGAAGGAATCGACCTGACTTTATATCTCATGAGCTTATGGTTGACCCCGACCATCCCCCAATTCATCAAAAAATGAGATCCTTTTCTCTAGAATGGCACAAAATCATCAACGATGAAGTTTAGAGACTTCTTGATACAAGCATGATAAGAGAGGTCTACCCAAAGTGGCTTACCAATATAATCCTCACAAGAAAGAAAAATAGGAAATAAAGGGTCTGTGTAGACTACACCAGCCTCAATAAAGCTTACCCAAAGGATAGCTTTCCATTACCTAAAATTAATAAACTCGTAGATGCCACGGCAGGTCATGAGCTTATGAGTTTCCTGGATGACTACTCTAGGTATAATCAAATTCAAATGTATACTTTAGATCAAAAGAAAAATACTTTTATATCTGAACGAGAACTCTACTATTATATAGTGATGTAGTTCGAACTGAAAAATGTTGGGGCCACATATCAAAGGTTGGTGAACAAAATGTTTCACAATCAGATCGGTAAGACAATAAAAGTTTACATTGATGACATGCTTGTAAAAATTATTTAGAATGAAGATAATATAAAACACGTAGGATAAACATTTGATATCCTCAAGGAGCACAAGATGAAATTAAATCCTTCGAAGTGCACGTTCAAAGTGACCAAGGATAAATTCTTGAGATTCTTTGTGTCCCAAAAAGGAATTAAGGTTAATCCTACCCAGATAAGATGTCACGACCCGAAACCCACCCTATGCAAATTGAGGATTGCAGGACCAACCCTCTGGCTGTCCCTACTTTTTCTTTTGACACTATCAGTGACAACAATGTGTAATATAAAAATTGACGATTATACAATGAAAGTCATAATAAGGTTCTGTATACATATAAAAAAGAGAACCAACATTTACATCACCCCTAGGTGGTGAATACATGGGAGAACTAAAACATCATTTCTATTACATTTCTCAAAATGCTCTCCTATTGCTCGTAAGCTCCTACTGCCTACTCGTAGAGTCCCTTCCTGAAATAAATAAGTAAGTTTGAATGAGCTAATAAAGCTCAGTAAGTAAATTCCTATCTCTCTGTCATGGGTTAGGGTCAATATAGAAAAGAACATGATCCAAGGTAAAAAAGGATATGATAACATGATAGCCAGTCATAGGATAAAATGCTATAATAGCCAATCAAAAGATAGAATGCCATAATGGCCAATCAAGACAATAGAAGGTTACAATAAGCAATCATGAGTAAGTGAATACCAAATGGTACAAGGTACATGAATCATCAATAGGGATCTGGCCAAAACAATAAATATACTACCATAATCAATAAATAACCAATCAATCGTAATCAATAAATAAAACCTCAAACTTTGATCATTCATAGGGAAAACATGATCACTCAAACATTTCGATGCACATTCTGTTCAGGGCTTGGCAGACCCTCGATCTTTTGGGGCCTGGCATACCCTCAGTAAACTCACTGCATATATCACACCATCAAAACTCACTACATATAAAACGTCATCATTGCCATATGTCCATTCATGGACTTGACCCGTGGGTCTAGTAAAAGAATCAGATGGAGACTGTGACTGAGCCCAACTCCCGGTACTCATAATATATCATGATCATCATAAATTTCATGAAGAAAATAGGTTTAGGCTTTTACGAATCTCAATTTGGCTTTGGGCATTACTCGGGGCAATATGGTAATTTGACATTTCTACAGGTCTTTAATTTTTCGGGACCCCATCTCGTGAAATGAACCCCTCCATTGGATTTAGAATGCCCAAAATAATAAGATTACACTATACGCTTAACTCATTTGGACTCCAAAATTTATTTCAATTAATATCTTAATTAATTAATTTCAATAATATTATATATTATTTATTGTAAAATATAACCACGCGTGCCTCAGTGGCACAATGGTCCTCGTGTGGGGGTTAAGTGCCCACACGCTTTTTGGTTGAGGGTTCAAATCCTAGGGCAACAGCCCCCTTTATTTTTCAACCAATTTGTAAACCAAACAGCGGATAAGAATTTGAACTAGGATAAGATATCTCATATTCATTTGAGTTATTAAATTAACCTCCTAACCCTATAATCAAACATGTTTATTTCAAACTTTATATTTAAAACACATATGCTAAAACGACGTAATTTTACTTAGAAATAGACTTAAACGACGCCGTCCCAATTTATTATTCATCGTCTTCTTCATCTCCTACGCAGAGTTGCCCTAATTGCAAACTTCCTTCTTTTTCTATTTTGTGGAGTTTGAGAACTTCAATTTGCCTGTGGTTTGTTCCTATGGACTCCTAAGGTCTTGGGGATCATTTTGGCATTGGTTTAGGACATTGAGGTGAGCTCGATTGAGCATCCATGGTGAATTCTGTATTTTGCTTAGTAAATGCTCATTTCTTCATGAAAATGGACATGGTTGGGTCTGTGATGATCCTTACACCATGGGGAGTAAATCCCCATTCAAAGATCAAACTTTGGTGTTCATTTTAGGAAAATGGGTTAAGTGGCTGTGACTTGCAACTCAATTTCTCATAGCCTTCCTTTGATGGATTTGGTCACAGCCTAAGGTTTTTACAACCCTTATGACCTCTAGTTCAAGCTATGAGTAATGGAATAGGGTTTTTATAGAGGTTGGTTCAGGTCTGAGCTTTGAAGCTCATCAATGGTGGATTCTCTAATTTTTTGGTTTTCCTGGGTCCTTTAGATCCCATTTTTTTCCTCAAGATATTTCTAATAATTATAGAGCATATTCATCTAATTTGAACTATAAAATTGAAACAACAGTCTAAGAATTTCTAAGGAGAAAACTTACCTTTTTCTTTGAATTTTTAGTTGCAACACCTTCTTTTACTTTGCTCAGCTTCTCCTTCTTTTCTATCTTTTTCCTTTGTTTCTTTTTTTTTTTCTTTTCTAATATACGTAGTGCATGTATATATAGGCAAATTTACACACACACACACACACACACACTTACACCTAAAAATCTAAATTCCATCGCCTCTCTCTCTCTCTCTCTTCCCTATTCTGATCTTTCCTTTTTCTTTTCTTTTTCCTTTTCTTTTGTTTTTAATTCATTAGATATTTTATATATAATATACATATACTTCCTATCACGACCCAAAACCCACCCTATGCGGATTAGGGGTCCGTGACCCGGGTTTGCGGCCCGTGGGCCATTCCCCGTCCAAAAGGATCTGAAATGCTGGGTAAAGTTTTAACAAAAGCATTTCTTAATCATTAAAATATCTGGTAGCACAGTCAGTTCACCACTTGATGCATACCCAAAAATTGTAAGTGTTTAATTACAGATCCTTCAAAAAAAAAAACAACACCAACAAACAGGACCGTGGTGACATGGGAGTATTAAGACCTGACAATATTTAACTTAATACAAAACTTGCCAAAACAGCTACCAGTAACTAGCAGCGTCTAAATCCCTGGAGCGCCTGAGGGTTCCCCGATTTCTTGTTGTCTTGAAAAATTTAAGGGAGGAGGGGTGAGCTAATAGCCCAATAAGTAATTTCCTGGCTTTCATGTGGGTTCGGGTTTGTCCACAAGAATAATAGGAGAAGGAATAACAGATAGCCAAATGGGCAATAATGAAGACGTAGCCAGTCACCAAAATGTGCAAAATATTGACCCGAGGGTCTAAAAGGCATATCCCACAATATAACACAAGAGTCAATAACAAAGCCAAATGAAATTGGGATCTGGCTTATCATAATGGATTGCTGCCACAACAATACGTTAGCCAATCAAAGATATACCATGCTTGCAACAAAATGATCATTTCACAGGGTATAAAAATATGATCAGACAATGGAAACAAGAATAAGTCAACATCGAGTTCAAATAACCCAGATATACGTGAATCACCCGGGGCCCGGCATACCCCACTAAAACGCATGCTCAGATCCACCACGGTTCCTCGGGCTCTCTGAAAAGCGTTAGAGCTCTTTTCAATACAGGTCCCGTAGGACACAACAGACCCCAATGGGTCTTTTCCCCCACGCAATCTGTGAATGGATGGGTCATTGTGACTGAGCACAACCCCGAGTACATACCGAATATCATGACCAACAAAATCCCATACAAGATGTACAATCGTACCAAACATTTGATATCACTAACAACAAAACACAAAGTGTATGGAATCAGTAGAATGTATCTCAAGACTAGGTCATGGTACGATAGTGCAATAATATTCAAATATCAATGATCAATCTCAAAATGATCTAAGCAAGCAAGTCAAATCCAAAATCAGGTAAACTGATATCTACAAGTCGATTGGCTCAAATCAAGTGCATTAGGTAGTAATGGAGTACAAATTGGCAGCATATGAACAATAACGTGACTGGCTGGGAATAACCCATATTAAAGCGTCAGAATTACTTACCTCAAAAATGACTCTCAATAGTTCAACTAATTAAAGTCTCCTTCCCCTTTTCTTTGGACGTGCCTGTCAATTGAAAATAACTCAGTCTATAACTATAATCGAACCATACTCGATATTCAAATTTGCTAATCTTGGCTATCGGTATCTCTATTACTAATTTAGATGTCGTCATTGTATCCGGAACGTCGAATAAAATAAGTTTAGGCTTTTACGGATCTTAAATCGGACGTCCGGATTAAAAAGGGCAAAACCGTCTTTTGTACTTTATAGGTACTTTTATTCCTGGAACTTCTTTTTATAATTTTGACCTCACCGTTGGATTCAGTGGGTCCGAGATAGTAAAAATACCCATATAACTTGCCTTGTCAGGACACAAGGGTATTTTGGTCATTTTAAGACTTGTTTTCATTGTATTTTAATGTTCGGAGTCCCGTCTCCTAAAATGAACCTCATCATTGGATCCGGAATGCCTGAGATAATAAAGTTTGACTATTTATTCGCCCCGTTCGGACTTCGTTTGACTTATTTGTGACTTAGGGGTAAAATGGTAATTTGACCTATTTAATAAATTATTTAAATAAATTATTTTATTATTTTATTATTTATCAGGGGGTGCATTTGAAATTTATTTTCAAAGTTTGGGCCAGACTTGAATTATTGTAAACAGTTGGGGTCAGAATTGAATTTAGAAAAGTTTTGGTTCAATTTCTAAATTTTGTACAGTGAACCAAACGGTTCACTTGTGGTAACCCTAGACTGGACCGGTTATGCACTGAACCAGCCGGTTCAGGCTAACTCAGAGAACCGGTTTAAGAGGTCATGCTGACGTCAGCCCTAATCTTAAAATTTTAAAACTTTTTAATGAAACGGTGTAGTTTCATCGCCCCGTTGGATCCGGTCGGGTCCCGACCCGACCCAGACCCGGATCCGGTCCCGTCTTAACCCGGTATGGCCCCCGACTTTCCGGTGGTCTTCTCCGGCGTGCTTCTGGCGTCGGCGTACGGATGGTGAGGTTTTCCTCACTGTTTCTCACGGGTTTCACGTCCGTTTTTCAAAATTTTTGCACCAAAACATTTCTAGAATCTCAAGCATCATTTTTAAACTGGTTTTGGTTTGATTGGCCACGATTTTTCGACACCTATAACCTGTTTTCCGGCGTTGCACCGGCGAGAGAATAATCGGCCAGCAAATGGTCATTTCTCAACCGTTTTGAGTGATTCAAAGTCTGTTGGACTCTTGGAGGTGTCCTCTACTAAATCCAAATCTTAAAATCAAGATTATAGCATCCTATAAACATCTACCATGGTTGACCGTAGCTAAAGTTCTTGGTTTTCATGTTTTTCTTCCATATTTTGATCTAACATGTATTCTACAAATATATACAATAGCATACTAGGAAACGAACGCATCAAGGATAGATTGGTTACCTGTTAAAGATTTCGGCTCCTCCAAACTGCTCCAAAACTTTTCTTTCTCTCTCTACTGCTTTCTCTCTCTCTAAAATCTGCTTCTGGTTCTATGCTTTTTCCCCCCTTGCTCATTGCCCCCGAACTCTGCTTCTCTTTTCTCTTTCTGATTTCCTCACTTCCACACAAGAATATGTATCTACACTTTTATATAATATATATTTATATTTCTTGCCCCAAGCACACTCAACCAAGTATGGCTGACCATACTCCCCACCATGCTTTCTGATTTCTCCCATACCCCTCTCTATACCTATAGGTTTAGGTTAGATGGGTAGTTTTGATATTTTCATTTTATATTCAATATATATATATATATATATATCTTATATTATAATAATGTATAAATAAATAATATATACCCATTTAATACACATATATATATATATTCGTATATACACGTATATACGATTTTCATAAAATATAGGATTAAATAGTTCTAAGTACAATTGACATAGTGTTGCCCGACCCGACTGCCTCGATATTCGTGCCATTTTGGGTCGGGGTATTACACTTCCACCACCACACACTACACCTAGTTATACACACACCCTGCCGACACACCCACACACACTCTTTGCACATGCATACGCACACACTCCACACACTACTGTACACACTCACTAATATATATATATATATATATATATATATATATATTCATATATACAACACATGCACACACACTAAACACTCACACACACACACCCTTGCTGCACTTATATAAATATATATATATATATTATACTCACACATACATACACAACTACACTGTTATACACACACTTGTACATATATATATATATATACACACACATACTAATACACACACACACACATATATATATACATACCCATATATGTATACACACACACACATACACACATATATATATATATATTCACACGAGCACATACACACTTTTTCACACATACATATATATATGTACATAATATTTTATACCTATACACACACACACACGCTGTAACACACACACACACACGCATATATACATGCATACTAATACATATATCTATATACATAAATACGTATATATTTACACACCTACATGCATTATGCACATATATGCAATGTCCTAGATACACGTCTATAAATACTATCGCGTACGCGTTCATTTACTGCGTATGTGTATTCATTTGAACACTCGGGTACTCGGGCTTTTTAAAGTTCAAAATCGGGCTATTGATTCAATCTCGAAAAATGAACCTTAACAGTTTGGGTTTACAACACTTGCTCGGTTATATTTTGGGTCGGGGTATTACATAAGAGCTCTAATAGACATGAAGTCTTTGAAAACGAAGAAGGACATCCAAGGTTTGAATAGGAGAATAACAGTTTTGAATAGGTTTATCTCTAGATCTATAGATCGATGTATTCCCTTCTTCAAAACTCTAAGGGGGAGTAAGGTCCTGAAGTGGACCCTAGAATGCGAAGAATCTTTTTAGCAGTTGAAAAAGTACGTGGGCTCCCCATATCTCCTTTCAAAATCAAAAATAGGGGAGAAATTGTTCCTCTACCTAGCGGTATTTAATGAGCCAGTAAGTTCTGCCCTTATTAAAGAAGAAAATGGAGTCTAAAAGCCAATATTGTACATCAGCAAAGCACTCCTAGATAAAGAAACAATGTACTCAGAATTGGACTCATACATTAGTAATATTTGCCCAAAAGCCAAGACCATACTTCTAGGACATTCAATAGTGATATCGACTTCCTACCCTCTAAAAAGTCCTTCATATGCCCGAAGTTTCAAGGAAATTCGATGAAATGGTTAGTTGAGTTGGGAGAATTTGATATCTCCTACGTATCTCGAACTATAATCAAGGCCTAGGCCTTGGCAGATTTCATTACAGAAATCACGGGGGTCTTAGGGGTCAGCACTAATCCATCTTGTAGCTCGAACGGACCATTCTAGATACTCAACACTTACGGGTCTTCTACAAATAAAGGTA
Source organism: Nyssa sinensis (assembly GCA_008638375.1). Lineage (NCBI taxonomy): Eukaryota > Viridiplantae > Streptophyta > Magnoliopsida > Cornales > Nyssaceae > Nyssa > Nyssa sinensis. Next base: position 30,350,595 of record CM018041.1, on the reverse strand, counting down.
TAAGAGTAGGACTAACTCTCAAGTCTCCTGATGGCATTACCATTGAGAAAGTAGTAAGTATAGGATTTTGAGCTTCCAACAATGAAGCTAAGTACGAGACAATTGTTTGTGGTCTTAAACTTGCTTTGGTATGTTGGGCCACCAATCTTATAATAAACTTAGACTCCTAGTCAGTCGTGAGCCAAATACTAGGTCAATTTGTAGTCAAAGATGATAGGATAATAAGAAAATATTTAGACCTTGTAGACTTATTGAGAAAATCTTTCAACAAGTTCATAATTCAGAAGGTTGATAAACATCATAACTAAATAACAGATGCTCTCGCGAACATGGCATCACACTTAAACTTAGAAAAGGATTCTGATATCATGATCTCCAACCAACTGGAATCCAACATAGTCCAAGCCCTATAGATCTTTCAAACTTCAATAGAATCTCCTAATTGGATGACCCCTATTGTCAGCTATCTAAAAGATGGACTTCTGCTAGATGAAAAAATTAGGCCCGGAGAATCTTAATTAGCGTAGCTCGGTACCTTATTCTTAATAGCAAGTTGTACTGAAAGTCTTACTCTCAGCCATTACTGTTGTGTTTGGGACCTAAAGAAGTTCGATATATGTTAGCTAAAATTTATGAAGGAATTTGTGGTGATCACAATTGGGTCCAAACTAAAGCCCACCGAGCTCTGTCTTGGGGATACTATTAGCCAAGCATGTTAAAACAAGTGAAGGAGTATGTATGAAAGTGTCATAAATTCCAACGCTTCACAGCCTATTAGCATCAACCTCAGCAAGAATTGAATCCCATTGGTATTCCATGTCCTTTTGCTCAATTGGGAATAGACATTATGGTCCCACTATTGAATGCACCTTAGAAGAGGAGATTCCTACTAATGGCGATTCACTATTTCATAAAGTGGGCCGAAGCTAAACCATTAACCAAAATCACTGAAACAGAAGTCTAAGATTTCACTTAGAAAAACATTATTTGTGGGTTCGGCATACCAAAAGTCTTGATCACGAACAACGAATCTGTAACAACCACACCTATTAACATAAGCTTAGAACAATGTAATGGTGTGTTAGCAATAAAAAAGAAACGTTTGTAATCCTTAAGTACCATTGAGGACATCAACTTAACTAGAGTTTGGGAAGTAACTAACTCACCAGTCAACACTAACTCTAACCAGACTATAGTTTATGTTGGGTTAAAAGTCAACCTAACCTAACCTGGGTTAGCAAGATTAAAGGATGATGTGATCAATGTATCACTAACTTGAGGTGAAAAAATAATACATCAAATATTATAAAATATTAAATAATTTAGGAATAATTACACTTACCACCTCTAAGGTTTCTAACAATTGTAGACAGTACCCCTAAGGTTTCAAAAATAACACAGTTCCTCCTCTGGTTCCAATGTCGGTATCAGATTCTCCCTTCCCATCAATGACCGTTAATTGAATTAACGGAAGTCAATGATGACAGCATAAAAATAGTTTAAACTGCCAATTTTACCCTTATAAATAATACAATGACAAAACTAACCCCACGATCCATGGTTAAATGATGAAATTACCCCAAATGTTTTTCCTGAAATGCATAGCTACCTGTTTGATTATGTTTTTAAAAAATTATTGTATATTCTTGAATACGAAAAAAAAAAAAATTAGTTACACACTTACTCACAAACAAACATTTATTTTATTTTCAAAAAGTGTATTTGGTGAATTATTTGTGAAAAAGAAAATTTGAAATGACCTAGCTATAGGAAACTAGTAACAAAAAATTTCTATATTTTAAAAAGACCAAATTTAATAGCAAAAAAAAAAAAAAAATAGATCAACTTCAAAGTAGGTATAAGAGAAAAAAAAAAAAAATTGAGTCATGAATTATTAACCCATATATCAAACATAAAATTGTGCTGTACTTGCTCCAAAAAAAAAATATGCTAGGCATTTTTCAGAATTCTCATTACTTTTATTTACACAACTATTTCAAATGACCATGACTCTTCTTTTGCCTGATACAAAAATAAGGAAAAAGAACTATAGTTTTTCAATTACATTTGATGCTAATTTCATTGTTTCAATATACCAGAAACCCATTGAATTTTATTTTTTAATCACCAAAGAAAGAAGCTTTATTGATGCCAAAAAGCGTACAAGAGGTACAAAATAAGAACATCAAAAAAACAAAAGAGAAAGAAGGAAAAAGAGGGATAAAATTCTATAAGCATCAAAGTTGACCAGGAAAATCCCAACTAAGTTTACACCTTACCACCCAACACATCATCTATAGCATCACCTCATAACTAAAGTGAAATTGAAAACTAAAGTGAAACTAAAGCAATATAATGAAACCACCTGTCACGATTAGGGGCCCGTGACCGACACTGTCACTCAGACACCCCGTGCAAAATCAAATGAATTGCACCAAAGAGTGATAATTTTTTTTTCCTTTTAAGCAAGTGCGGAAGCTACACATCTGATAACAAATCAAACTTTAACAATCATCAATAAGATTATCTCCAAGTACAATTTTCATCATCATAAATCATCATTCAAGTCTAATATCATTTCTAGTGTCACTATGTCACAATATCTAACCTTAAAATCAATCTTACAGGATATATATTCAAATTATAACTTGGAGCTATACATCATCAACATTACCCACAAGCACATCACTTGCTCCACTAGTCGCCATCATTGCATTTCCTTCCATATTGTGTTATCTAAAATTTTTTTTATAATTATGGGGTGAGCTAACTTAGCTCAATAAGTAAATCCGTCACCTTGCCATGGGTTAAACAAAGGTGTATAACCAGAAAGTAATCATAGGATTTCAAGCTTAAAGGAATCGGCCATTAGGCCAGAGTAACACAGTTTCATAAGGAGTTCACAAATGTGATAACAATGACTAAGGAAGTCAATAACCACAAATTTATCAGCATATATCGTTTAGCTGCCCAAATCAAGGGATTCAAATTAAATACAAAGATAAGTCTCATTGACGTATTTATCATTCAAAGGTAACATCACCAAGTCAACAAATGGTGTAGGATCAAACATATAGAATCCTAGCTCAAATAGATATACAAATTTGGGTCAAATAGATATGAGAGTCTAAGTCAAATAGATATAAGAATCTGAGTCTAATAGATCAAAAATCATAGTGCGAAATCAAACATATAGAATACTGAGTCAAATGGACATACAAATCTGGGTCAAATAAATATGAAAGTCTGAGTCAAATAGATATAAGAATCTGAGTCTAATAGACCAACAATCATAGTGCGAAATCAAACATATGGAATACTAAGTCAAATGGATATACAAATCTGGCTCAAACAGATGAACATAAAGCGTTTAGCTTGCAAAGTCAAAGGGGTTCAAATTGAATACAAAGATAAGCCTCAAAGACGTATTTCACATCCAAAGCTAACGTTATCAAATAAACAAAGTGTAATACCCCCAAAATCTGACATAATCTAGACTGTATTCCGACTTAAGGAAAATAAGTAAGGCATTAACAGGGATTCAAGGTTGGTGAAATAAATTCTAGGCTTTATCGGCATACTATAATTTAATACTTTATAGAATAAAATATTAAATCGATAAAGCGAAATAATTATGAAAATTATGTGGAGATGACTAAGGCACTTAACATCGTTAAAATAATATGTGCTCGAAAAATAATTAACCCAGTCAACCAGGTGCCGGGATGAATAAATGAAGCCAATATAAATAATTAATTATAAAAAATAAAAATATGAATATCATCTGAGACACGAACGTGTTGACAAAAATAAATAATTATGATAATTGAGCCTTAGCTTTATGGCAAATATACTAGCATTTTATAATATAATATTTTATAGAATAAAATATTTATAAAATAGAAAAAGGGACAAAACCGTGAAGCTTCTGGATAATTATAGAAACATGGAGAAATGGAGAGAGTTTATATGGCGGTGGTTGCTGGTGTGTTCCAGAGTGTTCCGTGAGCTCCAAAAAGTAGAGAGAAAAGAAGAAGCATGAAACTTCTAGCATCGTCCTAAGAGGCTGGATCTGTGATGCGTGTACATGAAGCCTGAAGCTTCTAGAGCACGATGAGGGGTGGTGTAGGAAAATTAGGGGGAAATCACGTTGGATTGATCGTTGGTTGGAGGATTCAAATTGGTTGATTCAACAGCAGCGTGTTGGTGTTGGGTTGTGGTTTGAATTGATGGAAAATTGGAGGCAATTTGCTAGCATTTGGGTCAGGTGCGATAAGGTTTCGGATTGGGGAATGGAATTGATGTTGTTGCTGTTGTGAATTTTCTGTGTGTAGCGGTGGCTGTAGTAGCGGTGCGGCAGCACCTGCTTTCCAATTTAATGGGCTAGTTCATGTTGATTTCAGATTTGAAGCAGCGCAGAAATGGAGCGGCTGTAGCTCCAGTTTTCTGGATTTTTCCCCTCTCAAACGATCTACCCAATCTGAGGCAGGTATATATATTTAATTCTTTGAATTTTTAATCTCTAATAGAAATTATAATTTAGTCACAAAAGTAATCAGCTGTTGGAAAAAAAAATGAGGAATTAAGTGGGATTGGTGCGGCTGTTGGTGGGGCTGTAAGATGTGCAATTGACTTGGAATAAAATATAGCTATTGATTTGAATATGGGACAACCTTTGATTTAATATAGTTCAGTTGTTAAATTAAGTGTAGTTCAGATTTTTAAATTGAATAGAGTCTCAGCTATTGAATGAAAATTTGGTAAGGAAAAATTCTGTATAGCAGTTCTGAACAGCAACACGTCCCTAATGGGGGCTGATCCTTAACTTCAAGAAAACTCCACCAAAAGAATATATCTACAAGTGAAAATAAAATAAAATAATGGTCTAGAAAAATCCTTATGAACCAATATATATATATATATATTTTTGATATGTATTGGTTTTAAAGAAACTGATTGTAAAAGAATATAATATATATTATATTATCTTGATTGTGTAAAGGACCTTGTAATTAGTTTCATTTGGAGCTGCCGCAACTTGTGCTCAAGTGTTATATGTGATGCTATTTTATTGACTGGTCCAGCTCATAAAGCAGTCTCAATTATCCATAACCCACATGATCAATCCATTTATATTTTTTCATGTGAACTTGTGTCTTTCCAGTTCTGTTGCACCGATAAAGAGTAAGCCACCTAATTCTTACCACTGTTTTGTTGACAAGCCTAGCGGTAGATGTGCTGCAACTAAAAATGTCCCTGACTATTAATTTGTTCCCCACACGCAACTGCCTTGAATTGGTCACCTTCAACAGCAATCGACTGCTGTTCTAAGCCATCTTGAACTGACTAATTGCAACAGCAATTAACTGTTGTTATTTCCAACTTCTTTTGGTTAAATATATATATACACCAACTATCGACAAATTAACAACAGTGTTATACTCTAGATATTTCTGAAAATTCCTCAAAGAACTCCCAACTCTTAACAGATGCACATTCTGATACTTTTCCTCACAATTACCTTGTACTGGGACTGAACCAATATAGTTGGGTTAGCTAAAGAAATGTCCTGATTTTGAGCCACAATAATGGTGGCATTGAATCCAATCCATCTTAATTGGATTAATATATAATTTATAATTGATCAAACAAGAAGTTGCTATTTAGTGGCTGCAGGAAATTAGAGAAATAGGTAAAATATATTATCACCAATAACTGATGTCTGTGATTACTATTCTAGGACTTTCGAATGTAGAATCAGCTGGAAGGAAATCTGAATTGGTTGCAACGAATTGTGAGTAACTTAGACTCCTGACTTGGTGTATAATTTCAATACTATCTAGATTCGTATACTATACTGCTTTACATGCTAAACTGTTTTATGCACTGTACTATTTTAATGCATATGCTTTCATGCATACTTGTTGTACTGCATTACTTGTGGCATGATTCTGTTCTATTCTGCCTTCTGATATATCTTGTTGATTCTGTTCGAGTCTGTTGTTTCGTTACACGTCCTTGGAGTCTGGTTTGATTTTGTTTTGTTGTGTTGTGTCTACTCTAGGCCCACCACAAGATTGAACGGTTTTATGCCAGAGCACGACCCAAAGGGTAGAGGCCCCATGAGTAGTCCGCTTATGGGCAGCCGGGAAGGCTCGTTTGTATGATTGGCATTCTGTTCTGTTTCTGTCCCGCTCAATTCTGTTCTATTCCGCTCTGATACTGACCCCAGAGGGTAGAGGCCCCACGAGTCGTCCGCTTATGGGCAGCTGGGGAAGGTTCAGGTATTTGATGCTATGCCTTTGATTGATTGGTATTCTGTTCAGTTCAGTTCTATTCTGATTTGTTCTGTTCTATTCTGTTTGTTCTGATTTATTCTGACCTGATCTGTTTGAGCTGCATTTGTTCTACTTGAGCTGCATTTGTCTATTTGAGCTGCATTGTTCCACTTGAGCTATATTTGAGCATGCATGTATATATAAATGGGTTTTGAAACCTATGGCAGGAAGCTATGTTACTCATTGAGCTTGTTTAAGCTCATTCCATTTATTTAACATTTTTCAGGATATAACCTCATTGGATTAGAAGGTACAAGGAGATGATACTAGTAAGCTAAGAGGTATACCAAATACGGTCTTGATGGCATGGATTTGTGGAGACTTGGGTTCTAATGAATTGACTCTGGTTATTCAGGTGAGCGACATGTTATGATTGACTTCATTGATATGTAGTAGATGTATTTGGACATGGTTCATGAAAATGGTACTCTAGAGAGATTAGATATGCTCTATGTTATATGTCTGATTATAGATGTGATCTGTGGCATAGAGTTATTAACTGTTGATTCTAGACTTGCTCTGTGGTACATACTTATGTGGCATATTAATGAGTTGCGTTCTCGAGATAAAAAGGTTTTAATTTCCGCTGTTTTGACCCTACATTTGGAATGCAATTCATCGTAAGGTTCAGAAGTTTGCCTTTGGTTGGTCGCATTGTTAGTCGGAGACTGACAAGGCGACTAACTGGCATCACATCTTTCGCATTCGCGTAGGGTGGGGTGCGGAATGTGACACAAAGGGTGTGGAATCAAACATATAGAAATTAAGTCAAACAGATGCTATCAACAAATAGGGCTCGGCTACTCCCAAATAGTGCTCATCTAGGTTCACCACTCATCTTTAGGTTCCCCTGAATGGCACTAAGAGCTTTTATCAAATCGTGTCCTTATCAGGACTATGTGTTGGGTATCATTCCAAAGTACTGACCCATCAGTCATCAACATCACAAAATTGGTGTTATAACAAGCACAACCTCAGGTAGTCACAGATAAAGTCATCAGAAAAAGGATTCCACAAGATATGTACATATACATAGGTTATAAATGTCCACAACCAAAGGGGTTACAATAATCAGAAAGATAAGATAAAACCAAAGAGTCAAGGACTCATATATATTCACAACTAATAGAATCTTAACAGATCACAAATTCCACAACATGGAAATCATAGTAAACAATAGGTCATCGACTCAAAGCAATTTATTGGTACACAATTTCAAGAAATAATGATTGGCAGTCATCTAAGTAAGTCACATTGGTAGAGCAGAAATCCACACATTAGGGTTCGGGTTTACTTACATTGGGTTCTTAGTGTTGCATTCTCATACTGGCACCATAGTAGCTATCCCACAGCCTTGTTTCATTTTCTATCATTTGGATGATCCTATAATCATGGATAAAAAATATATTGTATATTGAATTAGTATTCATTCTAATTTCAAACATCCTTATTCATCGTTTTAAATTCTTTTGAACTTAGTCTAATCGATTAAGAGATCCTCAAATTCCCAATTTAGGGCTCTTGATGCTTTGTAGCTTATTTGGACCTTCAAGGGTATAATGATAATTTATACTTTTAATATCTCATATTTTTTCATACACAATTTTACATATTCGGGCTTCAATTTTAAGTCCTAGTCGGTCCTTATAACATTTACGTAGATCTTTCAATTTCATCTATACACTTCTGGTAACTTCATTAAGTCTTAAGGACGTATTTATCATTTTTTAATTTGTTACCGAGTCTTATTTTTCTAAAAAGGACGTCACCATCAAGTTTGAAATACCGAATATAATTAATTTACGTTTTTCTAGATCTTAATTAGCTTATTTGTGGCTTATATTAAGCCTATGGATATTTTTATAATTTTACACTTTTGCATGTCCCATTTTTCGGTACTTTTTTGCTAAAATGGACTCCACCGTTGAGTCTGGAATGTCAAAGAATGTCAGAATATGCCATCTTTGACATTTAACGGGCTTTTGGATTACTAAGGGCAAAATGATAATTATGACATTTCACGTGTCTATATTTTTTGAGACTTCGTTTCATAAAATGGATCCTGCCTTTGTTTCATAAAAATATTAAGTTAGATTCTTCTTTTATTTTAATTAACCTTCATTTGGCCTATTTTTGGCTTAAGGATGTTTCTATAATTTCCCATAATTAACAAGGATTTAAAATTAATTTTTAATTAATTTCCTAAGCCCTTCCGTAATTAACAGAAACATTTGGGGGTTAAATATAAATTCAAGAAGTTATTGAGTAAACTGCCCGGTTCAGTCCCAAATTGATTGAACCAACTCTGTTAGGTTAAGAACCAAATGGTTCAGTTTGGTTCATTGTGTCAGCATGACTTCATGCTGACGTCATGCCTCATTAAACCAAATGACACCGTTCGGTTAGCCTGTGGATCTGTCTGATACGGGTCAGGACCCGATTCGGATCTGACCCGTACAGTATTCGTCTCCCTCATTTTTCTGGTGAGGGTTCCGGTAGCCTTCTCTGGTGCCGGCAATCTCCAGCGACCTTTTTCGGTGATGGGCCCGATATGATTCGAACCCTTTTTTCATGAGGATTCCAAATCCAACTTCAAAAATTATTTTTATACAGTTCTAGACATCGAAATGTAGAGTTACAATAGGCTCTCTAGTGAAGTCGATTTTTCGACAAACGCATTTTCTTCTATTTCGTGGAGTTTTACACTATTTTTGGAGCTCGTTTTTCTTTTTATGGGTTTCTGGGATCTTGGGGAACATTTTCTCATTCCTAAAACTAAACAAACCAAACCCAAATTCATGTTTTCAATTTTGTTTTCCCCAACTGTAACTCGTGATTGTGCACTGGTTTGATGACCATTTGGGTTGGTTCAAGTTGCATTGTGCTCCATTTTCAGTGCTCTTTCGAGCCTAGGGTTCCATTTCAAGCTTTACTAAGTGTAGCTTAGAAACCCAGTTTCACCCTATTTTAGTGTATTGAGTTCTAGTGTTTCACTTAGCTTAAACCATCTCATTTTTCCCCATTTTCATTTTCTTTCATTTTTAAACGCATGCATGCAAGTTAAATCAGACAAAACTAAAAAAATTGACAAATTTTTCTAATGAGAGAAACTTACTTCTTTTATGGCTTCTCTTTGTCTCTCTCTCTCTCTCTCTCTCTACGGTCCTTGCTTGCTCCAGACCTCCCTCTTTGTTTGTGCATGTCATTTCTTCATGCCCAAGTGTCCATGTATATAGTATTTGAAGTTCTTCCATCTCTCTCTCCTTGATTCTCTTTCTCTCTCTACATTTCTCCCTCTCTAGCCGAACTAGCTTTCTCTCTTTACATCTCGGTTGGTATGGTCTGTGGAGTGTATCACACACTTTGCACAACTTTTGTGTATATATGTATAAGTGTTTTTCTGCATGAATTTTGATTGGGCCAAATTTTGGTCCAATGATACAAAGCCATCTAATTCTTAACTAACCCAAAAGTTGACACCTCACTTTTGCTGTATGAAGTTCATGTCAATACATGAGGCTTATAGTTATTTTTGGGTGATTATATGACAATAAAACTCTAGTGGCCAAGTGGTTGAGTTTTTGTAGTCTTACTCTTGGTCTTGAGTTCAAGACTTTGTAAAAGCCTTTTAAGTCATTTTCTTCATTTTCCTTTTGTATGTGCCTATATTGCATTTTTGAGTATTTCATTAATTCCCAAACTTTGCATTTTAAGTCTCACAAAAGTCTTTTATAATTTTTGCAAAGCTTCTTGATTAAGCATGTATCACTATTCTTGCCTAAGTGCAGTTTGTGCACTAATTTTTCATAACTACTCATGTGTTAATCCTCGATTAACATTAATCATAACTTGTTATCAAGTTATGATCTTTTGACATTAATTTGCATTCTTGAAGTTGATTGTCTCCAATTCGAGTAATTTGCCTGTCTTTTATTTAAGCTTAGTCCCGTTAATAACTACCGCTAATCTTAATTACCTGGTAATTAAGGTTTGGGGTGTTATATTCTCCCTTCCTTAAAAAGAGTTTTGTTCTCAAAACTCGGACATCCATATTTGGAATGCTATATTCTCTTTTCATGCTAGCTTCATTAACCTGATTTCTTTTAATCTTTCCCTTAAACCTATTTCTGGAATTTAGGACATTGTGTCCTCAATTATGAAAAATATTTCAAAAAAGATTCATAATTCTTTCGCACTCTTTTTCGTTTAATTCAATAGTGATCATAAAAGTCAAGGGTTTGACTTTTAACTTTTGCCCTTAGTGCCTCGAAACTTTAAACTCAAAGTCTCCAAATTCTTTTATTAATATTTTAGTGCTTATTTCTTTAGTCTTGGGACCTGTGGTTATGGGTCCACTATGCCTCCATTGCTTACTCAGAGCTATCACTTCAATAACTTGATTATTTCCCACTGTTACCCGTATTTTGACTAGTTTTATGCCAGGTTATCATAGAAATCTTATTTGGCACTGAGTCACAGTCACATTACCACCCGAGGTTTCCCAACTTCTGTGGGTATCGTATGGCGTATTATGTGCCAGGTAGAGGTATCTAATATCTCGAACTTTTCTTTTTTGTTGGTTGTTTTAGTAGTAGTCCGAAAAGTCATGTGTGTAACTAAGCTACACCACTTTCATCATTTAGAGCTTATTGAATTTCTTTATTCAAGTACTTTATTTTCATTAAAGACAGAGTCTTAGGTTGATTTACAGAATTGCACTTTCATTTCAATTTCTCTTTGGTCACAAATCCTCTATCGGATTCACTGCACGTGTTTGGTCGCATGATTTGTAACATCATTCACTTAATTCTCTTTTCATCCATTTGACTTTATTTGAGTGTTGCAAGTATCATATTTCCTTTTTTGTGTTCATGAGTATCCTTTGGTGCTTGCAAGGATGGTTTACTCATGTGCCCTTTGTGTTTCAACATTTTTCAAAGCAATGGTGACTTTTGATTTATTCGTAATATTCATTTGTGATTCTTAGTCATGAGCCCATTTCTGTGGGTCACTTAAGTCAAAGATTAGTCAATCCTCTTTCGTTTCATTTTTGTACTATCTTGTTGGCATACATGCCCTTGTTTTCGAATTCGTATGCATTCATTCTCACGAATTAGAAGGGTTGAGGAAATTAGTTCCTCAATTTCTTTCAAATTATCGGCTGGTACGAATACTTTTTATTTCTTGCTCACAATTGAGATTTTCATAGATTTTGATTTCCCATTCCTTTATGGTTTAAAGTATAGTAATTTCACTCAGTTCATTTCTTCTTAAGTCTTTGTGGACTTATTGAAGATTTTTAGGGTAGTGTTTTACCCCAATCACTAACTCTTCATATAACAGTCTACTTTTTGAAAGTACTTTTAACTGTGATATTGTATTTGGTTCACTTTGAACCTTCTACATCAATTTTGAACGATTCAAATCTCAAAGTCCTATAACTTTTCCCAGTAATAGTCATTATTTCTGGTTTCTATTACTTTTGCACGAAGGTTATTCAAATATCTAGTTTCTTATGCGCATTTTCATATTTGGTTTATCATTATATTACGTTTTTCCCCAATCATTATTTCGATTCTAACAAATTTGTTCTCTTAGAGAACTTATTCAACTGTACGGCGAGTACCTTGTGCGTTTCGTGACTCCAAAGCCACACAGTGAGATAATTAGTCTCATCTGTAACTAGAGGTTCAATAGCACACTTGCACTCATTCATTTGTAAGTATTGCTATCCATAATTTTTGTCCATTCTGCACTTCATATCATATCTCAGAATTTGCTCAAGGCAATTTGTCATCTCATTGTTATTGTCATTACATTCGACATTCAAGTTTTATGAAAATCAAGTAAGGTATTCTGACCATGGAAGTTCATAAGTTCCTTAGTATCACAATTTTGTTATTCTCACTTTCTCCCACAATCGCAATTATTATTGTGGCACCTCAAAGAATTATGTACTCCTTCACCATAGTCATTGTCTTCATAAGTTGTTTCTAGACTTTTTACTACAAGTTCAGTCTCCTCGATCATTGGATCACATTAATTCTCAAAAGTTCTTCGGTATCATTGATCACTTACCTATTGTAATGTATTTGGCTGACTCGGACTAGTATTGCTCATAATTGGGTCATACCGTCACCTAGATCAACAAGATCTATTTAATTCCTTAATGATCATTAATCATTTGTCAGTCTTCTTTTAGAACCATTAATATTCATAATGTTAGCTTCGATAGTCTTGCTCAAAAGTGATTGCCTCTTAAGGCTCTATTTGTCTTTACCCTATTAGGGTCTATCTATGACTTACTAAAGAGTCCTCAAATTTATGATATATCATCAGTTCATTTGGAATCTCAAACTCTTTAGGTCACTATTCTTTAAGTCTTTCTTAGACTATCTCTCCTATAGATTTGTTGTCAGATTGACCGACTTTCCAAAACTTCATAATCCTAACTCTATGTCACTTTATATCTTCCAAAAGAGCATTAATCATTGCCTTTGTTCAGACTATAGTTTCCCATGATTCAGATATCAATTCACAACTCAATTATCTAAGAGTCATAGACCTCAATACTGGTATGATTCTTCTTAAGAATCCTTAACCTTTGCTCTTAAGAAAAAATTATCTTCTAAATGTCATTATCCCTCTGATCATCTCAATCACCCAAGAATCATCAAATTTCTTCATAGTATGGTCTTTCTCAAAGATCATTAACCTTTGCACCTAAACAAACTATCGTCTTTCAAAATCACCGATCTTTTAATTCATCATAGTCATCTAATAATCATCAAGTTCAATGTTGGTATGATCTTTCCCAAAGAACCATTAACCTTTGTTCGGATACCACTCTGACACGACCTAGAACCCAACATATGAGGATTAGGGGCCTTTAACTGACACTGTCACTCAGATAGGCCGTGCAAAATCAAATGAATTGCACTAAAGAGCGATAAAAAAATTTCTCTTTAAGCAAGTGCGGAAGCTACACATATGCAATTCATTTGATAACAAATCGAACTTTAACAATCATTAATAAGATTATCTCCCCATACAATTTCTATCATCATAAATCACCATTCAAGTTTAATATCATTTCTAGTGTTACTATGTCACAATATCTAACATTAAAATCAATCTTACAGGATATATATTCAAATTATGATTTGGAGCTATACATCATCAACATTACCCATAAACACATCACTAGCTCCACTAGTCGCCATCATTGCATTTCCTTCCATATTGTGTTACCTGAAAAATTGTTATAATTATGGGGTGAGCTAACTTAGCTCAGTAAGTAAATCTGTCACACTGCCATGGGTTAAATGAAGGTGTATAACAAGAGAGTAATCACAAGATTTCAAGCTTAAAGGAATCGGCTATCAGGCTAGAGTAACATAGTTTCATAAGGAGTTAGCAAATGCGATAACAATGACTAAGAAAGTCAATAAGTTCAAATCTATTAGAATATATCGTTTAGCTACCCAAATCAAGGGATTCAAATTAAATATAAAGATAAGCCTCATTGGCGTATTTATCATCCAAAGGTAACATCACCAAATCAACGAATGGTGTAGGATCAAACATATAGAATCTTGGGTCAAATGGATATACAAATCTAGATCAAATAGATATGAGAGTCTGAGTCAAATAGATATAAGAATCTGAGTCTAATAGATCAATAATCATATTACGAAATCAAACATATAGAATACTAAGTCAAATGAATATTCAAATCTGGGTCAAATAGATATGAGAGTCTAAGTCAAATAGATATAAGAATTTGAGTCTAATAGACAAACAATCATAATGCGAAATTGAACATATGGAATACTAAGTCAAATAGATATACAAATCTAGGTCAAATAGATGAACACAAAACATTTAGCTACCAAAGTCAAAAGGGTTCAAATCGAATACAAAGATAAGCCTCAAATTCATATTTCACATCCAAAGGTAACGTTATCAAATCAACAAAAGGTGTGGAATCAAACATATAGAAATTGATTCAAATAGATGCTACCAACAAATAAGGCCCGGCTACACCCCAAACAGCACTCATCCAAGTTCACCACTCATCTTTGGGTTCCCCTGAATGGCACCAAGAGCTCTTATCAAATCATGTCCTCATTAGGACTATGTGTTGGGTATCATTCCCAAGCACTGATCCGTAGGACATTAGCATCACAAAACAGGCGTTATGACAAGCATAACCTCGGGTAGTCACAAATAGGGTTATTAGAAAAAAGGATTCCACAAGATATGTACTTATACATAGGTTATAAATATCCATAACAAAAGGGATCACAATAATCACAAAGATAAGATAAAACCAATAAGTCAAAGACTCATAGATATTCACAATCAATAGAATCTCAGTAGATCACAAATTTCACAACATGAAAATCATAGTGAACAATAGGTCATGGACTCAAAGTAATTTATTGATGCACAATTTCAAGAAATAAGGATTGACAGTCATCCAAGTAAGCCACATTGGTAGAGCAGAAATCCACACATTAGGGTTCAGGTTTACTTACATTGGGTTCTTAGCATTGCATTCTCATACTGGTACCATAATAGCTATCCCATAGCCTTGTTCCACTTTTTCATCATTTGGGTGATCCTATAATCGTGGATCAAAAAGACATTGTAAATTGAATTAGTATTCATTACAATTTCAAACATCATTATTCAACGTTACGTTCTTTTGAACTTAGTCTAATCGATTAAGAGATCCTCAAATTCTCAATTTGGAGTTTTTGATGCTTTATAACTTATTTGGCCTTTCAAGGACATAATGGTAATTTACACTTTTAATATTCCATATTTTTCATACACAATTTTACGTATTTGGGCTTCAAGTTTGAGTCCAGTCGGTCCTTATAACATTTATGTGGACCTTTTAATTTCATCTACATACTTCTGGTAACTTCATTAAGTCTTAACGATGTATTTGTCATTTTTTAATTTGTTACCGAGTCTTATTTTTCTCAAAAGGACGTCACTGTCAAGTTTGGAATATCGAATATAATTAATTTAAGTTTTTTTAGATCTTAATTAACTTATTTGTGGCTTATATTAATCTTAGGAACATTTTCATAATTTTACACTTTCGCGTGTCCCATTTTTTTGGTACTTTTTTTTACTAAAATGGACTCCACCGTTGAGTCTTGAACGTCAAAGAAAGTCAGAATATGTCATCTCTGATATTTAACGGGTTTTTGGATTACTAAGAGCAAAATGGTAATTATGACATTTCACGTGTCTATATTTTCGGGACTTCGTTTCCTAAAATGGATCTCGTCATTATTATTATTCCAGTTTGCCCGTTCATATTTTTCGGGGTCTAATTTAAAAAATCAGACTCCGTCTTTGAGTCTAGAATGCCTAAAAATATTGGGTTAGACTCTTTTTTCATTTTAATTGGCCTTCTTTGGCCTATTTTTGGCTTAAGGGCGTTTCTATAATTTTTCATAATTAACAAGGATTTAAAATTAATTTTTAATTAATTTCCTAGGCTCTTCTGTAATTAACAAAAACATTTGGTGGTTAAAATATAAATTCAGGAAGTTATTGAGTAAACTGCCCGGTTTAATCCCAAATTGATTGAACCGGCTCAGTTAGGTTAAAAACCTAATGGTTCAGTCTGGTTCATTGTGTCAGCATGATGTCATGTTGATGTCATGCCTCATTAAACCAAACGACACCATTCGGTTAGCCCATGGATATGTTTGATGCAAGTCAGGACCCAAACTAGATCCAACCTGAATGACCCAACCTACACAGTATTCGTCTCGCTCATTTTTCTGGTGAGGGTTCTGGTAGCCTTCTCCGGTGACGGCGATCTCCAATGACCTTTTCCAGCGATCTCCCTCTATGGAAGAAATGAACAAAATGTCCTCTATGGGCAAAATGACCAAAATGTCAAAAATGCCCTCTATGGAAAAATGACGGAGATGCCCTCTATGGGCGAAATGACCAAAATGTCAAAAATGCTCTCGATGGACATAATGATGAAATTGTCAAAAATGCTCTCTATGGACATAATGATGGAAATGCCCTCTATGGGCAAAATGACCAAAATGTCCTTTATAAACGAAATGATCAAAATATCGAAAATGCCCTCTATGGACATAATGACGAAAATGTCCTCTATGGAAAAAAATTATGGGAATGCCTTCAATAAGAGAAATGAGAAATTACTAGAATACCCCTAGATGGGACATATTGTAGCAATTTACCAAAAATGGCAAAACTAACTTTATTCAATCAAGGGTCTCAAAATGAGGTGTCTAAAAATAATCCCTTATTGGCAGAGCTTGGAAGCAAGCAAATGTCAGCACAAGAAAATGATACCCATTTTAGGACTTTCATTGTTGAATTGATGTGGTCGGACTCATTCTATATGAGATTCCTACGTATTGCCCTGAGGTGAATCAGACCATACGTAGTTCGTGAAGAATGGGAAAAAAAGACTAATAAGGAATTCTATCCTAACAGGTTTTATGAAATTGCGATAAACGACTTACCTAAAAGTAAATGCGATCCTAATAGGTTTTGAGATTCACAAATGATTTTGACTTTCGGGTGTATCTTGTTGGTAAGATGACTGGATCAGAACATGTTGAGAGGACTAGGCTTTGTGTCACTCTATAGGGAAAAGTGGTTTCATGTGCCATTCAATCAAGGGTCTCAAAATGAGGTGTCTACAAATAACCCCTTATTGGCAGAGCTTGGAAGCAAGCGAACATCAGCACAAGAAAATGATACCCATTTTGGGACTTTGATTGTTGAATTGATGTGGTCAGACTCATTCTATATGAGATTCCTTCGTATCACCCTGAGGTGAATTAGACCATACATAGTTAGTGAAGGATGGGAAAAAGACCAATAAGGAATGCTATCTTAACAGGTTTTATGAAATTGTGATAGACGGCTTACCTAAAAGTAAATGCGATCCTAATAGGTTTTGAGATTCACTAATGATTTTGACTTTCGGGTGTATCTTATTGGTGAGATGACTGGATCGGGACACGTCAAGACGACCAGGCTTTGTGTCACTCTATAGGGAAGAGTGGTTTCACATGCCATTCATTGGCCTCAATTGGGAGAATACGATTTTTTGGAGTATCCATGTGATTGGTGTGAGGAAAATGAGAAAAACCAGCTAGTTTTGACCAAATAGGGGCCAAGAATTTGTATAAAATTGGCATGTAGCGGCTCTGATTTTGTGCTTGGAATTGAGTCATGATGAATTTTTGAAGAAATTTTGGCAATCATGGATTGAAAATACCAAAAGAAAAGGCTTCAGATAGTAAAAAATGGGCCAAAAAATACGGAAATGGGCTAAAATTGCAAAATGGGCTGAAATAAGCCTCCCAGCCACTGTGTCGATCGGCACACAATAAGGGGGGTTTCCACCCTCTGTGTGCTGATCAATCCTCGTGAGTGCCGATCAACATTGGGGGCTTGGGCACGGGCAAATTGTTAAATGCAGTGTTTTTTAACTTTTTTCTCACATTTCTCTTGACTTGCTCTCTACCCATCCTTACCCAACTTGTGTTAAATTGTGTAGAGAGTTGTATTGAATATTTTGGATCTTAGATCGAGCCTTGGGACGTTTAAACAATGCAACTGTTTCAAGGAGATTCGGGATTTTTCAAGGAATGGCAAGTGAAAGATTTGATAATTTGGATGTCATGTTCGATTTGGACCAAGGTTTTGTAGCACTTGGGTCGGTGCTTAGGGCTATTCAACTTTATAAGGCCCCTCAAAATGCTCAAAATGATACGAGCTTGGTTCATGAACCGACTTGGCACTTGTCTCATCGTTACCGCAATAGAGAGGTATGAATTTCTTGTGTTTTATTCCGATTATTATTGGGCATTTTGCCTTGATTCCACCCCCTTGGTTGGATGAAACATTTTGTACATGAATTGTATGTAAAAATGAAGGTTGGCCATGCATAGACAATTCACCCACTTGCCTCTTTGAAGAGTGCACATCATGCGCTTGACAAAATGCTCAATGGCATCCCTTTGTTATTTTTGGTGTTTTCTTGCATTTTTGCTTTGGTTTTGGTGTGCTTATGAGTTTCTAACATTGTCTTGATCATTTTTTTTGCATGAGGAGTTAGAGATCCAGGCCCGTGGCTCAGCGGCCGACATCGGCGAATGATGGGCCAACTTGCCCCCGCAATGCAAGGGTCACATCACCTAGGCAGATTTCACGCCATTTCTTGACCGAATTCTCCATGCATATAGAGACCGAAAGGTTCTCTATGCCTTGGCTGAGTGTTGGTGGGACACTACGAATATGTTTCACCTATGCTTCAGGGAGGCCGCGCTCACCCCCTTAGATTTCTCTATGATTATCGGCATTCTGGTGTGCGATGAACGAGTGCCGTGGGATAGTGACATTCACTGTCGATCGGTGGAGATTCAAAGATTTTTGGGATGGGTCCCCCAATTTTCCTTGGGTGGCACAGCCCAAGTGAAGCATATTTGGGAGGCTTTTCGACATAAAGAGTGCCGCAGCCCTGCGGCTCAGAACTAGCTGACTAGAGCTTTCATGCCTTTTATTTTTGGGCGGGCCATCTTTGCCAATAGTGGGGACATGATCCACCTTTGGTGCCTTGTAGCTTTAGACGATGTGGCCAACTTTGGCCGGTTCAATTAGGGAGGAACGGCAATAGCGGTGCTTTACCGATGGATGTGCTCACTATCCCGGGTGTGATGAAAGGACTTGGAGATTCCAACGTGGTGTGGGAGGTATGGTTTCCCCTTTTTGACTTTTGTTTTATCATTTTTTCCTTTGTGGACCTTGCTTGACCTTGATTTGGTTTTCTTATATAGATTTGGGCTTATAAGGTTCTGGGACTACTCCCATACCTTTTGGTTACACCAGAGGAGGATGTGTTTCCCCCCATGTGGTGGTGGAGGAGGGACAATCGATAGGCCCAATGGGGTACCAATGCGATCTATAAGTTCTGACTGGTTTTGAACTAGATCCAGGCCGACATGGTTAGACCATTATCGCGACTTGTCCCTTTTTTGTGTTATTGGCCTATGACATGGACTTATATTGTGTGCTTTTTGACAGGTATAGTGGAACCCATGGGATGAGGTCCCTGCGTCGGTGGGGAAGAGTGTGGGGATATCCCGCAGATGCTTGATTTTGAAGGACCCCTTCGAACGGGTTTTCTATTTAGGCAAGCAGGTGGTATGCCAAGTGGACATTGTGGCTAACCTTTTCCCTTTGGCGGCTCTTCTAGAAAATATGAGACAACTCGATAGTCTTCCCAACGATGCCCAATTTTTGGAGCTTTTGGAGGGTATACCCATGGTGTGGTTTTTCAATTGCTTTATAGTGTTTGGGGCTTATCTAGGAGGGGCTCCACCTCCCTTGACTGGAGGACCCCCTCCTCTTGTGAGAGTTAGTTATCCTAGTGCTAATGATCGATCTTCTCAAGAGGCCGAGACTGTGGCCGCTAAGATGGGCATTCCTGTGGCCATTCTTGCATTCAATGTGCTGGTTATGACTAAGGACGACACATTTCTCATTAAGAAGTTTAAGAGGCTTATGGATGTTATTGATGGACTCCCTCAACCCGATCATTTGATTAGGGTAATTTCTAACCATGTGATGTTTTAGATTTTCTGTTGAAGGTTTTGCTAACCCATTTGGTGGCTTTTAGGCAGCCCGATTGATCTATCAAAAGGCTTGTGTCTACATCACGACTTTGAAGCACAAGGTGACGCAAGTCACAATCGAGTCGTAGCGAAGGGCCACTTGTCAAACTAACACGAATATTGTAAGGCGCTTACCTTTTCTGACTATGCCTTGTCTATATTGCTTCCTAACTTGTATTTTGATGCTCTTTCAAGCGAGTAGGGTGTCCTGGTTAGAACAGATGGCTCAACCTTAGGCTAGGCCTGGTGGCGGGGTCCTGACAAGAAGAGGAGGCGGAGGCTCGAGGAGGAGAAACATTGACTATCCTGGAATCTCCTGGGCTCCAACCTCTAGACCTAAGAGAAGCTTTAAACTTTTTGATGATGACGAGGATACAGAGGAAGAAGCGGTGCCTCTAAAAGAATAAAGGCGATATGAGGGTACAAGGTGCGGGCGCCATTAGATTTGTGTGGCCCCTTTTTGAATGCCTGAACAATATTTCTTTCTTCTTTTCTATTTTGAAACACTTATGCAACCTTTTCCTAATGAAGACATTTATTTTTAGACCGAAAATGAGTGATTTTGACACTTGGTGCACCTGAAAAAACCACAATAATGCAGAACTGGGCAAAAGTGGAAAAATGGCCCAGAGGATTTCTGTGTGGCGATCGGCACACTGAGGGGCATATTTCCTGTGCCCTAGTGCCGATTGGCATTCGCGTGTGTCGATTGGTACCACATGCAAGCTTCGTCCAGTTTTGGCAACAACGTATTTTTTCCAAATTTTGATTTCCTAACCTAACTTGGAGACGAAATTGGGGGGTTTTGTGATTATAGAAAGAGATGTATCTTTCTCAATTTTCTTTGATTTTCACAACCCCTTGAAGTATTTTCCTCCTCATGGCTCCCACAACTACTAGCATGAATGCTTTTGATGGCGAGCTTCACTCATTAATGGTCTCACTTACGGCGTCAAAGAGGATTAATTTGGGATCATTCAAACTAAAGTCTCTTCTTTTCATGACTAATATTGTGGTGGAGCAAAGCTTTTTGAAAGCTTCTGCGAGATTTTGGGACCCCTTGGATCATGTCTTTCACTTCAACATAGAGGAACTTTGCCTAAATTTTGAGGAATTTTGTGTTATCCTTGATGTGACTGTCCAAGGCAAGATGATCTTCCCCAAGGTTCAAAGAGGTTATTTTTCCCTCCTATCAGACTTGCTATCATTGAATGGCGTAGAGGCAAGGTTGTTAGTGTAAGGTGAGAGCTTTTCTCTTTTACCCATCATAGATCACCTTAAGAGCCAAGAGCCAAGTCACGCTAGGATAGCTGCCTTGGCTTTATGCATGATTTCTCACTTTTTACTCTTGACTGATCCAACCATAGTTAATGACCTTGGCAAGGAACATAACATCATGGGTCTTATCTTAGCTAAGACTTTGAATGGCTTAGACATGGTGCATAATGGTTTGGACCTTGAATTTGATGGTAGCCCTTTGTTATTGATGATGTGGCTTCAAGACAAATTGGGGCTTTTGGAAAACTCGCAACTTTGCCCATACTGACCCAAATACTATCTCTCGCGAAAGCTTTTGGTGACTTAATCTGATGAGCAAGTATGGTGTGGCTTCTCAGTAACCTTGAGTGCTAGTGACTTTGATTGGACCACTTTGCATTGGCGTTGTAAAACCCCTATTCTACGCTCTACAGGTTATTCATGTGTATGCATAGTTGACCTTAGAGCAACACAATTTTATTACCACATCCGCCTTCTTCGTCAATTTGGCTTTGAGCAAATTAGGCCACGAACCTGGGGCCCACATTATCTTGTGGAGGAATTGACCACTTCAATTATAAGCAGATTGACCAACCCTTGGAAGGGGTTCAACTTTCCAAGTTCATTGATACAGATTTCTATGGGAAGACACGTGATTGAAGATCATTTGAGGTGGCTTTACAAGGAAATGGGTGATCAAGAAAGTCTCCGAGCAGGTATCTTTCTCGGAGAGACGGGATTTGCTATAGAGCTAGATCTGACTGCAAAGTTTGAGGAATTTTCCATTTCAATCAAGAATTATGACAAGGATTTGACAGAGTTTGAACTTGAAAAAGGAGATACTCGAGAAGTTCGAGGCATGAAGAAAAAGAGGAGGGTCCGAGGGTCCCTCGAGAGGTGTTGTGTCAGAAAGAAAAACTGAACTTTGGGCACTTTGACTTGCAAATTGATAAGAAGAAAGGCCTTCTGTGCTTTGTTGAGAAAATGACAGGCAAGGAATTTGAGTTTGAAGGAAAGTTCGTAGAGAATAAAGATGATCCCTTTGTAATGATGAGAGTGATCCCTTAATGATAATGATCATTTTTTTAAGGTAGTTAGTCCTGTCTAGACATCTTATCACCAAATCGGATTAGGTTTTAACTAATTATGAAATAAAGTATTGAACATCTACTTCGATTTAGAAGAATGGAATTTTATTGCTATTTTTCAGACCGCACTCATAGTGACTTCATGAGCTACTTACGTACCCCCATGTTGTTGGTTATATTGTTTGATGGGGGGTCGAGTCATCGTAGTTCTATTACAGTAAACCTAGCCCCTAAACATAGTATTTGTTAGTTGGTCTAGGTTGGTGGGTGTGGAGAACTCATTTTCATCCATGTTTGTGAGCCAAGCTGCACCTTCAGTTGCGATGGACTTGATGATGAACGAGCCACTCCAGTTAGGCCGAAACTTTCCTTGTGGGTCGAGCACTAGGGCCCTGATCTCTTTTAGCACTAGATCTCTTACTTTCATTCCTCTTTTTATGAGTTTCTAGTTGAAAGCTCGGTCTATCCGACGGTGATAATCTCGTGTTTGGTAAAGGCCTTTAAGCCGTCTTTCATCCAATAATGTTAACTCATCGTAGTGATTTTGCAGTCAATCTATTTCGACTACTTGGTTCTTGAGAAGCATCCTGGGTAAGGGTAGTTCTAGTTCAATAGGTAAATCTGCCTCTATTCCATATGTGAGGGCGTAAGGAGTTTGTCTAGTAGGTATCCTGATAGAGGTTCGGTATCTTCATAAGGCAAAAGGCAACTTAATATGTTAATTTCTGCTTGTTTCTGTCACCTTTCTCAAGATGTTCTTTAGGGTCTTGTTGGCTGCTTCAACTGCCTTATTGGTTTGTGGTCTGTATGGTAAGGACTTGTGTCGGGTGATTCCGAATTCTTCCACTACTTCTGTAACCTCTCCTTCAAAGTATAGGCCATTATTGGAGACCAATTTGTGAGGCACCCCATATCGACAAATGATGTTAGTCTGAATGAATTGAGCCATTTTCTTTGCATTGAGGACAACATATGAATTCGCCTCTACCCATTCAGTAAAGTAATCAATAGCCACCAAGATGTATTCGTGGCCATTTGTGGCTCTTGGCATAATCCTGCCGATAATGTCAATTCCCTATGTGGCGAATGGCCATGAAGATGTCAAGTTGTACAGTTTTCTAGGAGGGAGGTGCTGCAGGTTAGCATGTAATTGGCACTCGTGGAATTTTCTCATGAAGCTAGTACAGTCCTCATCCATGGTGTTCCAATAATATCCCAAACGGATTATTTTCTTGGTTAGCATATGTTCATTCATATGGGGTTCGCGGACTCCTTCATTGACTTACGTCATGACACATTCAGCTTCTTACTTGTCTAAATATAGGAGGTGAATACCATTGAATAACATTTTATACAGGCACTCTCTGCATAAAATGAATTGGGAGGCCCAATGTCTGAGGACGACCTTGTCCCCTTTTGTTTATCCTTTAGTGTATTGCAAATGTTTAATGAATGACCAAACATCAGTGTACCAGGTAGGGGGTTTTGGCCCGTTTGTGACCTTGTTGATGTTGCAACAGTACACTGGGGTCTCTCTGAGCTAAACTAGGAACGGTTTGATAACTGTTTCTTCGGGTACATCTATCATAGAGGCTAGGGTGGCCAAGGCATCTACAAAACTGTTCTTGGCTCGAGGTATGTAATGAAACTGAATGTCTTTGAAGCTAGCCATCACTATTTTCAGGCACAAATGATAAGGCATAAGCTTTTCTTCTTTGATTTTTCACCTTCTCTGGATTTGGCCAACGACGAGAGCTGAGTATCCATACACATCATGGTTTTTTTAATTCCAGTTCTAATGCAACTTGTAGGCTGACTATGCAGGCTTCATATTCTGTGATGTTTTTTGTGGAAGGGTATTGAAGTTTCATGGCTGAAGGTGTGTGTGCCCCATCTAGGGCTATCAAGAGTATGCCAATGTCATAGTTTTTTCTTGGTGGCACCAACAAAGTATAAGCACCATCTATCCTCTTGGGTTTGCATGATGTCCTCATTTGGGAATTCTATCCCTTTTACAACCTCGCCCTCGACTTGGTAGTCAGCTAGGTAATTGGCCACAACCTTTCCCTTGATAAACTTTTGTGTTACATAGAATATGTCAAATTCAGAGATGAGCAAGAGCCACCGAGTTGTGCTACTTGACAAGATCGGTTTTTTGAAAAGGTATTTCACAGGGTCCATTCTGGATACTAAATGTATGGTGTAGGCCATCATGTAATGGTAGAGTTTCTGAGTAACTCAAACAAGGGATGTGTAAGTTTTCTTGAGAGCACTATAATTTTGCTCGTATGAGATTAGCTTCCAGCTAGCATGGTAATTGGTTTTTTCTTTTTTTTCTAGCATTTGGTTTTGAGCTAGCATAGCCCCTGCGGTTGTATCTATTACTGTGAGGTATAACAACAAGGAAATACCTTGTTGATGAGGAGCCAATACTAGGGGACTAGCTAGGTAGGCTTTGATTTGTTTAATGGCTTCTTGGTTCCACCTCTTTGGGGAATCCTTTTTTAGGAGTTTGAAGATAGGTTCACAAATAGTAGTCAGTTGGGATTTGAATCTGCTAATGTATTATAGTCTCCTAATGAAGCCCCTTACTTGCTTTTCGATTTTAGGAGCAGGCATTTCAATGATTGCCTTGGCATTCATAAGGTCGACCTCGATCCCTTTTTGGCTCACCATGAAGCCTAAGAGCTTGCCAAATGCAACTCCAAATGCACATTTTTGGGGATTCAATCTCATTTGGTACTTCCTAATTATTTTGAACAAATTTCTAAGGGCAATAGGGTAGCTCTCCCTATCTTTGGACTTTATGATCATATCATCGACATACACCTCAACCTTTTTACGGATCAAGTTATGTAGGATAGTGGTTGCTGCCCTTTGGTATGTAGCCCCAACATATTTTAGTTCGAAGGGCATGATAGTGTAGCAGAAGGTGCCCCACTATGTTATGAAGGCAGTTTTTTTGATATAGTCGAGGTGTATTTTGAATTGATTATACCCTGCAAAACTGTCAACAAATGACATCATGTCATGATAGGCTATGTTGTCCACTAATAGATCTATGTTGGGCAGAGGGAAGTCGTCTTTTGGACAGGCTTTGTTGAGGTCCCTATAGTCTACACACATGCGGACCTTCCCATTTTTCTTTGTCCCAGCCACTATGTTAGCCAATTATTTAGAGTATTCTACCATGGTTAAAAACCCTATGGCTAATTGTTTTTCGGCCTCATCTTTGACTTTGAAAGACCATTTAGATCTCAACTTTGTAAGTTGTTGTTCGACCGGTTTGGGCTCAAGGTAGGTAGGGATTTTGTGTTGGATAATGTTTGTGTCCAAGCCTGACATATCCTTGTACCATGCAAAGACGTCTTGAAATTCTTTCAATCGCTCAATCAAAGTTTCCTTTTCAGCTTGGTCTAGGGTGACACCAATATTTACCTCTTTGGTTTCATTTTCTAACCCTAAGTTGATGGTCAATGTTTGTTCCATAACCGGCTGAGCCCTATCTTTTTTTTTGGTGATTTATTTAGTGAGGTTTATTAAGAACTTCCTATCTTCTTGATCAAGATTTTGATAAGGATCATTCTCATCATCACATTCATTATTTGCAATTAAGGGATACTCGAAAGAAGCACTTATTTCATTGAAAACAAAATCAAGAAGAACGTGGCCTGCAAGTTCATCAAAGTTAAGAAAATTTAAATCAAATGATTCGTTAGAGTCGAGATAGTAGAGGTTTTCAGAATCTGTATCACTTTGCTCAGAATAGCCAAACTCCTTTTTAAGCTAGTCTCCTAAGGCCGGTGATCCCTTGAAGATGTACCAGTTGTCTACCAGTGTTAGAGCTTAGATAATTTACTTCCTAGGGTTCCCTTGAACACTGCCTTTACTGACCATCCCTACCATGTCTTCTATCAGCTCAATCTTGGCAAAGAGCTCAGATAGCCTTTGAAGTTCTTTCGCCTAATCCTCTACCGGGGGGTCTTGGGGAACATCTATCATGACTTCATCATAGCTGCAAGTGCAGTCCCCAAAGATTTCCCAACCAAGGAATCTAATTTTTTCCCTTTTTTCGTAACTGGGCTTTAGGAAGCCATAGTAAAGGTGTTCTTCCCTTTTTTGAACAAAACTGTCATTCAAGGTGGGGAAATATGGTTTAATTTCAATCAACTTTGGGGGTAACCCCTGCTCTCTTGTAACTTTCTTAGCTCGGGCGTCCAAAGCTTTGTTTCGAAAGTCTTCTTTAGTGGGTGTATAGCTGAGGCCGAATGCATATTCCCTCTCTGGCTGTTAGGGTGGTGTAGACAGACCTTGTAAGTAATGACCAAGACCTCTGTCAGGCACATACTCCATAAGTTTCATGATATGCAGGACCGAACCTTTGTAAATGTCACCCTCAGGTGTTTGCTTGGTTTCTAAACTTCTGACATGGCTAAAGCGTGTGATTGCCATGTCACCAAATCTGTGCTAGATTTCTAGGATATGAGCTGGATCTTGAGTGGGATCAATGTCTCTATGAATGATGACTACTCCAAGTTGGCATGTAAACTTGAGTTTCTATTATAGGAAGGAAGCCACAACTTTGATTTCATGCAACCAGGGTCGGCCTAATAACAGGTTTAAAAAGGTCGAGGTATCTAACACCTGAAATTGTGCAGTGGTTTCAACAGGGCCTAACTCCATGATGAGTGTCATGGCTCCCACCACTTCTCGTCGGGTGTTGTCGTATGCCCGTACTACTTGTGTTAATGGTGCTAGATCAGATATTTCCAAACTAAGGCACTTTGTGGTCCTAAGAGGACACATATTAAGTGTTAATCCGTTATCAATGAGCGCCATGGGTACCTTTTTTACCACGACATCCACAATTATGTGCAGGGCCTTAGTGTGGCTAGCTCTACCTTTTGGTAAGTCATGGTCTATGAATGTAATGACATTGTTGAACTGCACCCCTCCAATGATTTGAGTGAGCTGCTCAGGGGTGGTAGTGGTGGGAACTTGAGACTTATTTAGTAGGTTCAGAATAGCTTGTCGATGTGGAAATGATGAGGTAAACAAACTCCAAACTGAAATATCGGTCTAAGTCTTCTTAAGTTTCTTGAGGAACTTATTCTCGATGGGGGCCTATGGTGGAGTCTTGACCGGCTGCTTAGTTTTTAGAAATTCAGTCACAGGGTCATCTGCTTGCAAGTGGTTGGGTTTGAAGGGTCGGCCCCCTCAAGTGATGTGGAGTACATTGGCCGAGTTAGCATGACTATTGCTCCCCATGAGCTCATCCCAAGTGATCATGCTGCAATTTAGAATAACTATGGTATTTACCTTAGAACGAATAGACTTGGTGATAAAACTTAGTGGGATTACCACTTTTGAGGCTTAACATATTGATGTTAAAGCGGTTGTTATGAGTTGGCAATGGTTCCCTTATCAATGAGATCTTGGGTGGCATGTCTCAAAGCTCGGCAATGATTAGGTATTATGACTGCCGCATTGGTGATAAGCATGGTGTTGGCTGGGAACATATCCTTTAGGCAAAGGATTTGGACAGGTCTAGTATCTAGAGGCTGAAAGATCCCCTTCTCATAGAGATTATTGCAAATGTCTCCCATGGGAGCTGGTAAGTCAAAAAACTTACTTTGTGGGCGCTGTCGGAGTGGGCCTGGTAAAGTGGACCAAGAGAAAGGCTGAGAGGTATTGACGACACTAATCATGTTAGTCGATCCACTGGGCGTGTCGGGAATGAATTTTAGTGGCCTAAGATCTCTTGATTTCATAGTGCCATCATGGATAACATCCTCGACTTGAGTTCTAGCCCTTACCACTGTTTTGAATGTTTCATAATGATAGGAAAATAGAGGCTCTTAGTAAATGGGAAGCAATTTCTTCTTCACCATTTGCACTTGATCTGATTTATTAGGTTGGTTGATCATTTGTGCTCCCTTACTCCTCCAGCAGGTGATAAAGGTTGACATACTTTCTCTTAGTTCTTGCTTAGTGGTCTCCAAGTCTCTCAAGGTAATGTCGAGCTTATAGTTGTACTTGTATTGCTTCACGAAAGCATTACACAATTCTTCCCAATCCTTAGATAAGGCATCCTCTAGGTTAGAAACCAATGCAAGGCAGCGCCTGTCCAAAGTTTGATGAAACATTTGAGCTAGCATGTTGGAGTTAGCTCCCAATGGCTACATTGCTCTTACATAGAGCTTCAAATGTATTTTTAGGCAGGTGGTCCCATTGAACAGTTGGGCATCTTGAACTTTTGAGAGAGGCAGACCTCGGGGTAGAGAGACAACTTGTGGATGTCAATTATGTTGTTGCCCTGGTTTGATTTGTAGATGGGTGTTTCCATCTTTTCAAGCCTTTTCAAGAGGGCTTGATCTTGAGGTTTTACTTCCTCTACGTCCAATCAAATGGATTATGGACGACTACATTCTGAACTGCAGTTTATGTTGAGGTAAATCCTAATCTAGTATTGGAGGGATTGCTTGAGGGATTGGCATAGTGTATCGATCTGCTGGAACTATAGGTGGTGGCAGCCCTCGCTGTGTGAATTCTTGAAAGGTTCAGGCGATTCTTTGTGACTCTTCCCATTGGTCGGAGATGTCTTTCCTTATCTCAATTAACAACTAGAGCATTTGTTCTCTATCCATGGCCATAGGAGTTGTGTTTACTATAGTTTCTTTCTCTGAACTGGATGGGAGATCACAGGCTCAAAGCAGTCTACCTTGGCTATTCCATTTCCAATCTAATTGGAATCACCTAATTTGATTATTTGAAAGGTACTTAGCATTAATGATCCATTAATGGTTTGAAAAGCCCAAAACAAAGTCCATTTTATAAGCCCAATAGTGAAAAAAATAGAGTTTTTTCAGGAAAAAAGTTAGGAACTTCAGAAAAATTTGCGAAATTGCGAAGCAGGGTAGCACCTTTACTCTATGCCGATTGGCATAGAGGGGATTATGGATCGACACTCACCTGTGTACAAATCGACACACAGAAAGTGTGCCCGTCCGGACTTTTTTTGGGTTTTTCAAGATGCGATTTTCGCGAACGCTAGTGAGTGTTTTATATAAAAACTGGGTTTTTCAGTGAAACCAAAGGTCTAAGGCAAACTATATGGATGACGTTAGGCTGGGTAATCATAGGCTTTAGGCTCCTCTCGACAGGATGTCCTATATACCTTCCGTGGTCGTTCAAGAAACAAATCACGATCAAGTGGTACGACGACAATCCATTTGATATATCTCATAGGGTACCATCAGAGGCTTTCCCTGGTGAAACTGGTAAGAGGTCGAGGAGTGGAGGGCTTTTACTAGCATTTCCAGCAATAATGAAAGAACTGGGGTGCGGGCTACCGACAGTCCGGGGGGTAGAAGGGTATGTAGTGCAAATGCATATGTTATGATATGAAGTGTGTGTGGTATTCTAATTAAATTCTTTAGCACATGAATTAAATATATACAGTCATCTATTCAAGTAATAAATAAACAAGATAATACAATAATTAAATACACAACTACAACAAAAGCCTTGTAGATGAACACAATAATGAGTCTAGCGCTCTTAGTCCCCAGCAGAGCCGCCACTATGAACGTAGGCACTGGAAAAATCTAGACACGACTTTTAAAGTTTGCTCCCATAAAGTGGGAGAGGAACGTGCCCTCTTTTTAGATTGGGGTGTACAAAGAATACACAAAAGAGTCGCCAGCTTGTTTTAGGCTAAATAACAAACAAACCTAATACAACCCCTGAAGAATGCATGTAAAAAAGAATAGCAAAGAACACTAAGATTACATCGCTTTGATCCTATTTACATTCTAAACTCCTTGACATGGGTTAAAATAAAGTAAAGCAAAACTAATCTATAATGAACCAAAAAATTCTAAATTCGAGAGCTAAGGTACGAGATGGGAAGGGGTTAGGCACCCATCCCGCCCAGTCTGAATAGACTAGCCTCAAGTGTTTATCCACAAGGCTTAATATTCTATGACAAAAATAAGAGAGAGAGAGAGTGTGAGTAGAAAGAGATAATGATAATAATGACATGAACGAATAAAATAAATTCAATAAATAAAGTAAATAAGCCAAAAGAAATAAGTGGATGAATGAAATAAGAAAAAAAGGCATAACAATAATAAAGAAAGATAGGATGTGAGAGAGAGATTAACATGAATAAAATAATAATAAAAAAAGACATAAAGTAGATTGCTAAAATAAAAAGAGTAGAGAGCGGCTGGAATGGATGAAATAAGAAAAAGACATAAAGTAAATAGCTTATAGAAAAAGAGTAGACACAGGCCCATGAGGCCTGCTACGCATCCATTCAGATAATGGAATCAGAGCCAACGTCTTTCTCTAATCAATTTATTCTATCAAGAGTGATAGGATAAAATAAAATAAGAGAAGAAATAATATTAGGGTTTTAAGGAGCGTACTTGATTGTTTGTGTTGAATCAGATAAGGCTTGAACTTGAACTCCTTGGATTGAATCTTTAATGGTGTAGAACTTCGTCTTCAATAGATTAGAACTATTGTTTGTGTAGAACAAGGCTTCAAGAAATACGGAAAAGAGAGAAGGATTATTGCTGCAGCACATGGCTTCTTGATTATGATATGGGACTCTCTGAATTTCTAAACCCTCGAATTATAGTGGCCAATGGGTCTTATTTATAGGGAAAAAGTAAGGAGGTTTGCTCCAAGGGTTGACAATAAAACCTATGACTAAATGGCCAAGATTAAATGCTTAATGTGCAAGCAATTAGATGTAGATATTATATTGTGCACAAATCTAGGGTAAATCTCTTAGAATAAGGAATGAAAGGAATTTGGCAAGCATTTGGTGGACAAACCTATATTTACTATATCGTTCTTAATTCGATGGAGAATTTAGGAACATGGAAATTATAAAAATGTCACTAAGGCATAAAAAAAGTCAAAATTACCAAAATAATCCTATATGGGTAAAATCTCGTAGAAATTATATCTATGCCCATGAATGACCAAAATAACCTATATAGGATAGGAATATTCTATAATTACTAAAATGCCTTCCAAAGGGTAAAATGACACTAATATTATAGAAATATCCCTAAAAGGTGGGAAACCTCTAGTATTTACCAAATTGCCCTTAATGGGCATAATGAACAAAATACCCTCAAGGGTTCTAATGTGTGAAATGACTAAAATGCCATTAGTGGCCATTATGACTAGAATACCCTCAAGGGTCCTACTGTGTCAAATGATCAAAATACCCTTAGTGGGCATAATGACCAAAATGTCAAAAATACCCTTAGTGGGCATAATGATCAAAATGTCAAAAATGCCTTTTATGAAAAAAATAACGAAAATTTCCTTTATGGGCGAAATGATCAAAATGGGCAAAATAATAAAAATGCCCTCTATAGACAAAATGACTGAAATGTCAAAAGTGCCCTCTATGGGCAAAATGATGGAAATGCCCTTTATGGGTGAAATGACCAAAAATTCCTCCATGGACAAAATGTCTGAAATGTCGAAAATGCCCTCTATGGGCAAAATAACGAAATGCCTTCTATGGGTAAAATGACCAAAGAGTAATACTATCTTTACCTTAACATTTTACCAAAAAAATTTACTTGTTAACGTGGCTGCTCTTGGTGCTAGTGAATTTAGCCTCTTAGTGTTACTGAATTCAGCCTCTTGGTGCTAGTCATGTCAGGTGAGTCCAAGAGGCTTAATTGAGTAGCACCCACATATACCAAGAGGCTTAATTGACTAGCACCCGAACACCCAAGTCAGCAAGTAAGAAAATTTGATAAAATTTTATGGTATGGATAGCATTACTCATGACCAAACTGTCCTCTATGGACAAAATGACCGGAATGTCAAAAATGACCTCTATGGGCAAAATAACGAAATGCCCTCTATGGGCGAAATAACGAAATGCCCTCTATGGACAAAATGGCCAAAATATTGAACCTGCCTTCTATGGGCAAAATGACAAAGATTCCCTCTATGGGCGAAATGACCAAAATATCCTCTATGGACAAATTACCAAAATGTCAAAAATGCCCTCTATGGACATAATGACGAAAATGAGATCGGCACTGGCTCAATAGCAGTAGCCACACATGTCGTCGCAGCAGCAACAACAACCACACATGTCACCGCAACAACAGCAATCCAGATATCACATTCAGATAGAGGACTTCCTAGTTGACCGAACACCACCGTAGTTCCGTACTCCCTTGGGTGCAGAGTTCTATGTGTCAACAGGAGCATCCTCTTTTTTCACCGATTAACCGGTTACTAGGGATGAGCTAGAGGAGCGATTACAACTTCATTATAATCAAATCACTGCTGATACTGATCACAGGCTAGAGCAGCATTATCTTCAGGTCTATTCAGATTATTTTATCTTGATGATGCAAGAGACTGCCTACTTTTGAGGAGCTGTTCAGGGATTGACAGAGACAATAGCTCGTGTCTTTCCTCCTTCACCTTTGCCTGCAAATGATCAGTGATGTAAACTGTAGTTAGTTACATAAGTGAAGAGTGTGATTGTAGTGAGGTTTTTACCTATATTTTTCTTTGCTTATCAGCTACTTGTACTTTTGTTTTTTTATAGTATTTCTCTTTACCTTTATTGTATATTTGTTTTAGATCGATGATAAACCATTGTTTTTTATATCTTTGATATATCTCTTCTGTGTCTATTATCCTTACGATCTGTACTTTGTTATCTCACTATGCATGCCTACCTTGTTATATCTTATTTCCTTATGATCTTCCTTTGTAATTACCTCATTTTTCATTGTGACAAAAAGGGGGAGATGATGTTAGGGGGAGTTGTACAAAGGGAGAGACTAGATATTTTGAGCATATACTAAGGGGGAGTAACATACATTTTTATTTTTATTTTTTGCATATATATGAAATAGCGTAGAGTCACTTTGTATTTCTCATGTCTTACTTTAATTGCATACGGTTTCTATATTTACTATACCTTGTTCTATATTGATACTCATCTATCAGGTGATCTCATTGGATTTATTTGATATATCTTTTTTGGTGTGATCTCGTGTGGTATAGTTGAGGATGTTGTGTAGGAAAAAAATTGGCTAATTGTTGAGCATTACTAAGTGATATCTCTAGCTAGTATAAGATACTAAGTCAAAATGTATAATTTCATTCTATCTCGCTTGTAATACCCTGACCTGAAACATAACACTAGAATCGAGGTGTGCCGGGTCAACCGGTGTGAAAATCGACTTGTAACCTGAGCACGTACTTTAACAAGATTATTGTACAATATCTTACGACACACATAATATCAAATTTCTGATAATCATGTCAGGCCATCCCAAATATCCAAGGGATAACCGTACGAAGAACTAGGATTTCACGAAAAAACGTGTACGTAGCCGCGTACGGGAGTAAGTATATCTACATATATGTATATATGGGTGTACATGTATATATGTATGTATATAGTAGATATATATAATTATAGGCATATATATAAGAATATATATATGTGTGTGTGTATTAGTGTGTATATGTACATGTGTATATAAAGTATATAAACTATAAATATGTATTATAATGTGTATATATATGAAACAGATCAGTATATATATATATATATATATATATATATATATATATATGCATGCACAAGCATGCAAGTGGTAGGGAAAAGGCTAGTGTTGGCATTGTGTGTTTGTGGTGTTGGGGGAATGTGCCATGGGGGCTACCGACAGTGTGTGTGAGAGGATGTGTGTAGTGTGTGTGTCTTATAATATATATATATATATATACAAATATCTAAATTCATTTCAAGCAAAGAAAATTGAAAAGAAATCAGCAAAAATTGAAGTCAAAGAAAGCTGTAAAAAAAGTAGAAAGAAAGAGAAAGAAAGTAGGCTGCAAGTAGGCGTTGCAAGTGGGAAAATTTCCCTATATATAAAGATGAGATGTTTGAAGGAAATCAAAAAACAAGGAAGAAAAATAGAAGCTGTGAGGGTTGTAGAAAGATTCAGAGAATTCAGAAGTGAAAAATCAAAGGAAGGAGGAATTACTGCAAGCAAAAAAAAAGAACTTGAAAATTCGGGTGAGTGAAATCAATTTTGTTTTTATTCTTTTGAAGCATGAAAGCTAGGTTAAATAATAGAGTCTTGAAGAGCATGAAATAAGGATTCTTTTGCAAAAAGAATGACTGAAAATGGTTTAAAATCGAGGTGGAAAACCTCAGTCACAGGTTATGATGGATAAACGGTCATATATGATTTCATGTACTAAACATGAAACAAATAATGGGAAGTTATTCCCTTGTAGTACAGAACAGAAATGGGGAAGAAATGAGGCTAAAAAGGTATTTCTCGAATACTAGGAACGTTTAAAGGAAAAGAAAAGGATATCTGACTTTCTCGATTATATCATAAAGGTAAGTAAAATCCGATCTCTGTACGTGGCAAAGTCCTAGTGTTTCTTGTTATTGCCGTATTGTGTTTTTGCCTTTGAATGTTATTAAATTACATTGATGCTTGTTCTAGTTCGTAATTACTGTTGAATTAAATACTATATTTTGAGCTAGTCATCATTATACAGTTTGATATATGATGCTTGAATATTGCACATCTTATACTCTGAGTGAGAATCATGATCATTTCATACATCATTAAATAAACGAGTGGCGTACAGTTATAATGCCCATTCGATATTATGATCCACTATTATTATGAGAAGTAGGTCGGGTCTACATGAGCAAGTCAGACTGGTGGTTCTGATTGCAAAAGGGTATGGCCGGATTCTACTAAAGAGTAGGTTGGGTGTGCATGAGCAAGGCAGGTAGAGGGATCTGATTGCAAAAGGGTACGCCGAGTCCTACTGTAGGCTGGGTATGCATGACTTAGTGAGATGGTCGGGCCTGTTTGCAAAAGGGTATGTCGAGTCCTACTGTAGACTAAGTATACATGAGTAAGTCAGGTGGTGAGATTTGATTGCAAAGGGTATGCTGGGTTCTACTGATATATATACCAGACTATGAAAATCATTCTATACATTGTTGCATCATTTGGTTAAACACATTATGTTCCTAATAAATGAACATACGATTGCAAGGAGCATTAGGCTAGTTACCTTTTGACATTTTATATGCATGATATCGTTGGATGTTTATTATTGCTATTATCATCTGATGTGATTTACTATTGTTGACATCATATCTTCTTAATTAGATATCGTGTTGCTATAAATTATGTATCTTGTTCTGTGAACCTCCTTATGTGAACTTGCCCCTGATAGAGTAAAGGAATTACTTACTGAGTTTTTACAGCTCATACAAATACTACTTTGACTATTTCAGGCAGGATGCTACAGTTTGAAAGTAGGGATCAGAATCTTGAACAAGCGTAGGATTGCTGCAGATATATGTACTGCAGGGATTATTTTGGTAGTAAAGTATAGTACTTGTCCTATGTTCTCCCATCACCCCACGTCCTGGGAGTTGTTGTATTTGGAATTTTTGGGTCTGTATAATTATATAAACTTTAGTATTATAATAGAAAAAAAATTATCAAGTCTTCCGCTGTTTATTAAATTTGTTAGTTGCATGTTAATGATAATTGCATATAAATGTCAAGTTAAAATGAAAAAGAAATGCATCGGGTTCGGCCATTGGGTCGGATCGGTGTCGCGATACTAGATCCGCACAGGGTGGATTCCGGGTCGTTACATCGCTCTTTGTGGGTTATAGATTTTGGTATTGTATTCTTATGCTTTTTTTTTTTTTTTTTGCAGTTTTGTCATGGATTGCCAAAAGGAGAGTTTGTTAGGACCATGAAGTCCGATATTATGATTGTCTAATCTAGTTAGACAAAACGTACTTTGTGTGTAATCTTTACATAAGTCCTACGAGTGAGTACCTCAATGCCATTTCTTCTTCAAGTTTGTCCAAAAGACATTACTGTGTATCACTACCGGTCGACTTGGTTCTCAAAGGGTAAAATGGACTTTTGTATTTGATTTGGATCTCACACACTCACATCATGCATGCATTACATATAGATTTTATCTTATCATCATGTATGTGATTGACTTTTTATTGTGAACTAATTCTCCCAAAAATGCATCTTTAAAACACTTAAGGAAAAATTTCAGTTCACAAGACAAGTAAAGAATGAGCAACTCATTGTTGTTCATTCGAACGAAGTTTGGCTCATTCGAACGAACAACAGAGAAGTTTATTCTCATTTGTTTTCATTCATTCGAAGTCTCTATATCAAACGAGTTGTTGCAACCTCAGAGTTGTACTCATTTGATATTCGTTCCTTGTTCGTTCGAATGAACCCTGGGTAGAAAACAGATTAATAATATGATTTCTAGCCATTTAGGGAATCAATGAAGTTCTTTGCAAAAATAGGCAAAAATACGATTTAGAGCAGCCAAAAATAGAGTGAGAGACTCTCAAATTGTGAGAGCTAATTTGTTAATAGATCTTGGAGGAGTCTGGTTGTTTTGAAGGATTGGCTATGAGAAGCTTGAGGATTCGAGGAGAATTTGAAGATGTAATCGAGGAGAACGGAAGCTAGAGGTACTTAACTCATTCATAGATTCATTGTATTTCACTTTCCATCATAGTGCATTCCTTCCATGAGCATTAGCTCGGCTCTGGAGTTTTACTCCAAGAATTGTTGTCCTTGGTAGTTTGCTCCGTCATCAATCAGTTTGAAATCTCTCTCTCTCTCTCTCTCTCTCTCCATCTCTTTCAATTTACTATGTGCTTAATTAAATTGCTTCCGCTTAATTTTAGAAATTGAGTTTTTCATATGTCCATAATTGTTCATCAATTTGATATATTGAAAAACTTGATTTAGTAAATTGATTGAAACAACAAATTGATAGCTTAGTTGATTTTGGTTTGAATTGTGACAAATGTTATAAAATCAATCTAGTTGATCAATTAGGTGAAGCTTGAATAGGTTGGTGAATTGGTTGATTCTTGGTGGATGCATTGGTGGGAGGGCATAAATGTTGGATTAATCACGTTGAGTGATTTGTTGTTAATTGTGTCATCTTTGTGTTGAACTAAGAAATTATAATTAACTTGAAAAAGAATTTGCACTCAAGACCTACCTATTCAACCCTCTTCTAGGTAATTAACGCTGAGGGACCTTGACTGATATCCTTGTGGTATCCCTCCACGCAAACACGAATTAATTGATTTACAATAAGACTTTCAAGCTTAATTTTGAGCTTCACAATAGGTTTCAAACCTCCAAACCAACAAGGATACCTAAGTTAAGGACTTAGAAGTGGGGTAGAATCGAAAATAGACCAAAAAATGGTCTCAAAATGCTTGAAATTAAACATGAAATTCTAGGGTTAAATATGAACAGTAGTGAGGGAAGAGAAGAAGACAATGACCAGTGCAAGTCAGTTTGGGTCGGATCTGGGTTTGGGTAAGGCCAGGTCCGGTCCACATGTGATACGGGTTAGTTCAACGGTGTCGTTTTGATACCTTAAACAAATTAAATATGTTAAGTAACACGACATCGTTTTGATGCGATGATGACATCACAAACCGGTTTACCGGATGGCTCAAGTGACTATTTTAGGTCCGTTAGGACATAACTTATTGTTGTTCAATATATAATATATCTTACAGCTTCAGTTTTTATGATAACGTGTTTTACCTTGCAAAGCTAGAATAGCATGAATACCTACTCGATTTTATAACATATCTTGCAATCAGTTTTATACATATGTTTTATAATTGCTAGTAGCTTTCAGTACAGTTTTTCATATTGCTATTCATGAAACTTATATAAAGGTTTCAGGAAACCCACGATAGGGAACTTGAGTTACTCACAAGCTTTTCATGAAGCTCACAAGGATATTATCCTGCATATTTCAAGTGAAAGTTCTAGTAACACGGCTTAGGAGGAAGGATTGGATTATAGCCATTTTTGGGACAGACGATGATCTTTGACTATTTTGGTTATCTTTTGTAGTTGATGTTAAATAAATTTTGGGCTGTAATTTTAAGACTTATTGTACTTGATGCTTAAGTATTTAGTTATGCTTTACCATGTTTTATTTTTCCCTACTATGTATAATTTTGAATGCATGGATTATATACCAGTTAAGAGGCCTTTGGTTGGACATGTCATCAATATACTAAACAGAGTTAGCATATTGATGAAATGCCTAACTAACCGGTCATTATCCCTAATCCGCATAGGGTAGGGTTTGGGATGTGACAGGATCCCAGTTCCATGGTAGGATATTCTTTAAATTTTATACACATGCACATCACCCACCACTTTTTTTCTCCAGGCCATCCATAAGCTAACGGACAGGCAAAAGTGATCAATAGAACTATCTTGGAAGCAATAAAGAAAAGGTTGGAATTTGTAAAAGGGAGATGAGTTGAAAAACTCTCTGGAGCGGTCTGGTCCTATTGAAAAACCAAGCGAGTCCCAATAGCCGAAGCCCGTTCTCTCTAGCTTATGGCTTATAAGCCGTAATTCTAGTGTAAATTAACATGCCAACACTAAAGACAAAACTTTATAACCCTTGAAGCAATGATGAACGCCTAGCTCATAACCTTGATTTCCTTGAGGAAAAATGGGAACAAACCCAAATTTGAATAGAGGCCAATCAGCAAAAGATAATAAGGTGTTTCAACAAAAGGGTTAGTCTTGTCAAATTTCAAGTTAGTGGCCTCATTTTGAGGAGAGTGTTTTCGAACACTAAGGATCCTAACATGGGCAAGATATCCTCGGACTAGGAAGGTCTTTACAAAGTGGTTAAGATTGTTAAACCCACAACTTATTGGTTAGAAGACTTATCAAGAAAGCCTACCCCAAGGCCTTGGAATGTAAAGCATTTACGTAAGTATTATCAATAAAGTTATCATCTTTCTATTACCTTAATAACCATTATTGTTATTCTATTCGGCGTTATCAATCTTACATCATGAAATACTTGTGCATTTTATAAGTATCAAAGCTCTGAAGTCTAAGTGACCTAAGGGCTCTGTTCGGCTTTGCCAACCTTTTATTATCCATTACTTGGGCACAATTTTATAAGTGTTGAAGCTTGGAAGTATAAGTGACCTTAGGGCTCTATTCGGCATTGCCAACCTTTTATTATTTAATACTTACAAGTATTAAAGCTCTGAAGTCTAAGTGGCCTAAGGGCTCTATTCAGTATTGCCAATAATTCATTACTTGTGCAAAATTTTACGAGTGTTGAAGCTCTGAAGTCAAAGTGGCTTAAGGGCACTATTTGGCGTTGCCAACCTTTTATTATTCATTACTTATGCAAAATTTTACAAGTATTGAAGCTCTAAAGTCTAAGTGGCCTAAGTCCTTTATTCGGCGTTGACAACCGTTTATTATTCATTATTGGTGCAAAATTTTACAAGTATCGAAGCTCTAAAGTCTAACTAACTTAAGTATTCTATTTGGAGTTGCCACTATTTATCTTATTCAACATTTGTGTAAAGTTTTACAAGGGTTGTAGTTCAAACGCCCAAGTGGCCTAAGAACCCCAATCAACGATATTAAATCTCATACCTATATTTCTACAAAACTTTACAAGTGCTGAAGAATAGGCATATACTTGGCCTAATATTGATATGGTCAAATACGTATCTAATCTTAGAACAAAAGATCAATAATAGAGAATTAGGGTAATCAGGGCACTAAAGTGCCAAATGGTTACCAAAAAAGAGGAACAAAATGTATAAAAATATTTTCACTCCTCAATAAGAGGAAGAGTCTCTGCCTCGGTAGTTTGGACAGTGGAGAGGACCGGCAGATTTTCAATAGGCTCATTATCTTTAGCGGGGCCCTCCTAGGTATCTAGCTTCTTGGGAGGTATCTCGACTTTGTCCTGGTTAGAGAATTAAAAATCAGAAAAAAGCCTTTACAAGTTTCATCTTGCAAAACTGGTACCCACAGTCCATCTTGAAAAAGATTTTTGGCCTTTAGACCTTTTAACTTCCTTGAGTAGGTCTTGAAACCCTCCACCCAGACCTTCTTCAAAATGTTCTCCCCATCTAGAGCAAGGGTCCCGATAGGTGAAGGTTGAGTGGCGCCCTTGCCCTTACTCTTGTGTTGAGGTTAGGCGTTCACTGCATTAGGGGTCCCATAAGTGAAAGGACATTGCTCGG
This sequence comes from Nyssa sinensis, assembly GCA_008638375.1. Taxonomy (NCBI): domain Eukaryota; kingdom Viridiplantae; phylum Streptophyta; class Magnoliopsida; order Cornales; family Nyssaceae; genus Nyssa; species Nyssa sinensis. The sequence goes on along the minus strand of CM018041.1, from coordinate 30,310,061 downwards.
AGGTCAACACCTCCCTCTAAGAGACTGTCTTTTGTAGGTATTCTTCATCCCTAGTCAACATTATTTACCTTTTTTGAGCTAGAGGGGCAACAGTAGAGGTCCCCACTTTGGCAAGCTTCTTCGATTGGCCGATCTTAAAGGCAGTAAGAATAGTTTTTTTGAGGTCTATATTTTTGGGTTGGACTAGTCCGAGAATTGTCAAGGAGTCCAAGCTCAAGATTAGCTTATGCAGATGCTCAAAAAGGTCAAGAAGCTATGTATTCTTGTTATAAAGGGCCTCAGTATAGAACGGGTGCCTTCGAGTGACTTTATATGCATTAGTGGTAAAAAGGAACAAATCACTACTTGTAATAAAATAATTAAAGGAAATTAGTATGGGAAGATCAGGATAGTCAGGTTCTTACCAATGGGCCCGATATTTCGAGGAAAGATACTTTATCCAGTTCGACATAGTCCGAGAACTCCCAACCTCCTTTTTACAAAGAAATACCACGTTTCCATGTTTTGTTGGAGGAAGCAATGGAGGTTAGGGGCTAAAACCCCTTATCAAATAACATATAATATAGACTCTCCCGACCTTTCTTTAGGTTTATTTTGCACTTAACCAAGTCTAAATCTAATGTTACCCCATTCTTTGGGCTAAGACCAGGAAGGCCATTAGGCACTTCCAACTGTTTATATTTAGAGCAAGGGATTGTGAACCACTCCAAGTACACGAAAATTTCTAGATGTTCTTTGTTTCAATGGTGCTTCATCTCCCTTATAACCCTACATTTTACATTCTCAAGAAAATCATAGGTTTCCCTAAATCTATCCAGCGTGACTGAATTCATTGCGCTGGTCTCATCATCTCTATGATTTCTTTCAACCCTCATCTTTTTAGGTTTTTCTATCCTTAGGTCCAGGTGTGAAACTAACCTAGAAGGGGGGTTGAATAAGTATGCTCAATTTTTTAATATCTCCAATTCTTCAACCACAACACTACCAACTACTTCAAATGGAAAATAAAGGAATTGCAATTACAATGTATATTCAACTAATGTATACAATTCTATCAATTATGCCAAGCTATTCAAATATGCAATCATATAGCGTTGATCAATGCATACTATTCAACTAAGCCCAATTGAATCAGAACTTCAATTTAGATATTAATTTATCAATTCAACTATGTGATCAATCAACAATTCACCAATTCAATTCATAATTCAAATTGCCCAATTGAGGTTTCCAATTATCAATTCAATATTCAATTAACACAATTAAGAAATCTTAAATTGTCAAGTAAGATGAAGCAATTATATCTAGCAAATTATGAATTATAAACACATAAAAAGAGAGAGAGAAGAATGCAAACCACAATGATGATAAAGAAATCACATAGGAAAACTATCCTTTGTGGAAAACTCCGAAGTTGGCCAATACGCGGGGAAGAAATTGACTATGATCGAGATTGATTAAATGTAAACAAGACATGGCCTAAGTACCTCTAGCACCATTCTACACCATCACACCATCAACCTCCCTTGAATCCTCAAGTTCTTCATAGATGATGTCACATCCCATAACCCACCCTACGCGGATGTCGAAGATGTGATGCCAGTTAGCCACCTTGCCGGTCTCTCTACCGACAATGCGACCAACCAAAGGCAAACTTCTGAACTGTACGATGAATTACATTCCAAATGTAGGGTTAGAGGAGTAAAATTTAAAACCTTCTCATCTCGGGAATGCAACTCATCTATATACCATAGAGCACGTTTATAACTAGACATCTAATAACTCTAGAGTACCATTATCATGAGCCATGTCTCAACTACATCTAACGCATAATAATGAATTCAATCATATCATGTCACTCACCTGAATAGTCAGAATCAGTCCACAAGAATCCAAGTCTCCACAAATCAGTGCCATCAGATCCTTACTTAGAATGCCTCTCGGCCTACTAGTGTCATATCCTTGTGCCTTCTAATCCAATGGAGATAAATCCTGAAAAATTCCAAATAAATAGAATGAGCTTAAACAAACTCATTGAGTAACATAGGTTCCTGCCATGGGTTTCAAAACCAGTTCTTATATACATGATATAAAATAAAATGCATGATCAAATGTAGCTCAAGTAGAACAAATAGGTCAGATAAAAATAGAACATAGCAGAACAGACAAAACAGATCGAAATAAAGCCAGAACAAAATAGATCAGAATTGAACTGAACTGAACTGAGTACCAATCAATCAAAAGCATATCATCAAATATGTTTGAACCTCTCCCAGCTGCCCATAAACGGACTACTCATGGGGCCTCTACACTTCGGGATCAGATTAGAACGGAACAAGGACAAAATTGAGCGGGGCAGAAATAGAACAAAGTACCAATCATACATTCGAGCCTTTCCTGACTACCCATAAGCGAACTACTCGTGGGGCCTCTACCCTCTGGGTCATGCTCTAGCGTAACTCAAACCACTCAATCCTATAGTGGGCCTAGGAGTAAGACACAACATACCAAAACAGAATCGAAACAGACTCCGAATGGTGTATAACAGAACAGAACAGACCCAAACAAAATCAAAACAGAACATATCAAAGGCAGGACAGAACAGAATCATGTCTTATGTAATGTAGTACAAAGAGTATGCATGAAAGCATATGCATTAAAACAATGCATTATATGAAACTAGATAGTAGAGTATATATACACCAAGTCAGGGTTCCAAGTTACTCATAGACTATTACGCATATCTCCATTTACAGATACTCCGATAATCTCCAGATACATCAGCCACATCTTTGCATATCCTGAAGAAAAGCTCTTGCAATAGCAAACTCTTTTTTGAGTATTTGAAGATCCTTCGAAAGTTTTTCCTCGGTCTTGGCAAGCCTCACTTTATCTTCCTTGGACTTCAAAATAAACAGCAGCAGACTCTTTCAAACCTCAATTTCTTCTTGGTACATGTTTGCTTCATTCGCAGATATCTGGGCAAGTTCCCTAAAATTTGCCCCCCTGTCCTCTTCCTTAGATAGGAAGTCATCAATTTCTTTTTTTTCCTAGCTAAAGCTTCAATTTCCAACTCTATTTCAGAAAGGTCTGACTGTAGTTTTTCATATTTTGTATTTATGCTTGATTGTACCTCTTGAAAGCTAGAGAATGCGAGAGCAATCCTTTTCTCAACTATTTTAATTTAATAATTACTTTTTGTTATTTTTGTCTTCTTCTCTTTCACTAAAGCAAGTAGTTTCACTAGTTCTTTCGTTAACATTTCTTTTCTATTACAAAGAAGTTATCTCTCTCTCCTATCATCCTCAATAGAATACTCAATAGAATCATTCAACACCAATCATGCTTGATTTATTAAACGTGATTCAATTTCCAATTCCATCTTCTTGACCTCTAAGGCTTCAATTGATGAAAGCCATTTGTCTATTTCTTTTGAAGATGTTACTTATGCATTCTTTAGGACTAAATCTGCATTATTTGCAGCATCCTTGGCAAAATTTTCTAGCAAAGATGCACATTCCTCCTCAGCGGCAATTTGGAATTCCAGCACCTCCTGCATCTTAGAATCAACAGCATCACAATTAGCTTCGGCATCTCTAAGTTCAATGGCCAGGCATTCCTTCTCATTCTCTGTAGATGCAAGGCTCTCTTATTCCTACAGTTTCAAAGGGGAGAGAGGCACTAAATCAGCAATGCCTTTTAACGTTGAATGCACATGATAAAGGACTTGGTCCTTTCTTTCAACACCGTGTGGCTGCTTTAGTAATTCTAGGAAGGAACGTGGTGGCATAAAATTGTTCACAAGCATAAGCAAGCATGAATCAACATATTTTCCACTTGAAACAGCCAAGGATATTATTAGTTCGACCAATGCTTCCATCATATCAGGCCTGTAGTTTCACATGCTCATTCCGAATATAGAGGATAGAAGAGACAAGTAGTGAACAATATCTATATAAAGAACTGCTCCAGATAGTGCCTTTAAACTTGTCACAAGCAGGGCCACCTCCTTAGGGGTGAGACGTTCATTATGATACATAACCCCAATCAGCTGGTCATAATTGTCACTGTCACCCAGGGGAACTAATCTAAGGGCAACCCAGACATGATAGATCAACTCTGAGTCATCGAAATTAACATCCTCCATTTCAAAAAATCCTATCGTCTTGGTTGCCAATTCCACTCCTATGGTCTTTGTGCCAGATGCTAGTAATATTAATCAAATAGGGCTCGGATGATGAAATTTTATGAATCAAACCAACAATAGAAGGGTGGAGAGATGAGACGATGATGGTGGTGATGAGAAGGATGTGAGAGCGAAAAAGAGAGATGCAAGCTACCTTTCAGCAAAAGAAGTGCCCAGAACAACGAATAAACCATAAACCCACAAGCAATGGAAATAGACGCAGGCTCTTCTCTCTCTCTGCTCTCTACTTCTTGCGTTGCCGCCACACCCACGAAGCCCAGTAAAAGCCAATGCCCTTACCTATTTTTTGCTAGAAGCTTCATAGTTGCCCCTTTTTCTTGTCCACTTTTTCCAGCTTCTTTAAAAAGCTTCTTGATTTTTCTTCCACTTTTTCTTATGTGTATATCTATATTATATATTATATTATATATATTTTAGCCTCTCCCACCTTTCAGCAGCTTCTGTTGCAACTGCCATATATATATATATATCACATATATCTTATATGTAGATATTTTAGTACTATACACACACACATATATATATATATATGTATAGTATACTCATATTTCGTATATATGTATACCTTATGTATTTGCCAGATTCATATCGTTTACATGTTATGTACAATATATCGAATGTATACGTACTGTGGCCGTAATTTCATGTATACGTATATAGATATATTTTTCGGTATATCTTACTGATGTTTTTATGTCATAAAAGATCAACATATAAAATACCGTCAAATTTGGCATAAAGCTGGGATTCGATATTATCATTATTTATTTTACCGATATTGGGTGCCCATTCATGTCTTATATTATATTTATATTATTTTCATAATTAAGTCTTCATATCGATCCCATTTATCCATTTCGGCACTCGGTTGACCGGCTTGTCAATTTTCTGAGCATACACCATCTTTGGTGTTTTTGGATTAATCTCATATTTTCTGATAATTTATCCCATTCATATGAGCTTGGTTACTATTTTAGTCATATCGAATTTTTGGGGTATTACACTCTCCCCTCTTTCAAAAGAGTTTTGTCCCCAAAACTCAACTTGCCTTATAGTGAAATCAATCACCTATCAGTTAGGTTTATCTATGAGGGAGTCTAATGCCTTGTGACTCAGTAATATGTCATACAATCTTGACCTCTAGTATAATGCTAACATGTCTCCAAGAAGCACAAGTCTATAACTTCCAATCATACAAGTTCAGATCAGATCCAGAAAATCCACAATATGGCTAATTGACAATCCCCAAAATATAATTTGTCACCAAGATAAGATTCATTCCATATTAAATCACATTTGGCGGTTATCCTCAAATGATCAACAATCATCCACTATGATCAATCACATTTGAGTCGACAAAATAAGCATTTTGATCTCCACAATCACAATTATTAATGCCAGAGTTAGTTTACCTACAGTCATTTTCCTTCCAATTGATATATCCATAATCATTCGTGTCTTATCAACATATCCTAGTGTCACTTCTCATTCAATGTCACTCCAGCTTCTAGTCCTTAGACACTTTAGAATCACAGAGTCATCATCTATTATGAAGGCTTCCACAATTCCATGTCTAATCTCCAAAATTGGGATTTATCATTTTGATACCTTCCCTATTAGTATCCATGGCTCAAGTACTCTTTGGTTCTTAATCCATAACTTAGTGCTCTAATGTGGACAATGATTCCCAAACCATTTCACACCTTATTGTCCTCAAGGTCCCATCTTGTACAGGTAACCTTAACCTTTTGCTCAAATATCACTCTGTGGTACTAGTGGATCTCTAATATTTACAAATCTCAGCTCTGATACCACTCTGTCACATCCCGCACCCCACCCTACACAAATACCGAAGATGTGATACCAGTTAGCCACCTTGCCAGTCTCTCTGCCGACAATGCAACCAACCAAAGGCAAACTTCTGAACCGTACGATGAATTGCATTCCAAATGTAGGGTCAAAGCAGCAGAATTTAAAACCTTCTCATCTCGAAAATGCAACTCATCTATATACCACAGAGCTATATACCATAGAGCACGTGTAATACTCTAACCCATTGTAACCAAGCCAATAAGGCCTCATGCTACGATGATGAAATAAACGGTTTGGCTTTTCCATAGCTTTGAATATATGGACGAATGCCTAGAGCAAACGAATAGCGACAATAAAAAAAATAAAATTTATAAGGAAATAAAATAAAACTAAAAGAAAAAAATAAAATAAGAATTTGGAAGAAATGAAAAATAGGAATTTAATAGGTGACCAATATATATAGGTGTAAATATATAAATATATATTGGTGAAGGTGTAATATGTATATCAGTTAAATGTGTAACTGAAAAGTAAAAGAAGAGGAAATAAGGGGGGGAGAGTTATAGGCACAGGGAAGTGAACGGCCAGAGAGAGAAAGAGAGATAGAGACAGAGAGAAAAAAAGAGAGAATGAAGGGGGTGGTTTTTAAATTGGAAGCATGCTAGGCATGCGTTAGAACTGAAGAACAAAAAGAGAAAAAGCAAAGAAGGAAAAAAAAAGGCAGAGCAAGCAACGACAAGTAGGGTGGAGCGACACTAAAGCAGGAAGAAAAAAAAAGAAAGAATAAGGAAGGAAGAAGCAGAAGGTGGGTGGGTAGAAGAGAAGAGAAGGAAACAGAGGCCAAGAAGGAGGAGCTGCACCTAGGGGCATGCAATAGGAAAAAAAAAACACGGGAGACTCGAAAGGAAGAGGAAAGGTCACGGAATACTAAGACATATTGAAAAGGTAAGTAAATTCCTATATTTGATACGTGGTTTTCCAAGCCACGATCCTTCTGTTACTGCTAAAACTTGTACTCAAGAATATATATGTATATATATATATATCCACTGTTATTGTTATTGTTCCCACCATGGATATTGTTCTACCTGGTGGATGTCTATTGGTTGATATCTCACTGATTTAATTCACTATATTGATGTCTATTCACTATATTCTATTGTTATGATGTTCCATGCTTTGTACACTTCATATGGAATACAATAGAATCCTGATTTATATTAAGTTTTGGGTTTTGTGCTTAGTCACATTACCCATCTGATGCTATCTGATTGACTGGGACCTACAGGTCAAAAGGACATATGGCAATTATGCCATTTTTACAGCAGTAAGGTTAATGGGCATTTTATATGCATTTATGTTAATGGAGGGTATGCCGGGCCCCAAAAGACCGAGGGTCTGGCAAACCCTAAACAGAGTAAAGGCATCATTTATGTTTAATTGATATATTGATGTTTATTGGATTCATAGGATGTTTCATTTCCTTATAAATAGTTCTATGTTGATTGTTCTTTATTTATTGCACTTGACTGTGACCATTTTATTGTGGCAGTTTTCATGTTGATTATGATTATTGAGCGTTATCCATATTCATGTTACACCATCACTCACACTGGTTATTGGGCTTTATTATTCATTGGCCATTATGGCATCTTATTGTTAACTGAAATCGTTGTCATGACTGACTATCATGTTACCTTGACTTGTACTCTTCTATGTCATCCTTAACCCATGTTGGGGATAGGCTTTTACTTACTGAGCTTTGTTAGCTCACCCCTTTATTATATTTTTTAGGTGAGAATACTACGAAACCACTAGTAAGAGATTCGAGCGTAGGGAGACGGTTGTGGAGCACAATAGAATATAGTAGTTTCTCCCATGCACTCACCACCTAAAATAGTGGTTTATGTTTGGTTTATGTTGGTTATTGTCAGACTTATTTTCAGTTTTGAACAATGTTGTAATAAGGCTTTCAGCACTTTAATGTTATGGTTATATTGCTTATTGTTATCATTGGTAAAAGAATGAAAAAAGTAAGGACGGCCATTGGGCCGGCCCCACGACACGAGATCCGCATAGGGTGGGTTTCGGGTCGTGACAACACGTCTATAACCAGACATCTAATAACTCTAGAGTTCCATTATCATGAGCCATGTCTCAACTACATCTAACGCATAACAATGAATTCAATCATATCGTGTCATTCACCTGAATAGCCGGAATCAGTCCACAAGAATCCAAGGCTCCACAAATCAGTGCCATCAGATCCTTACTTAGAATGCCTCTCGGCCTACTAGTGTCATATCTTTGTGCCTTCTAATCCAATGGAGATAAATCCTGAAAAATGTCAGATAAATAGAATGAGCTTAAACAAGCTCAGTGAGTACCATAGGTTCCTGCCATGGGTTTCAAAACTAGTTCTTATATACATGATATCAAATAAAATGCATGGTCAAATGCAGCTCAAATAGAACAAACAGATCAGATCAAAACAGAACAGAGCAGAACAGATAGAACAAATCAGAATAGAGCCAGAATAGAACTAAATTGAGTAACAATCAGTCAAAGGCATACCATCAAATGTGTCTGAACCTCTCCCAACTGCCCATAAACGGACTATTCATAGGGCCTCTATGCTCTGGGATCAAATCAGAACGAAACAGGACAGAATTAAGCAGGACAGAAACATAACAGAGTGCCAATCATACATATGAGCCTTTCCCAGCTACTTATAAGCGAAACAACTCGTGGGGCCTCTACCCTTTAGGTTATGCTCTAGCGTAAATCAAATTGCTCAATCCTGTAGTGGGCCCAAGAGTAAGACACAACATACCGAAATAGAATCGGAACAGATTCTGAATGGCGTATAACAAAACAGAACAGACCCGAACGAAATCAGAACAGAATATATCGAAGGCAAGATAGAACAGAATCTTGTCACATGTAGTACAAAGAGTATGCATGAAAGCATAAACATTAAAACAGTGCAATATATAAAACAGTATAGCATATGAAACTAGATAGTACAATATATATACACTAAGTCAGGGTTTCGAGTTACTCACAAACTATTACGCATATCTCTATTTATAGATACTCCGATAATCTCCAGATATGTCAGGCACGTCCTTACAAATCCTAAAGAGAAGCTCTTGCAGCAGCAAACTCCTGTCTGAGTATTTGAAGATCCTTCAAAAGTTCTTCCTCGGTCTTGGCAAGCCTCACTTTATCTTTCTTGGACTTCAAAATAAATAGCACCAGACTCTTTCGAATCCCAACTTCTTCTTGGTACATGTTTGCTTCATTCGTAGAGATTTGGGCAAGTTCCCTAAGATTTGCCCCCCTGTCCTTTTCCTGAGATAGGAAGTCATCAATTTCTTTTTTTTCCTCGCTAAAGTTTTAATGTCCAACTCCATTTCAGAAAGGCTTGACTGCAGTTTTTCATATTTTGTATCTATGCTTGACTGTACCTCTTGAAAGCTAGAGAATGCGGCAACAATCCTTTTCTCAACTATTTTAATTTTAATAATTACTTTTTGCTATTTCTGCCTCCTTCTCTTTCACTAAAGCAAGTAATTTCTCTAGTTCATCTGTTAATATTTCTTTTCTATTACAAAGAAATTCTCTCTCTCTCTCTCTCTATCTCTCTCTCTCTCTCTCCTATCATCCTCAACAAAATACTCGATAGAATCATTCAACACCAATCATGCTTGATTTATTAAATGTGATTCAATTTCCAATTCCATCTTCTTAACCTCTAAGGCTTCAGTTGATGAAAGCCATTTGTCCATTTCTTTTGAAGACATTACTTCTCCATTTTTTAGGATAAATCTGCATTATTTGCAACATCCTTGGCAAAATTTTCTAGCAAAGATGCACATTCCTCCTCAGCGGCAATTTGGAACTCAAGCACCTCCTGCATCTTAGAATCAACAGCATCACAATCAGCTTTGGCATCTCTAAGTTCAATAGCCATGCATTCCTTCTCCTTCTCTGTAGATGCAAGGCTTTCACTAAGCCTTTCTGCAGTCTCAAAATCTTCAACCTCGCAGCCTTCCTCCTTAAATATATGTGGCATTCTTTGGGTGATTATGTCCTGTAGTTTCAAAGGGGCGAGATGCACTAAATCAGCAATGCCTTTCAATGCTGAATGCACATGATAAAGGACTTGGTCTTTTCTTGGAACACCGTGTGGCTGTTTTAGTAATTCTAGGAAGGAACGAGGTGGCATAAAATTGTTCACAAGTATAAGCAAGCGTGAATCAACATATTTTCCACTTGAAGCAGCCAAGGATATTATTAGTTCAACCAATGCTTCCATCACATTAGGCCCGTAGTTCCACATGTTCATTCTGAATATAGAAGATAGAAGAGACTATTAGTGAAAAATATCTATATAAGAAACTGCTCCAGATAGTGCCTTTAAACTTGTCACAAGCAGGGCCACCTCCTCAGGGGTGAGACGTTCATTATGATACATGAACCCAATCAGCTAGTCATAACTGTCACTGTCACCCAGGGGAACTAATCTAAGGGCATCTCGGACATGATAGATCAACTCTGAATCACCGAAATTAACATCCTCCATTTTAGCAAATCCTATCATCTTGGTTGCCAATTCCACTCCCATGGTCTCTGTGCCAGATGCTAGTAATATTAATCAAGTAGGGCTTGGACGATGAAATTTTATGAATCAAACCAATAATAGAATGATGGAGAGATGAGACGATGATGGTGGCGATGAGAATGATGTGAGAGCGAGAGAGAGAGATACGAGCTACCTTTCTACGAAAGAAGTGCCCAGAACAACGAATAAACCATAAACCCACAAGCAATGGAAATAGGCACAGGCTCTTTCTCTGCTCTCTGCTTCTTGCATTTTCGCCACACCCACGAAGCCCGGTAAAAGCTAATGTCCTGACCTGTTTTTAGCTAGAAGCTTCATAACTGCCCCCTTTTTTTGTCCACTTTTTCTAGCTTCTTCAAGAAGCTTCTTTATTTTTCTTCCACTTTTTCTTATGTGTATATCTATATTATATATTATATTATATATATTTTAGCCTCTCCCACCTTTTAGCAGCTTCTGCTGGAACTTCCACACACACACACACACACATATATATATATATATATCACATATATATCTTATATATAGATATTTTAGTACTATACATATATATGTATAGTATACTCATATTCCGTATATATGTATACCTTATGTATTTGCCAGATTCATATTGTTTACATGTTATGTACAATATATCGAATGTATATGTACTGTGGTCGTATTTTCATGTATACATATATAAATATATTTTTTGATATATCTTACTGATGTTTTTATGTCATAAAAGATCAACATATAAAATACCGACAAATTTGGCATAAAGTCGAGGTTTGGTATTATCATTATTTATTTTACCGATATTGGGTGCTCGTTTGTGTCTTATATTATATTTATTATTTTCATAATTAAGTCTTCGTATCAATCCCATTTATCCATGCCGGCACTCGATTGACCGGGTTGTCAATTTCTCGAGCATACACCATCTTTGGTGTTTTTGGATTAATCTCATATTTTCTGATAATTTATCCAATTCATATGAGCTCGGTTATTGTTTTAGTTGTATCAAATTTTTGGGGTATTATAGATGAATTCTCCATACAACTGGATCCTCATTCAGTCTCGAATTCCTCTGATCGAGCCTCTCACAATTGTGAATCCACACAACCTTGGCGTCCACCGATTAGTCAACGTCGAATCCTCAAGCTTGAACTCTCCTCTCCAATGGTGAGATTATGAATTGGGGGCTTTTTAATGTGATTGCGATCATGTGCAATTAATCGAAATCAATCGGTGAAATCAATAGAGAAAGGCATGATATGCAACATATCTGAAGTTTTTCAATGGAAGCTCTTAGATCTAACAATTCTAGGGCTCTCACAATGATGAAATCTCAATGCTCTGTTTTCTCTATTCTCTCTTTGCACAAAACTAAATTTTCGTGTATTTATTGTGTGAATATCGGATCTCAAACAATTTGAAAAACTATTTTATGCAGTGCTCATTTGAATGAATGTATGCTCATTTGAACAACCAACTTATTCGTTTGAACAAACATGAAACAAGCTTCAAACGAGCAAAACTCTGAGGTTGCAACTATTTGTTTGAATTTTGACCTTTCGAACGAATGAAAATGAGCAAATGACCTTTCTGTTGTTCATTTGAACGAGCCACTAGGTTCGTTCGAATGAGCAACAAAAGGTGTTCATTCTTTACTTGCCTTGTGAAATTAATTTTTCTTTAAGTATTTGAAATATAAATGTTTGGGAAATCTATTTCACAATCACAAGACCACTTCACACATTATAATATAAAATAAACTATATGTTATGCATGTAATATGTAAGTGTGTGAGATCCAAATCACAACAAAAGTCAAAATTAGCCAATTACCCCTCAAGTACTAAGACGGTCGATATTAGTTCACGGCAATGAAGCTTGCACCTTCTTGGCGTAAAATGGGTACTGAGATACTTTAAACCTAGATGTAATGTAGTGATTACATTGAAAGCACGTTTTGTCAAAACCAGATTAGCCAATTACAATAATGGACCCGTGGTCCTAACAAACTCCCCCTTTTGCAATCTGTGACAAAACTGCTACACTTAGTATAAGAATACAATACATCAAAATATATAACCCCTCAAAGAGCCAACAAAGGAAATTACAAATTTTGATCTAGTATAGTATACTTTCAAGTCATTTAGCAATGTTCAAATGTAGTCAACTTGTTTCCTACACAACACCCTCAATTGTACCGCGTGAAATCATCTCAAGAGAGATATATCAAATGAACACAATGAAATCATGAGAATAGATGAATATCCATGTAACAACAAGGTGCAGCAAACACATTAACCATGTCATCAAAACATGTGAGCATTATAAATGTAAATATATGTATCTTAATCATATGCAAACAAAATGTATACTCCCCCTCAATATGTGACTATGTGCACTAAGGAATTCCCCTTCACTAAGTGATCTCACAACTTCTCTCCATTTTTGTCACGATGACAAAGGTAGGAATCAACAATGATAACTGAAGTATGAAGAATAAAATTTAATACAGTCATGCATAATGAGATAACACAACAAACAACATAAATAATATACACAATGGAAAAATGTGAAACATCATAACACACAAAGCATCTAATATCAAACCTAAAGAAATACTAATATAACCAAAAATGGGAAATAATGATGTCAAGAAAAGTACACAAATTTGATGAGTGATGAAAAATACACAAGTAAAACCTCACAATAAAAATCACTCATCTCTCATGTAAACTATGCTAGCATCACTAGACTACTGCTGAAGATGGTGAAGGTGGAAACACTTGTGCAAGTGCCTAAGTCAGGTCTTGAAGTGCACTTCAATGACAGGCTATCTCCTCTATCATCGAGAGAAAGAACTCAACATGGATCGGTATGTAGTGATGGTGTAGTTGCTGATCAACATCTACATGGATCTAAGCGTGATACTGCTCAAGCCTCTCCTAGATCTCATCTCTAGACATTAGCTGGCAAGTTGTAGAAAAAAGATGCACTGACTAACTGATGGAAGTTGGTACCAAGTGAGGTACGGAACTGTGGTAGAGTCCGGTCAACTAGGAAATCCTCAATCGAATCTGTTCTCCAGGTAGCTGCAGTGACCATGGAGGCTACTACGGCTTTCCCAGTGCCAATATCTATTGTCGAGGAGCCTAAGGTTGAACCTGCTCGGGCAACTGCTCTTTCTACTATAACTGCTCCATCTGACCCATCATCGTCTTCAACGAGAGGTGCAATGACATGTCCCTGGGACCTCGCGAGTGTCTTGCATGTGAACAGTCTAAAAGGAAGGACAAGTATATCTAAAGTGAAGAAAGGAACCTGTTGTGCAGCACAAATCCTGGTGATCAGACTACTGAATGGAAGTATGACAGTGCGTTTGACACTTACAGTCGACGAGTCGATAAATCCTAAGATGTAGGAAGGTGAATCGATTAGAATAACAACACCGATGACATATAAAAGGGTAGCATAGGAGAGAGTTAGTGTGTTCGTATAACTGATTGGATGAAGAACGCTATAGATTATGAGATTGAACATACGGTAACCCTCATGAAGATAACCCTGCTCTAGAGTAGCAGCCCTTGAACAAAAGATTGTCAAACCGTCAGCATGGAGGGTAGAAGCGATGCGCTCAACAGATGGTAAAATAGCATCCTGTGGGTATGGAAAACCTGGTTGTTCAACTCGGGGAAGCCCAAGAGTCTGAGCAATTAAGTCTACGGTGAGAGTAAAATCAATATTGCGAACTGTGACGGGGTATCCTCCCTACGCATCACTAGCATCAAGGTTTGAGTAAAACTCTCAAACCACGGACTCATCGGTGGGACTCATGACAGTTAAGAGAGGTAGCCCATCATGAGACTCGAAGAGTCTATACGTGAGTGTCTCACGAATATCATCTATAATGCTGACCCTCTCTAGACATATAGGTCGGGACATAACAGTACCAACCCGAATGATGGCAATCAGTGAAGAAAATTGAGTGACTTCTCTGGGTACTGCACCCAATTAGGTAGTATAGGAAAAGTGATCCCATGCTATGGGCACTGTATTGAAAGACATAATCATATAGACTAAAGCAATAAATAGATAGAATGAACCTAATATGTCACTACGTCAAGTGTACCAATCTAGCGGTCCATATTAACCCTAAGATTTAGATGAAATCGATCAAATAGACTAAAGGAAAGTGAAAAAGACAAGAGGACTTATCGAACAAACGAATGGTGGGAATGCAAAACTGAACGGTCAAAACAAAGTGCTCGACGTGTAGATCGACCTAACCGGGATAGAATATACAAATGATGAATGTCAGGATCAAAATATCAAGATGCAATATGATGAGACTAATAGAATATAGAGTGAAGCTAGAGGAAATGAACCATTCGTGCCTCTGTCGTTCATTTTTGAAACTGATCAGTCACTTGTTCGAACGAGTTTTAAGTGAGCTCGTTCAAATGAGCTATCGTTCGAACGAGGGTTCGTTCAAAAAAGTACCTAAAACCTCACTTCTCTTAGGAAAAACAAAGTGTCCTACTGTGCTTGTGTCCTCTGCCTATTTCAATAGACCAAAAACAAGGGAAACGGGGATTTTCAATGAAAACCTTAATTTTTAGCATAAAACAATTTGAAAAGAATTCTTTTATCAACAATGTTAAAACTAATCCCAATGTTTTTGAGTTGAAATATGAATTATAAGAACATTTTTGAGTGACTTAAAGAGTATGAAGTATGTGTTCTAAAATGAATCAAAATATTCAATTAGCCCTAAACACTTAAGTCCATGAAACCTAACTCTCTACTCACTCAACCATGATGTGTAGACATATGCATTAAGCTTCATGTCACATCCTGGCACCCCACCCTACACGAATGCCGAAGACATGATGCTAGTTAGCCACCTTGCAGGTTTCCCTACTGACAATTCAACCAACCAAAGGCAAACTTCTTAACTTTACAATGAATTGCATTCCAAATGTAAGGTCAAAGCAGCAAAAGTTTAAAACCTTTTTAATTATGATTTCGAGTTGGGAATGCAACTCATCTGATCACATCAAAGCACGTCCTTACTCAGTCACCTAATACCTTTAACGTACCAATATACATGAGCCATGTCCCAGTGCATCTATTGTATATCAATGAATCCAATAATATAGTTTCACGAACCTGAAGAGCATGATTTAGTCCATAATAATCCAAGTCTCCATAATTCATTGCCATCAAATCCTTGCTTGGGATGCCTCCGGCCTACTAGTTCCATTTCTTTGTGCCTTCTTGTAAGACCCCGACCCGAATAAAATATAATAAATTCATTTATATCCTAAAAGAGTCAAATAATAATACTGAGATTTGACCAAGCCGTGAGCATAGTACCAAAAGTAAATTGAGACCAAACTCAGACCAAGAATAATAGACCCCAAAATATACCTAACTATTATAATGAGTAATATACAGAGACGGGTATGCATATCGAGGTAAATAGTAGAAGTTATAATCTCAGGGAATTACGAGATTAGGAAAACCAAGTACAAATAAATCGAGCCGATAAATATAATACCAAAAGAGACCCGAGCTATCATAATAAGTTATGTACAGTATAGGCACGCGATTCGAGACAAATGGTACGATTCACAAATAGAGTGATATACGATATTTAAATATGTGATAAGTAAATTACAAGCAACCCCGAGTACTCTAGGGCCACCGCACTAGAAACTCGAACAGTACAAAAAATCATGCACGTAAACCCGTAAATGTATCGATGTACATGTATGATAGATCATGTATACACATGAATCAATATAGATAGACACATGCAAGAGTGACATGAATATATATAAGTATATACATGTGTATAAGTATATATATATATATATATGTATACAATTACATTACATATAAGGTATAAATATGTATAGTATAATTATATAAAGTATATATTATATATATATAAGATATAGAATTATATATATATATATATACATGCAATTCATGCAGAAAGATAAAGGATTTAGTGTCGATAAGGTATGTGTGTGAGAGTGTGTATTAGTGTGTGTGAAGTATATTATATATTATATGTATAAATATCTTATAATACTTAAAGCAAGGAAACAAAAAATAATTTGCAGCCAAATAGAAGAGAGAAAAGAAAGTCAATGAACGCTACAAGAATAGAGGAAAGAGAGACGAAAGAGGGAGAAACTGAGAGAGAAAAAATAAAGGGCGGTGCAAGGGTTTATATATACGTGAGGGTTGTTTGAGTGAAATCAGAAAAGAAAACAAAGAGTTGAGGGTTGAAATATATTTCTGAATCACTCAGAAGTTGAAACAAAGAAAGAGGATGAAGAAAGGAAGGGTTGCTGCGAGCCAAAAGCTCAAACAAGTAAGTAAACCGAATTTTGGCTTTTATAATTTTAAGCATGAAAGCTTGTCTAAGCTTAATGGTTTTAAAGAGTATGAAAAATGGTAAATTTAGGAAGAAACCACAGCCCATTTGGTGAAAAAATGAGTGAGAAAAACCAAATTAAAGGTTGAAGGATCATTCCAAGTCATTGGATTTTTGATCGATTTAGCTCATTTTATGAATGGGAAATTATTTCCCATAAGTGCAGCAACCTGTAGGAAACAATTGGGCTCAAAACAGTGGCTTAAAAGCCATGAAATAGGAAAAATTCAGTTTGCCGAAAAATCTAGGCAGCTCGCCGGAGTTGGCTGCAACTCCATTTTTAGAGGCCTTCTAGTGATGGAAATTGAATTCCGAGGGTAGATATGGAAAGCCCATGAGGAGTAGAAGAGGAACCCATTGGTTGAATGTCAAAAATTCGCCAGAAAAGGGCTGTCGTTGTCCAGAGAAGGCGACAGCGCACGGCTAGACAGTAGCGCGCTGGTGCGCTAGAGTGCTGTTCACGTTAAGTTGGGTCATGGGTTTGGGTCAGGTTGACCTGCCCACCCACACAAAATGGGTTATACAAAATGGTGCAGCTTTGGTAAATTTTAAAAGGTTTTAAAATCTGATTTGGGAGTGTTTGGATGCAAGGATAGTAAATTGAAATTGGAATAGGGATAGCTTATCCCTGATTTAATTCCTTATCCGTTGTTTGGTTATTCCAAATTGGAATAACACTTTCTGAAATTAGAAATTGACCCAAAATTTATGATAATTACGATTTGACCCCAAGTGAATAAAATATTATTTAATTAAATAATTATTTAAAAGGGAAATTACTAAAATGCCCCTAAGTCAAAAAGGAGTCAAACGGACTCCGATTAAAGTAAAAGAATAGTGAATTTTTATTATTTCGAGTATTCCAGACTCAACGGTGGAGTCAAATTTGTGAAAAGAGGTCTCGATAAGTAAGAACCCGTAAAAGTGCAAAATAACCGTTTTGCCCTTTTTAGTATAGAAGTCCGAATTGAATTCTGCGAAAACCTAAACCGAATTTGTTCGACGTTCTAGATTCAATATTAGAGTCTATTCAATAAAAATAGATATCAATAGTAAAGAGACATAAAATTTGATGAATAGCATAGTTCATATAACTATAGACTGAGATACATTTTATGAATCATAGGAATGCCAAGAGAAAAGGAGACGGCAGTTTGACCTTCTAGACAGATATGGAAAGAGGTAAGTAATATCTGATCTCTGCATGTGATACTTCCAGCCATGTCAACTGTTTTTCATATATTACTTGTTGTATTCTATACATACCAGAAGTTATTGAGTCCACATTTGATATTGTTCTATCTTATGAAAAGTATTTATTATTTACCATTAATCTTGATCATGATTTTGTACACTTGTGCATGGACTCTTTTTATACACTTGTACCTAGGGCCGTGAGGGCCAGCCAGTTATGTTCGCGACAGACTTATAACCTTAGCCTTCGAAAAGCTATAGTTATGTATGTTGCCAAGAACCAGTTATGATTCCACGATACTCTTTATGGAAAGTAGCAAGATCCTGATATATTATTAGTGCTGGATTTGTACTCAATCACAAACTCTATTTGATGCTTATTATGACCTTCGGGTCTAGGGAACACCAGCTACGTTGCTATGTGAGGCATGGGACGTAGAGTTACATTGTATACAGAGCTTAGTTTTATTCAAATATCCTGGTTTGGAGCTGAATAAGAGCTCAGGGGGAATGTCGGGCCTCGAGTTAGTTGCATTTCCTTTTTGTTGATATCACTGTCATTATTGATATCATAGCTTGATCATATTATTTCATTATGAATGATCATGAGATTACACAGCTTTTATTGAGTGCATACGATTTATACTTAAGACAACTCATAACTGTAGCAGTATAATATTGTTAGCAAAGCAGATTTCATCACTTTTATCATTTGAGTTCCTACCATCTGATATTCCTTGATGAGTTTTATATTTCTTGACTGACTAGTACATTTGCATTTATCCTAGTTCTTTTATGGATTATGCATTCTATATTGACCTGTACACATGGTAGAGCAAAAGAGAATTACTTACTGAGCTTAAGTTAGCTCATCCCAAACTTACTAAATTATTTCAAGAAAATAAGCTGTAGAGGAGCAGTAGCAATAGTAGTAGCAGTCAGCTAGATAGCAGTGGACATTTTTGAGATAAATGTAATATATAATAATCAGTACAAGTCTTGTAGCTCTCCCTTGTCATCCACATCTTGGGGATGTAATGTATTAGACTTTTTAAAGTCTGTACTTTTGAGAACATATATATATATATATGACATGCAACTTTTATACTTAAAGTCTTCTGTTGTTTATATTATGATAGTTGTTGCATGTTAGTAGCACTGATTGTGTAGCAAGTTTCAAAGTCAGAAGAGATCCGGTTCGACAAAAGGGTCAGGCCGGGGTTCGTAATTCGAGATCTACAGAGGGTGGGTTTCGAGTCGTGACAATTCTAATCCAATGGAGATAAATCCTAACAAAATGTTAAGATAGAGTGAGCTTAAACAAGCCCAGTGAGTAACATAAGTTCCCTGTTATGGGTTTCAAAACTAGTTCTTATATATAAAGCACAAGAATAATTTAATCATTTTAAAAGTAACAATTCCAAATAAAATGCATGATTAAATGCAATTTAAGTAAAACATATCAGACCAGAACAAAATAGAACAAAACAGGACAGAGTAGAATAGAATGCCAGTATATCAATAAGAAGTATATGCATGTCAGCAAGTATGTTTGAGCCTTTCCCAACTGCCCATAAGCAGACACTCGTGGGGCATCTACCCTCTAGGTTTTGCTCTCAAAATAGATCAAACAGAACAAGACAAAATTGAGCGAAACAAAACATAACATAATAGGATGCTAATCAAGCATATCATCAAGTATGTTTGAGCCTTTCCCAGCTGCCCATAAGCGAACACTCGTGGGGCCTCTACCTTTTGGGTTTTGCTCTGGCCTACTTATGCCATACCGCTGAATCTTGTATTGGGCCCAAGAATTAGAACATAACAAAATAGGATAAAGCATAATCAAAACAAAACAAAAGAGCAGAACAAAACAGAATCATGCCAAGTGTAATGTAGTACAAAGTGTATGCATTTAAGTAGTATAGTATATGAAAATGCTATGATAGTTAAAATATCACCAAGTCAGAAGTTCCAAGTTACTCACAAACTTTTACGCTTATCTTCATTTATAGATGTTCTCCAGATACTTCCTTAGGCACATCCTTGCATTTCCTAAATAATCATCATCAATCACAAAAATATAAGAATTCATCCATTCATGAATTATTCATCATCTTAGGGATCTATCAGATCACCTAATTAAGTCCATTGGCCTATTACCCATTTATTGGGTTTCAACTTAGGATATTGAATTCCCTAATTAAGTTTAGTAGCTTTCAAAATTATAATCTAAGTCATTCTGACTTTATTCGTTATCAATTAATCATTTATTTAACCTTAGGGATAAAATGGTAATTTGTCATTCTTGCCCCGGACCCTATCTTGGTCCTCAGAATATTCCACATGTCCTTTATATAAATTTTTGAGTCTTTTGGATCTCATTTGGTATCTGTTTTAGATTATCGGGATACATCGATCATTTTTTATTTTATACTTTGACTGTTTCGGAGTCTTATTTAGACCCTCAATTCACATTATTATGCTTATCACAATCAATTATATCAGATTGGTCATTTTTAGGATTTATTTAGCCTTTAGTTTCTATTTCCTATGCTTAGGGGTATTTTGGTCATTTCAGATTTTATGAAATTTTGACCCCGAATCATTTTTTAGTTATTTATACGATTTCACAATTATTTTGACCTCCATTGGTATCAATTTTGTCCAATTTGGACTTTATTTGGGCTTCGTATTGTATTAGGGGTATTTTGGTAATTTTACATCTTATGGTGGGACCACCCTGGAGTCCCCAAATGTCCAATCTGACATTTTCATTGTGTCTGGAATGTCCAAAAACATCAATATAGCATCTTTCGGATTTCAATTGGGACTTTATTTGCCTTATTTAGGGTCCAAGGATAAAATAGTCATTTTATCCTATTTATAAAATAATTTAATTTATTATTAATTTATTTTTCAGGGATTTATTTGACTAGAATTCCCAAATATTGGGCTATAACAAAATTATCCAAAACTTTGGGCCAAAACCCAAGTTAGAGAAGTTATGGTTTATTTTTAATTTAAAACCATTGAACCGGCCAATGGGTTCATGGGCTCTAACCCTAGACAGGCCCAAGTGGCCTCTGAACTGACCCAAAGTCTCGACCAGACCCAAAGTCTAAGCCGACAGGCATAAATGACCCGTCTTCTCCATGACTTTTTGGTCATCTTCTCTGGCGCCGGTCGTCGGAACTACGTATCTTCTCTTTCGTTTTCCTTATGGTTTTGACATCCATTTTTGAAAATTTTTATACCAAATTGATTCTAGGAACCTCAATAAATGATTTGGGACTTTTAAGCTTCAAATATTGCAATTTCTGACACCCATTTCACTTTTCCGGCCATGCACTGTTTCTGTAATTTTGGCTATAAAATGGTCATTTCTTGACCATTTTGCATAATCCAAAGTGTTTTGGGATCCTTGAATGATTTCCTACCTTCTCCCATTCACCAAACTAAGTTTTGGATTCATTTTGAAGTTTCACCGATTTTGGGCCTTGAATACAAAGTAACTTTTTCTTGGGTTTTCTTTAGGTTTTTCTACTGATTTTGGTTCCTAACCACACTCAAAACAATATAGAAGGTATTTGGCACTTACCTTGGCCTAATGGCTAACCTTTGAATCTCTCCTTCTTCTTCTTTCCATGGCGGAATTCCACTGTTCCGCTTTGTTACAGTAGCTTCCCCATGCACAACCCTCTCTTTCTTTTTTTTCTTTTTTTGTTTTAGAAGTGGTTGCTTGCTTACATATATCTACTTGGATTTTTGGCTGCCTAGACACACATCTATATATATATATATATACATATATAGGATTATTCTAGATGCCTCTAGAATTTCTCATGTTTGGTTGCCCATACACACACACACACACATATATATACACACACATGAGAACAGTCCAGAAGGTCTCAGAATTTCTCATGTTTTCAGTTTGCTAGAAGCTTCCTGATTTATATATATAGATATATATATATCACTTCACCCACCGACCTTCCAGCAAATTCCCGTATGGAAGCTTCCTGAAAATATATATATTCATATATATATATATTAGATTTTTAATATACATATATATATATATATGCCTTGAATATACATATTTATTTGTATATTGGCCACCAATACATATATGTGTGTATGTATATTGATGGTATATACACATTGGCTCCCCGAACATTGATACTTATTTCATAAAATATCAATTGACGGAAGTCCGGCAAATTTGGTATTAATTCGAGGCTCAGTATCATCGTTACTCATTTTATCGATGTTGGGTCCCCGTTAGTGCCTTATTCCATATTCACATTATTTTCATAATTAATTATCCGTATTGGTATCATATTGTTAATTTTGGCACTAGTCCAAATTATTTTGACTCAGTTGACTAGGTTGTCAATTTTTCGAGCATGCACAATCTTTGGGGTTTTTGATTAGTTTCGTCTTTTAGGATAATTAATCTCATTATGGCTTAATGTATTTTTAGCCATTTTGAACATTACCGTTACATAACCTAATTTTATTAGGTCGGGGTGCCGTCTTAATCATATCAGATTTTTTGGGGTATTACACTTCAAACATGTGATGTTCTTATATATAGATTGACTCTATGGTGTTTAATGATTTACACAACAATATTAGTAAATAACCACAATCAATCAACTTCGGAATTTTTGACCATTTCCAATCAAAACTCTCTTTCAACTTTAAAGCCAAATTTTTACAATTTGAATTGCACATTTCTTTTTTGCAAGGCGGCTTTCACACATTTGAGTAGGCTACTCTTTTCAAAGGATTTTCATTTGATAGCATACACACTAGCCCAAAGGTAGCCATTTCCTTCCACTTTTGATTTTTCATTTTGTGTGTGTGTCATTATCTTTTAAGACTTTTCCCTTTAGTCCTTGATTTTTCCAACCTAAGTCAATCTTCTTTCTAGCTATAGACTTATTGATGCATAAATATAAAATCACTAAGGCCTAGCTATCTACATGGCAATCTCATGCATAAAGATATACAAGACTAAGCACCATGAGATCACAAGAAGATTGAAAGATTGAATGCATTCAAGTGAATAAGACTAGGTGAAGATTGTGATAAACTAATAAACACGTGACATAGTTTTCAGCAATAACAAAGAATCTCTATTCACTTTTTTTTTATTTTAAAGAGAATGGGATTACCATTGCAATGAAAATGAAAGAAAAATGTTTTTAGATTATTGACTTCACAAAGGTATGAAATGCACCTAACTATGAAAGATAAAAAAATCCACTAAAAAGTATAAACAAAAAAATAAAATAAAATATCAATAGACCTAAAATAGATGACTAACATAAGGCTCACCTAGACTATAGAAAAGAACACAACTTACTCAAAAATGATTTTCAAGAAAAATAGAGTGTGATGTGACAAAGCAATTTATAGAAAAACTCTAGGATGTGAGTGAAGAGTAGAATCCCTAAATTTTTATAATATCTCTTAGTCATCTAAGAGATGAATTTTCTCTTCCTGATGAAGATGCAAATTGTGAAGTGTGACTTGCACACTCCTTCTCAAGACTTTTCAATTTATCATTCTTCACCTAAATTTGTTTTATAATTCTTTTGGGAGTAGGAGAGACATTTTGAGTCTTGACTTTACCTCCAACCTTGGGATGTGAAATAACATTAGGCTTTTCAAGGTTGGAAATTTGAATGATCCTTTAAGCCATGCCCTTGATTTTTGAATATGTGTGTTTATTTGTTGCTTCAAGGTATCAATTTTCAATTTGTGCTCTACGGTCATGGTGTGAGATTTTGTTTGCTTATTCTTAGCAAACTCACACTCCTTCTTAGAATGCCATTCAACCATGCAATAAAACCAAAATAATGATTTTGGTTGAGGTTTGGTTAGTGGTGTAGATTGAGGTTATGGAAGAGAATGTGCTTGAGGCTTTGGTTGTGATTGGGTTTGCCTCTTAGGTTTAGGTGGTTCAACGCCTTTAGATTTTGAGGACACAAACATAGCTGGCTTGAGTGTAGGAAATTGACTTGAAGTGGATGTGGAAGGTTTGTTCTTATTTGTGAACTTGTCATAGCCTAAACCACTTCTATCATTCTTGATTTAGACGATATTAAGAATCTTAAAAAGCTTATTTGACCTATCCTCAAGATTGAAATTATACATTCCTAGCTTGTGTGAGTTGTTCACTAAGAGAGTGAACTTTGACATTCAATTCCTTCTTTTCAACCTCACCAGTATCTAGGGATGCTTTAAGTCCTCCTACCTCAACAACCAACAAATTTCTCTCCTTTTCTAAGGTTTCAACCTTCTCCGAGAGACACAATTTATCCTCATTTAGTTGATTCAATAAAGGTTGATCAACTATTAAAGCACTCTTCTCCTTCTCACATGACTTGAGTTTAGTGATAAGCTTCATATTAGATTTCTTGAGATTTATTGATTCATTGAATAGCTTTTCATATGCAATCTCAATATTATCTTTTTCTTCACTATCATTATCACTAGACACAAGGTTTTTCATATCCTCTTGTTCATTATCCTCCATGGATGAGGAACCCTCAAGGACATTGGTGATGCTTGTAAAAGCCAAGAATTGACTTTTTTCACTTTTATCATCTTCCTCATCATCATCCTCCTCTTCCTTATAATCGGATAGAGTGATTTTCATGGCCCTTCAATTATTGCCCTTTCCCCTTCTCTTATTTGGGCAATCGGCCGTTATATGCCCAAAATTGTGGCAATGATAGCACTCTATTGACTTAGAGGTAGATTGTGATGAAGGTCTCCTCCTATCACTACTAGAGGTACTTTTTTGGACTTTGTTCCTTGTATTATTAGAATTTCCTAAGGTCTTTCTATTTGAACTTGAAGATCCCTTAGGGTTAGACATTCTACCCTTGTAATCCATAGGAATTAAAAGTAGAGAAAAATGGCTCTTGAAACTCCACGAAATAGAGCTTGAACATTTGTAGAATTAGGGCAATAGTTTTGTGGGAAGAGAGAAGAAGATGAACAGTGACAGTCAAGTTTTGGCTTGGTTCAGGTTCGAGTTCGGGTTCGGTTCGGGTCCCGCCCAATCGCAAATATAGTTAAGTAGGACAACGTCTTTTAGGGTTATTAAGTTTTAATTTTAAAACATAATTGATTTGTTTGGTTACATGGATAGGGGGCTTGATTTAATAACCGAGGATAGAATAAGGATAACCTCTCCCTGAATTGACCCTTGTCCGTTGTTTGGCTCAACAAAAATCAAAAAAATAAAAGGGAGCCGTAACTCCCTAGGTTTGAACCGCAGACCTCATGCATATGAGGGTTTTAACCCTTACACGTGAACCATTGTGCCACTGAGGCACTTGATTTAAATAATACCCAAATAAATATATAATATAATATAATTAATTTAATTTAGTAAATTATTCTCGGTGTCCAAATAAAATAAAAAGACAGTGTGACCCAATATTTTTGGGCATTCCGAACTCAATGGCGAAGTCGAAATTAAATCTTTAAAAATGCGAACGAACAAACTGGGTTAATCCAAAAAATGTCCTAAAGGCCAAATGAAGATACTGAACAACTTTCAAAAATTATGAGAGTATGTACCCAAAGGTTTTTCGACATTCCAGACTCAACGGTAGAGTCCGTTTTGTCAAATAAATTACCTAAAATACTGATATATGAAATTGGTCATCTTTAAGACACTGTGAAAGTACAATGATGAAACTTGGAATGGGGTAAATGAGTCTATAAACTTAAAATATGACACACGAGACTAAAAGATTGTCGATACATAAATGAAATCAAATTAAGTCTATGAATGATATCAAGCTAAATAATGTTTCCTAGTTTATAGGGACATCAAAAGGGAAAGAAAAGGAAGTTTGATTTCCTTGGAGGGAGGAGGGACTATTTTGAGGTAAGTAAAACCAGAACTCTAACATGTGGTAATTCCTAGCCATGTCACAGTTTTATTTCCTCAATGCTACCGATTTTCATTCTATACATACATGACATTGTTGATTTCCACAATTTGATATTTGTTCTACCTTGTGGACCTTAGGAGAAGTTGATTGCCAATATCCTAATGTGATTACTCGTTCATTTCTATACCTTGCTCAGATATTGGAGAAATTTTCATGTTTCTCACTGTTGAGAATTTATTATCCCACATATATGTACATCTCTTGTGAAATTATGTTGATCATGATATTGTTATGAGTGCCTGGAGTTGTGCTTTGTCACAACATTCATCTGATTCCATAAATGCTTTTGGACCTACGAGTCTGTGATTGGGAATGATGCCCAACACTTAGTCCATGGAGGATATGATATATGTAAAGAGCTCTAGTGCTATTCAAGAACCCGATAGAAAGGGTGAACCGAAATAAGCATTTTTAAAGGTAGTCGGGCTCTTCTGATTGATAGCATCTATTCTGTTAGTATCTCATATCTTTTATTGAATATATTCTGATAATGCACTCTTTGGTTATTGATACGCTTGTGAGCCTATCTTTGGAACATCTAATGATGCACTCTTTGGTTGTAGATATGCTTCGCATGCCTATCTTGGGACTCGAGTTGCTATCTTATGATTTCCAGCCCTATCATACTACCTTGGGTTGTGCTTTTTGGACCTACAGGTCATTTCTATTGATTCTCACTTTTGGGAACTAGTTAATGTGATATTATATCCTTGTTTGCCCTTGTTCAAATCCTTCTATTTGGACTAACCCTGACCTATAACAGAGCAAAAGAATTTACTTACTGAGCTAAGTTAGCTCACTCCAGATATATATATTTTTTTTCAGAACAAGATATTGCAGAAGGACCATAGGGCGTGCATAACGAGTAGACGCCATATTTTGCCACAAATCATCATTTTGCAAATAATGGTGGACGCTTTTGCTATAATTGTAATAGATTAAGTGTAAAGTAGTCTTAGCTCTCCCATGTGTCCACGTCCTAGCTAGGCTTTTAGTTTTGAGGATCTATAACTAAACACTCACTTCCATTTTGGCATGTATACCTATTCTCTAATGACTATAATATATTATCTAATGTTATGACATGCATTAGTGATTCATAAATTAGTGTTGAGATCCTTTAGCGAGGGATGACTCGCGGGTCGCTACCCTGGTCACAGATGCCTAATCCACATAGGATGGGTTACGAATCGTGACAGATGATGCAAATGATATAACAAATCAATAATAGGGATTGGATTGTACAATAGTCAGCTACCACAAATCACAAGATAGCAATTTGAGTCCAAAGATAGGTGTACAAAACATATTAACAACCAAAGAGTGTATCATCAGATAATCCAAAGATAGGCTTGCAAGGCGTATCAACAACCAAAGAATGCATCATCAAATTATGATTCATTAAAAGATATGAGATACTAACAGAATAGATGTTATCAATCAGAAGGCTCCGGCTACTCGCAAAAGCACTCATTTAGGTTCACCCCCTTTATCGGGTTCCTGAATAGCACTAGAGCTCTTTACATATATCATGTCTTCGATGGACTAAGTGTTGGGCATCATTCTCAATCACTGACCCGTAGGTCTATATCAGTATCTATAGAATCAGATAGAAGTTGTGACAAACACAACTCCCGGCACTCATAATAATATCATAACCAACAGAATTCCACAAGAGATGTATATATATATATATATGTGTGTGTGTGTGTGTGGAATAACAAATTCTCAATAGTGAGAAACATGAAAATTTTTTAATATCCAAGCAAGGTATAAAAATGAACAAGTAATCACATTAGGATATTGGCAATCGAATTCTCATCACATCTAGAAGGTAGAATAGGCATCAAATTGTGAAAATCAATAATGTCATGTATGTATAGAATACAATTTGGCAGCATCGAGGAAATAAAATTGTGACATGACTAAAAATTACCACATGTTAAAGTTCGGGTTTTACTTACCTCAAAATAGTTCGTCCTCCCTTCAAGAGAAAATCAAACCTCATTTTCTTGATGAATTTGTAGTCTTTTAGTCTCGTGTGTCATATTTTAAGTCTATGGACTCATTTACCTCCCTCTTGGTATCATCGTTGTACCTTTAAAGTATCCTTAAAATAATCAATTTCATATATCAGTATTTTAGTTATTTTAGTTGGCAAAACAGATTCCACTGTCGAGTCCGGAGCGTTGAAAAACCTTAGGGTAGCTACTCTTATAATTTTTGGAGGTCATTTGGTATCTTCATTTGGCTTTTAGGACATTTTTAGGATTAGCCCAGTTTGTTCGTTCATATTTTTTGAGATTTAATATCACAATTTGGCCTCCCCCATTGAGTCCGGAATGCCCAAAAATATTGGGTTACACTGTCTTTTTATTTTATTTGGACACCAAAAATAATTTACTAAATTAAATTAATTTAATTATGTTATTTTATATTATATATTTATTTAGTCACCATTTTAATAAAGTGACACAGTGACACAGTGGCTTGCGTGTGGGGGTTAAAACCCTCACACGTGCAAGGTCTATGTTTCAAGTCTGGGGAGCTACGTTTCCCCTTTATTTTTCTAATTTTTCAAATGCCAAACAACGGACAAGGAGTCAATTCAAGGATAGGTTATCCATATTCTGCCTTAGGTTATTAAATCAGGATCTCCTATCCTTGTTGCCAAACAGACCAAATCCGACTCGAGGCTCGACCTACTCAGTACCTTCTTCCCCAAGTCTTCGGTGAGGGTTCCGATCACCCTCTCTAGCACCAACGACCGTTGCCGACCAATTCTGACGACCATTCCAATGGGGTTTGACCTCTTTTTTCATGGAGGTTTCATATCCATTTTCAAAAATGGATTTTAGGTACGTTTGGCTATCTAACAAGGCTGTTACAGTGGCTGCTCCGGCGAGCCATGACTTTCTGGGGAGCTAATCTTTTCCTATTTCATGGGTTTTTTGGCACAATTTTTATTCTCTTTTTCTTCCTGTGTGTTGCTACGAGTGTGAGGAGTATTTCCCCATTGCTTAAGCTCCATGAATTGACCAAAATTTGGTTACACACTAAAGCTTAACCGAACCTGCAACTCGATTGTTCTCCTTGATCTTTTGACATTTCAATTGATTTAAGTTGCAGAATGACCCAATTTTAGTGGTCTTTTAAGCTATGTGGTTAGTTTCAAGCTTTAGCCAAGTTAGATCAAAATTTAATTTTTACAACTTCGGGTCCTTGGGTGTTCTTAGGTTTTGCTTAGCTCGAATTGCTCCATTTGAATGCTACTCACTTCCATTGTTCATTTAAATCACATGTATGCATTCAAACAACATAAAACAATAGTAAATTTTACTTTTTTTTAATTTAGAGAGAGAAAAATTAAAGTAAGTGTTTTACTTTCAAACAATAGCCCTTTTCTCTTTAGGCTTAGTTGAGCTTCTGAGTTGGCCTAGGGTTGAGCATGCTCAGCTTCTTCTTCCTCTCTCCCTTTTCTTTTCTTTCTTCTTCTTCTTCTTCTCCTTTCTCTGTCTACTCTTTCTTTCTCTCTCTATGAGGTTAATATACATAGGCATGACATTCATGTCTGTCACACCCGCATATCCCATACATATATATATATATGTATATATATAGGGCTGAAGTGTTGCATGAAAGTGATTCGGTGTTGGGGTGGTGAAGGGAAATTTTATACAACATATATTCATATCTTATGAATTATATGGCACAAAAGTGCTTGTAGCCCAGCTGGTAATCTTTTTAGGCTTTGAATCTTTCCTCCTTCTTGGTCTATGGTTCAAACCCTTTGGCCAACATTTTGGCCTTATATTCTCCCCATTTTTCTTCTTATGCCTTGTTTGGCATTTTGGGTATTGTTTGTTAAATTTTTAAAGTTGTGTTTCAATCGCTTTAAAAACCTCTTGGTATTCTCACCATGTTTTTTATTTTTGTGTGCTTCCTTTTTATGTCATTAATTTTATTTTCGGCACATTACATCATGTTTTATTTATTGTAAAAAAAAAATAGTATTTATTGAAAACTATTGACTAAATTTGTTTTACTCGCGTATCGCGCTATTTTAGAAAATTTCTCTTCGTGTACTAATTTTTAATATTTATGGGCTACTAATTTTAATTTAAGATTTATAATTAATTAATTTCATAAAAATGGCATTGATGTAAATTATTTTGCCTAATTGGGTTGGGATATTATAATAAGTATGCTCGATTTTTCAATATCTCTGATTTTTCAACCACAACACTACCAACCACTTCAAATGGAAAATAAAGGAATTGCAACTACAATGTATATTCAACTAATGTATACAATTCTATCAATTATGCCATGTCATTCAAATATGCAATCATGTAGTGTTGATCAATGCATATTATTCAACTAATCCCAATTGAATCACAAGTTCAATTTAGATATCAATTTATCAAATCAACTCAAATTCAACTATGTAATCAATCAATAATTCACCAATTCAATTTTCCCAATTAAGGTTTCCAATTATCAATTCAATATTCAATGAACACAATTATGAAAATCGAAATTGTTAAGTAAGCGAAAGCAATTATATCTAGCAAATTATAAATTGTAAACACATAGAGAGAGAAGAGTGCAAACCACAATGATGATAGAGAAACAACCTAGGAAATCTATCCTTGGTGGAAAACTCTAGAGTTGGCCAATGCTTAGGGAAGCAATTCACTATGATGGAGATTGATTACACGTAAACAAGACATGGCCTAAGTACTTGTAGCACCATTCTACGCGATCACACCATCAACCTCCCTTGGATCCTCAAGTTCTTCATTGATGAATTCTCCATATAACCATATCCTCCTTCGGTTGTGAACTCCTCCAATCGGGACTCTCACAATTGTGAATCCATATAACGTCGGTGTCCACCGATTGCTCAACGCCGAATCCTCAAGCTTGAACTCTCTTCTCCAATGGTGAAATTATGAAATAGGGTCTCTTTGATGTGATTAGGATCATGTGGAATTGATCAAAATCAGTGGGTGAAATCAATAGAGAAATGCATGATATGAAATATATATGAAGTTCTTTAATGAAAGCTCTTAGATCTATCAATTTAGGGCTCTCACAATGATAAACTCTTAGTGCTCTATTTTTTCTATTCTCTCTTCGCACAAAACTGAACTTTTGTGTATTTATTATGTAAAGATCGGATCTCAAATAGTTTAAAAAACTGTTTTACACAATGCTCATTTGAATGAAGGTATGCTCGTTCAAACGACAACTTATTTGTTCGAATAAACATAGAATGAGCTTGAAACGAGTAAAACTCTAAGGTTGCAGCTCTTGGTTTGAATTCAAACCTTTTGAACGAATGAAAATGAGCAAATGACATTTATGTTGTTCGTTCGAACAAGCCACTAGATTCGTTCGAACGAGTAATAGAATGTGTTCATTCTCTACTTGCCTTGTGAAATAAATTTTCCTAAGTGTTTGAAATATGCATGTTTAGGAAATCTATTTCACAACCCTAGGACCACTTCACACATTATAATATAAAATAAATTATATGCTATGCATGTAATGTGTGAGTGTGTGAGATCTAAATCACAACAAAAGTCTAAATTACCCAATTACCCCTCAAGTACCAAGATGGCCAGTAGTAGATCATAGCAATGATGCTTGAACTTTCTTGGCATGGAACAGGTATTAAGATACTCTAAACCTATGACTAATGTAGTGATTACATTGAAAATACGTTTTATCAAAATCGGATTAGCCAATTATAACAATGGACCCCGTGGTCCTAACATAGGTTTAATAAAGTGATATATGATTGCTACCCTTGGGCTTACACTAATCCCATTTTCTTGCCTTTTAGAGCTCATAGTAGATTCTTTATGGCCCCTAGAGCTACCACATTGCTCGCTATGCCCCTCAAGGCTCCCTTCAAACTTATAGTGACCCTTATAAAACTCCGTGTGAAAAATAATAAAAAGAGTAGAAGGGAAGGAAAATTAAGTAAGAGGTTTGAATGGAGAACCTGACTTATGAACTGGCTATATTCTTCACTAGAAATTTGATTGGCGGTGCACTAGAAGTCACCTTGAAGCACTCTCAATATGACTCAAGAATTCAAGTAATGTATAAAAGTTTTGGAAGGGTCATGAAACTCTTAATTTATAAGCCCTCCTAAGTATTCAATAGGGCATGTCAATTAGTGTGATGTTTGGGCATTCAAGGAGGCACAATCATGATGCCTATTATAATTGCCTAGGGGTCTAGAATGATGGTTGCAATGATGGGATGTTAAGGTCGAGCAACGACTATCCCATCGAAAACTGAAATGATGCATTGAATGCCTATACGGTTCAAATATAGTAACTCTAACCTTAACTTAGGATGAATCCCACAAAATTGAGGTTGGGGAGGAGTATCTGATGTGTCATATTTGAGTATTGATCTATTACACATGTATTTTCAAATTTAACATCCCCAAATCACAACTATCTAAGTCCCGGCCAACTTGGGCTCAACCCATACTGACATGATGGGATACCGAGCTACCCACCACCTTTAGACCATGTTCCGAATGTGTAATAAGGAAATAGAGTTTGATAAGGTAACTTCCACTTATGGATACATCCCAATCTCAATTTCTTAGATTCCTAATCCTATTCAAATTGGGTAAGAGACAACCTATAAATAATGTCCCAAGGTACGCCCTAAAATTTATGGTGAAGTATTCTCATTTTTCCTTCTTTAACTTAATCATCTGAGTGGCTACTACCAGGGCTAACCCGGTGGCCCTTTAACCAGTGTTCTACAAGAATTAGGGAGAAGTATTATTAAGCAATCAGAAATTGGCAAACATCACTAGCTATTGGTTTTAAAAATCCCACTTGCGATAATCTTCTGATCTTAGAAAATTGAGGATTTTTTAATAAATAAACTAAAATAGAAGTGCTACCTTTGTAAACTTCACATATAAGCGGGGTAGTCCAAATTTACCTTATTCCTAACCTTGCTTCAAACCCGGTTGATTTTGACATCTTTTTTCCAGCCCTATCCTTACAGATTAAGACCTCTTTAAAGTCGTCTTAATAGAGGGAAAATGAATCTTTCAAATCTTCTGTCAAATATGTCAGTTCGGCACAACACGGTCCATTACTAAGAAGTCCATTAGTACTAGTGGGTCAAGTTATGTGGGCTCATTTAATTAATGTGCCATGACATGTTATGCTTATCTCCCTAAGACCTAAGCCCAACACAACCCATGGATATTACACGTAAGGGTCTTGGTTGTGCCTCGTAAGTCATGCCTAGGCTAACTCGTTTCTTTGTTTCCGTATTGTTTTGCACATTTTTTTTCTTTATTTTCTAATTTCTTAATTTTTTTCCTTTATGTTAATAGTTTATTAACTTATTACTTAGATAGTTTTCTTTTCTTTATTTTTTAACTTGTATGTTAGGTAATATTTTTTCAAGTTTTCTACTTCTCTAAGTTGTTAATTAGTAGTTACTAATAAGTAGTTATATATATTCTTTGTAGCACCGGGAGTCTAATTATATGTTGGCATATTTTGTTTGATGAAACTTGAATTGTAATGGAGTTGTCAAGTCTAAATCTGTGTATGTTAAATTGTACTCAAGCCTTATGGACAAGCAGCATCAAGTATTATTACAAATGCAAAGAGCATGATTCATAGAGTTAAAAAATAATTGGACTTGAAACCATTGACTTAGGTTAGTTGCACATACATGTTTAAAAAATGTCAAAATGGTTAAAGTGTGTTAAAACCAAAATGATTTAATTGACTAATGTTGTAAAGGTTAAAAAAATGTTTTTCAGAGTCATTGAAGATGACTAAGCAAGCATAATTTTCAAAAACCAATGGAGGTCATTCGCCAACTAAAATACTTAATTTCTAGAGAAGCTTGCTCGTTTGGTCATCCCCCAACTCGTTCGAGCGAACTTTTGTATGGTTTTAATATTAAAAACCAAAAAAGGTTGTTTGAACGACCTCTCGGTGGCAAGAATTCCAAAGCAAAAATAGTGGAGGTTGTTCTCATGTTATTCTTTTAGTCATTCCAACAAGATAAAGGAGGGTTAAATCACACAACTCTAAACTAGGTCATTCATTAGTCATTATCTAGGTCATTCGAATGACTTAGTGGAATCAGGGTTTTCTAGTAGCATTCAAAATCCAATTTTACTAAGGATTATCCTAAACTATATAAAGGTAGTATGATATTGTGCTACACTTTTTATTATAGGATTTCTAGAGCATATCTTCAAGTTTTCAAAAATCTTTCGAGACTTCTAGTATTCAAAATCATAAAGATGCACAATCTCCTATCGACTAAACCTATAATTTTTTACATCCTACATCTTCGATAGAGTACTTGTGCGAAGTTGTCCAGTTTTTGCAATCGGTGGATACAAGGAATTGAGGATTCGCTGTTGATTGAGATTGTCATCGTTCAAGAAATTGAAGGCATTGCAGCTGTGAAAAGCAGTTAAGGAGTCAAGTCAAGAGATGATCAGATCAATAGTGGCGAGGATTGAAGTACAAAGTTGTAAAGAATCATTTGAATAAGATCCCATGGTTTTCTCATCTCAGATTTTTCACATAAATAAGCTTCTATATTCTCTTTCTATGATTGCTTTATATTTAATGTACGAATTTCCATTGCACTCACGTGAACCTAAAGATACTACACTAAATCAAGTGGAACCTTAAACAACAAATTTAAAATTGGTCAAGATAATTTAAGTAAATTTTAATTAACCTATTCACCCCCTCTAGGTCAAGTTTCTATTATCTAGATCAGCTAGGCCCTGTATCCAATTGGTGTCAGAGTAATTGTCTTAGGTAGTAGATACATTCTTTAATCTAGATATGAATGGATACCATGAGAATGGTTTAATGTCACGTCCAAATTTATTTGATGGCAGCAATTATGAGTATTAGAAATCTAGGATTACTTAGGCCCATAAATAAGCATGGTAAGATAACTATTAAAAACAGCTGGACACACCCCCGTTTATTTCTTTAAGGGAAAAAGTGTCAAAAAACCACCAGTTGGGATGAGAATGATATTAAGGTTAGTGGTTGGAACACTAAGGTTATAAATGCAATCTATAATGTTGTCACAATTATGGAGTTTTATCAAATCATGACTTGCGAAACATCCAATGATGTATGGGATATCTAACAACCCACTCATGAAGGCCTCTGCTATTAAGATGTCCTAACTTCAAATGTTCTTCTTTATGTTTAAAACACTTCGGATAAAAGATAACAATAGCTTTTCAAATTTTTATTCAAAACTAAGTTGTCACATCCCGAAAATCAGCCTTTGTGGATTAGGGGAATGTGATCACACTTAACATAACCGGGCTTAGCTCAACACTAGATCGGACGAATTACACCTTACAACAAAATTAAATATGCAACAGAAGCAACCAACAACAACAACTGTGCAACTTTTCCAATCACCTTGTAACATCTCAAGCTTCTTATCCACACATCATTTACAGTACAATATTGCACTTCATTATAATCATCTTTTATACTCATCAAATCCCTTGCACATATCATCTTATGACAACAAAACTTACTGACAATGAATAACATATAATTGTATTTGTGTTGTTAGATTTAGTACATCTAGCTTAAATTCGACTAATTAAACGTTAAATAATTTTATGGTCCATTTAATAAGGATCATTGATAAAAAAAACAACTACATTAATTAATATCTTAGAATGAATTATAATCTAAGATACTACTCATGTTAAGTAACTAAGCTAATGGTTTATATTATCATACCAAGAATAATAAACAAAATCAAATAAAGTAAAGAGACAAGGACCAAGATTTATAGTGAAAAAAACCTCATAGAAAACAACCTACTACTACAAAAGAACTCCACTAGTCAAACAAAATTACAACACAAGTCCACAAAGGTCAAAACCTAAGAAACTAACCTGTCACGACCCTATAGATTACCACTAGTCATTGGTTTTTCTTCTTGTTGTCTATCAACTTGCATCTGAATAGTGTTTGACAACATCCTCATGCCTTTACAATCCATAGATCTACTATTGTAGTAGTGTGCAAATCCCAATGTAGTGAATTTTCCAATCCTTCCTATATATCTTTCTAGTGTCACTCCCTAATAACTAGTTATACAAACTTCTCGCCACAAAATTTCCCACAAAAGTTTGTAATCCAAACTTAACTATATATTTGAAGCTAAAAGTTTATCAATAATTTGTCTTCAAGAAGCATAGGTTTTCATGTTAAGAGATATAATGTTACTTTAGATATAGTAAGACTAAGCCCCTAACCCTAGTAGGAAAAAGAGTCTCGAGCAAAATGAAATTCCCGCATAAAAAAAAAAAACTATGTTCCAATGTGGATCAAAATAGAGTTCAAACAGTAAGTAGTCTTTGAACGGACCTAAATCACGTTAGGAAATTTTGGCTACTGGATAATTTTAAGTCAAATTTAATCATTGTTGTGTTTAAACTATGCCCATGCGGCTTCGAACGAATTCCATTTTGTCTTTCCTTTCGAATGATGCGACACTTGTGTTCGAACAGTGAATGTTTTGTATCACTAATTTGTTGAACACAAGTATAATCAAGTCTAGAATTATTTTAGTAAACTTTCTAAGGCCAATTCAAATTATAGTCTAAATTTTCACCTAAGACCATTGTAATCAATGAGAAATTATCAAGTGAGACCATTACTCCACATCACTATTCGATGTGGTGTGACGACCACTCACAAAATTTTAAACTTTTTCGAGAATCATGGTAAATAACTTCTCTATGAATTTAAGATAATTGTTGAGCTTGTGAGGAACTATCACACCACATCAGATAATGATGTGGAGTGATCATCTCACTAAATAATTATTCAGAATGAACATAGAACAAACTCTAAACACTCTAATCCTAAGATCATGTGTCTAAATGTAATAAACGTAAATGCATGACATCTTTCAACTTTTGAATTGCACATTTCTTTTGATTTTTGTACTTGTAAGAAGATTCCGGAAGTTTTCAATCACAACTAGCAATAAACTTGATGGACTCATCTAGGCCTTCCAAATCTAATCCTAAATGAATATTTTACAAAAATACTAATTCTAGAAGAAAATTTTGAAAAACATTATCAATACAAAAATGACTAATAATATTTCCTAAGAGAGTACTTTAGAATTATTCAAAATAAGTTAATATTTTATAATCTTCATTTTCTGGACATCTACAATAAATGGGTTGTCACGACCCGAAACCTACCCTATGCGGATCTCGTGTCGCGGGGCCGACCCGAAGGCCGTCCCTACTTTTTCCATTCCTGTATCATAGTACTAATATGCAAAGTGCTAAAAATTCTTAAACAATAACAGTGGAAGTCTTATCAGTAATAGTACATCAGCGGAAGTCTTTCAATGCACAATGTTAGCGGAAGTCTTTACAATACATAATATGGTTCTACATAAACAAAATAAGAACCAAACGTAACCAGCACCCGAGGGTGGTGAATACATGGGAGAACTAAGACATAGACTGATACAGTTCCTCAAAAATGTCCTCCTACGCTCCCAGACTCCTACTGGGGTCTTGCAGCGTCATCACCTGAAATGGGGGTAAATGGGGGGAATGAGCTGCGAGAGCTCAGCAAGTAAAAACAGATCTCCGACACTGGTAACGATAAGATACAAATCCATGAATAAGATTATGATAGCCAATCATAAGAAAGGAGATGCTGTAATAGCCAATGAGAACAGTTGTCATGAAGGCCAATGAATAATAAGTCACAATGTTCAATTAGGAGCAATGGATACACCATCAACATGAATCTCTCAACAACAATACAACAACAAGAAGTACTGCTACAATAAACCGATCATAAGCAATTCAATGAAGAGTGTCTTTTCAGTTAAGATAAGTCATAAGGAATAGTGTTATTCAATAACGTAATCATACCAATTCTTAGGAGATGCATTTACTCTGTTCTCAGGTAAAATGCCAATGTAAATGTAAATGAAATGCCAATGGAAATGCAATGAAAATGCCAATGTTTATGCCAGTCAATTGCCAGTGGAAAGCCTTCGAGGAATTCATTCCTGCCACCTGTCCATTTATGTACTTGACCCTTAGGTCTCCAATTAATACAGAAAGCATCGGATGGATATTGTGACTGAGCACAAATCCCGTATTCATAACATATCATGATTATTCATAATTCCATAGAAGTATGAAATGGAATATTATATATTCAGTAAAGACATAGCAATAAGCCTTTCAAGGCATGGTTTGCAATAAAGACATAGCAGATAATAAAGACATAGCAGTAAGCCTTTCAAGGCATGGTTCACATGATAACAACGACATAGCAGTCAATCAATGTCCACAAGATAGAACAATATCGCATTGTGGATAACAATAACGTGAGGTACTTGATTATTCATAATTCCATAGAAGTATAAAATGGAATATCATAGATTCAATGAAAGCATAACAGTAAGCCTTTCAAGGCATGGTATAACATGAAGTAATGATACCGTAGTAAATCAAGGTCCACAAGATAGAACAATATCACATTGTGGATAGCAATAGCATGAGGTACTTTCAAGAGTACAAGTTTGGCAGTAAAGAGAATAAACTTGGCTTGGAAACACCATATGGAAGAGAAAGGGAATTTACTTACCTCTATCGTGATTCTATCTCAGAAATCCGTGAACGTACCCTTGCCTTTGGAGTTTCCTATATATCAGTGAATACGTTTCAGAATAAATGTTATTCATCAAATTTTATGCCTTTCTATCATAAGTATTTCAAATACTATTTTAGACTTTACCATTGAGTCCGGAACGCCGAAGAAAGTCGGTTTAGGCTTTCGCGGAATTCCATTTGGAATTTTGTACTAAAAAGGGCAAAATGGTCATTTTGCACTTTTACGGTATTTTATCCTTCGGGGTTTCGTCTAGTAAAACGGACCCCACCATTGGACTCAGAACGTCCGAGATAATAAGTTTTGACTATTCATTTGCATTGTTTGGACTTCGTTTGACCCATATTTGAAATAGGGGCATTATTGTAAAAATTAATATTTAATTAATTTTCTGTTTGGGCAACAGTGACATTTTCTAAAACATTTGGGGTCAAAGTGTAAATATCCAAAGTTGCGGTCTGAACCAGTGGGTTCACCATTCAGAAACCCTAACCGGTTCGGTTCCTCACTGAACCAAACGGTTCAGTGCAATTCATAGAACCGGATTAACATATCCACCCTAACCACCTTATCCATGGTTTGGATAACCCCCAAACCCCATTTCTATTTATTGTCCCTGCAACCAAACAGCCCAAATCCATTTAATTTAAAATCCCAAAACGACACAGCATCAATCCCGTTTTATTTCTGATCGGGTACCGACCCGGATCCAACCCGGATCCGTTTAGACTTAACCCGGTAGCTTCCTCCGATTTTTCGATCATCTCCCTCAAGGCTCCGGTGAGCCTGTATTAGGGTTCCGTCACCTTCTCCGGTGACGGCAACCAATTTCCGATGGTTTTTAAACCCATTTTCAATGCAGTTTTATTCCCTTCACTTCAAGGATCTCGACCCTAGCCTCGGCTTGCCCTAAAACCCTCCCCATCTTCACGAAATAGAGCCTAAATGTCTCCGGCCAACTTTCCGGCCAAGTGACATTTTTCATTTCCATGGCGTTTTAAGTACGGTTTTGACCCCTAATCGCTTCTAACAGCTTTCTGCATATCATAGGGTCATGCTAGGGTCGATTTAAACAAGGTTTAATGCATATAATATCACATGGCCAATTATTCTCTATAACCTGCAACTTGGGATATCTCTATGGTTTCTAAACCATTTAACCTGATTCTTTTTGCAAAATAACCTATATTTCATGCTTGTTTAGACCATATAATTATATATAAGCTTCATGCTTTAAATCATAAAAACAGAACTAAATTTGCTTACCTGGGTGTTCGGATTTAGCCCACTTTGACCCTCCAAACCTTCCTGTTTATGCTCCTGAATTCTTTGCCAAAGTGTTCTCCCAACCTTGGTCTCCTTTTTGCCTTTAAACCCTCACCCGTAGGTTCATATATAGAGAAATGGTTTCCACCGCCTCTCTCTCTTTTCTCTCTCTCTCTCTCTTGGTTTCTCCCCCTTCTATGGCCTCTTTCCTTGACCTAGGGTCTGTATTCTCTCTGCCAAATGCAACTTTGCATTAATTGGCTTGGGAGACTTATGTTACACTCATATATACATATATCATATTATATATATATATAACACACACATATTTCACCTAGCCGACACACACACACACTCTCATACACTCCACCTGTATACTGCCCAAGGGCAGTTCCCTTTTCCCTTTTCCCTTTTCATTTCCTTTTTATTTCTTATGTATATATACATATATACATAAATACATCATACATGTATAATACATTACATCTTATACATATATACACATAACATACATCTCTTTTATACATGCATATACATGTATATGTAGGAATCTAAATCCATTTTAAATCGTATTTACATACTTTGATTTTAATTAAGCTATGTATCTATGTTCACGTATGCATGCATGAAAATACGTGCATGCATGCATTACGATGCAATGCCCTGTGGTGCTCAGGTGTTACTCAGCCTTGGTC
This sequence comes from Nyssa sinensis, assembly GCA_008638375.1. Taxonomy (NCBI): domain Eukaryota; kingdom Viridiplantae; phylum Streptophyta; class Magnoliopsida; order Cornales; family Nyssaceae; genus Nyssa; species Nyssa sinensis. The sequence goes on along the minus strand of CM018041.1, from coordinate 30,269,106 downwards.
ATTCATTTTCATGAAAATACTATGATATACATATCTTACCGTTCAAGTTACATGTTTTATCCGACCTACCTCGGTATACGTGACGTATCCCGGGTCGGGATATTACATGGGTTGTTTGAACTCTATTGTATATCTTTTCACTTTGAGGTGGGTTTGTTACCTTTTGGTTCTGATTTTGGAGCTTGATGTGCAGATACTATAAGAACCATTGAAGGTTGACGACAATGGATATGGTTAGGCTATTGCAAAATCTCTGGCTGCTGCAGGTGCTAAAATTATTGTTGGCACCTGGGTGTCAGTAAGTAGATTGACCCACACTCCGTGGTGGTATTTTGCCTCAATTCCTGAAATTTCTTAACCTTTTCCAATTTGTCCAATTTGTGATTTGTAAGCTTCTTGTGCAGGCTTTGAACATTTTTTAAACCAGTCTACGACGTGGGAAATTTGATGAATCACGAGTGTGAGATCTTAAGCATATGTTTTTGTCACATTCAATTGGGCAATGCCTAATAAATGGCTCTGGTATTAAGAAGAAGAAAAAATCGATGTTTTAGGTTACCCGATGGTTCTTTGATGGAGATTACCAAAATATATCCCCTAGACGCTGTTGTTGACAACCTAGAGGATGTACCTGAAGATGTAATGTGGAAGTGGATACTTTTCATAGTATTTAAACAATAAAACTCAAATCTCAAATACATCCTCAATAATGTTGTGATGTTGCTTCATGCAGGTAAAAGCAGAGAATATTCATGCTCTACTACTGTGGGAAAACAAAAACCAATAATTTGAGATGTAGGTGATTTGTGTCCCTTGTTTGTGCTGACGGAATTATTTTCTTGAAACTAAGAAGGCCGAATTATGATTGCAGGCTTCACAGCATTGCCCTTCTGAGTTATCGATAGCATATTTCTTACCTAGGATGTGTAATTAAGGCCAAGTCGAAACAAATCCTTAGTTTCTTATCTGATATTGTTATTGCAGGTGGTTCTTCAATTTCTCTTACTTACATTGCTTCTGAAAATCATTCCAGGATATATGTTCTCTGTCTTGTCTACTATATTGTCTCCAAACTTAAAATTTAGTGTGGGGAAGAGTCAATAATTTTAGACTATATCACATAGTTATTGTGATATCCCGACTCGGGATACGACACGTATATCGAGGTAGGTCGATTGAGTAGTGTAATCTGAGATGTTTTAAAGCTCTATATCATGGTGTCTTATGGAACTATACGATTGTGGAATGTGAATAGTTTATTTAGTATAGCCGAGCAACCCAGGACCCAGCCTCGTAATGCGTTCAAACAGTCATTCCCATGCACGTGTACATTGTATGTACGCTATAGTCCTTGAAAAATAAGTGTATGTATACACTTATAGAAATCAGTAAAAATGTACATATATAAGTATATATATATATATATAGAAGTACAAACCGTATAAATATACATATATATATGTACATATGGAATAGTATATATTATATATATGTGTAGGTATTAAAATGAAAATGAAAATGAAAAGAAAAGAAAGAAAGAAAATGGAAAGGCTACCATGCAGCATATGAAGTCATATGTGTGTGTGCTGAGTGGCTGTATGTGTGTCAAGTGGGTGAGGTGAGGTGTGCGGCTGGGAGGAAGGCAACAAGGCTGCCGACCTTGAGAGGGCAAATGGGAGTGTATATATATTATGTATCTTTTGTGTAATTGATGCATGGATGGTAGAGGATGAATGGGTGGTGTAGAGGCAGTCAAATAAGGCTGCAAGAAAGGGGGGAAGAGAGAGAAAATGTGGCTGCAAGTGGGGGGCAAACTGCATGAAATTCTCTATAAATAGAGTAGTTCATTTAGAGAAGTTTATAAACTATTGAAGGAAACCAAGAAGCAGACAGCAATTATGATATTCAGAGGTGAAGAACCAAAAGAAAAGGAGGGGGAAACTGCGAGCCAAAAGCTCACATGGGGGAGTGAAACTCTTTTCTAGTTTATGATGTTTACGTATATTCATGTAGTTTTAATGGTAGGGTCTTATTTAGAATGGAAAGGGTTTTTGGTTGCAAAAAGAATCAGTTTAAAAGGTGCAGCAATGAGGTAGAAATATTGAGTTGCAGGTTCTATGAATAATTCGGGTTTCATGGAATTTTTGATTTAAAACTTGTTTTGAGTTTAAGAAAATGACCTTCCACGATGCAAAAACACATTAGAAGATGAATAGGGTTAAAACAGTGGAGAAATAGTCATGGAATTAAAAAGAAACAGTCCACCAGAAAATCGATTTCTCACATAAAACTCTATGTTCGAACAGTTATAGTAGTCTAAATCAAAACCTAACGATGGAAATAAAAACTACTAGAAAAAAAGGAAGAAAATGGCATTTGGAAAACGTTGAAATTTGACCAGAGGTGAGTCACAGTCACCAAAGATGGTGACGGAACCCTACTGGTTCTCACCGGAATGTCGTGAGGAAGGTGATAACAGTGGCACGAGATGGCACCGTTTTAAGAAGGCCATGGGCGAAACTGTGTCATTTTTAATTAAGGGTTTTAAATTAAATGAGGAATTGGGATTGTTTGGACTGGGTTTAAGGAACAGAAATCGGGACAGGGATAACCTATTCCTGATTTAATCCGTTGGTCGTTGTTTGGTTTTAAAAAAGAAAAAAAGAAAAATGCGAGGGCTGCTACCCCCGAGACTCGAACAAGTGACCAAGGGTAAGAGAGAGGAGTGTTTAGCCAATTGGACGGGACAATCCTGTGCCAACTAATCCGACGAAAAATATATATATATATATATATATATTACACATAAATGTTATTAAATAAAATAAAATTAATTAATTAAATTAAATAATAGCGAAATAGCCCGATGTCCAAATTAAACAAGTTATTAGTGTATTTTGACTATCTTGGACCTTCTGAGTCCAATGGTGAGATCCGCGTCGCAAGACGAGGTCCCAAAAAATAAAGACCCGTAAAAACACTAAATGACCAAAATACCCCTACTGCTACCCAAACCCAAATGGAATTCCGCGAAAGCCTAAATCGACTTTCTTCAGCGTTTCGAACTCAATGGTAAGGTCTAAATTAGTATTAGAGATACTTATGATAGCAAGGCATAAAATTTGATGAATAGCATTAATTCTGAGACGGATCTATTGATATATAGGGAACTCGAAAGGGAAAGGTAAACTCACGGATTACTGATATAGGACTGCATTTAGAGGTTAGTAAATTCCCTTTCTCTTCCATGTGGTGTTTCCAAAAGCCAAGTTTATTATCTTTACTGCCAAACTTGTACTTTTGAACGTACCCAATATTATTGTTTTCCACAATGTGATATTGTTCTATCTTGTGGACATTGATTGACTGCTATATCATTGTTACCATGCTACACCATGCCTTGAAAGGCCTACTGTTATGTTTCCACTGTATATATGATATTCTATTTTTATACTCTTATGGAATCACTATAATCATGATATGTTTATGTATACCGGATTCGTGCTCAATCACGATATCCATCCAATGCTTTCTGATTTACTGGAGACCTACGGGTCTAGTTCGTGAACAGACACTTGGCAATAGATTGGAGTTTGGGTTGATTGGAGTTTCCACTAGGGGTATGCCGGGCCCCAAAAGATCGAGGGCGTGCCGAACCCTGAATAGTATAAATGCATCTCTTATATGATTAATATGACTACGATTGTTGAATGATACTATCCCTTATGACTTATCTTATACTGAGAGAAATTCTTTATTGATTTGATTGTGATCGATTTACTGTGGCAGTACATTTCATGTTGATATATTGTTATTAAGAGTTTCTATGTTGATGTTATATCCATTACTCTTGATTGTACATTGTGACCCCACTGTCCATTGGCCATTGTGGCAACTGTTCTCATTGGCTATCACAGCATATTACTTCATATGATTGGCTATCATATTCTTATTCATGGATTCATATTCTTTTATGATCACCAATACCAGTGTCAGAGATCTATATTTACTTGCTGAGCTTTTGTAACTCATTCTGCCTTACTTACCACCTTTCAGGTAACGACACTGCAAGACCCCAGTAGGAGTCTGAAAGCGTAGGAGGACATTTTGAAGAAATGTTGTGATATCCCGACCCGGGATACGACACGATTACCGAGGCAAGTCGACTGAATAGCATAACCTGAGCTGCCTTAAACTTTAAGTCACAATAATTATGGAACTGAACCTAATTTCAAAAGATAAATGTTTTGATTAGTAAAGCCAGTGTCGGGTGGTGCCCGAGCAACTTGGAACCTTACCTCGAAAAGCGTGCATACATGCAACCCATGCATGCATAAGTACGTACACATGCATAGTTCATGGAATATTAGTGTATGTGTACGTGATTAAAAATACTGTTATACGTATATATATGATTATAATGATATGTATAAAACATGTATTGTATAGGTATATATATATATAATATAAATGTATTATGTATATAATGTATTATGTATATAAAATTAAATAAAGAAAGAAAAAAAACAAAGGAAGCTTCCAATACAAAAATCAGTAGGTGTGTGCATCACTGTGTGTGTGTGTGTGCATCACTGTGTGTTTGTGTGTGTTTGGGAAACCCACCAACCGACCTTGATAAAGGTGGTGGGTGTGTGTAAGTGATATATGTATATATGTAAATATATATATGTATATGAGGTACGTGGGTGGCTAGGGTTAAAAGGGCATTTCTCTGCAGTCAAGGATGACTGCAACAGAGAGAGAGAGAGAGAAAGATAAGGTAGAGAGAGAAGAGGCGGTTGTTGTATATATATATGCACGGGTTTGGGTGATGAGAGGTTAGAAAAGAAAAGAGAGAGTTAGGAACTGAAGGAGAGAAGAAGAGAGAAAGGTGAAGCAGAAACAGAAAGGTGGGAGAGTCACAGTAAGCTCAAAAATCCGAAACCCAGGTAATTCATTTCAGTACTGTTATTTCGATTTAAAGCATAAAGCTTAGATATAATGGTAGGGTCTTAATAAGCATGATATTAGCTTTTAAATGCAAAAAGAATTAAGTTAAATGGTGTAGAAACCATGGAGAAATATGGAGTTGCAGGTTGATGGAATAATCTCGGGTTCCATGAAATTGTGTTTAAAACTAGGTTTTTATAATGAGAAACTGGTCCTCTATTACACAGGAAACATATAGGATAAAAATAGAGTAAAAACCGTGACTTAACAGTCACGAAATAAAGAAGGAAGACTCGGCCGGAGAAGCGGCCGGAGGTAAATAACTCCCTATTCGTGAAGATGGGGAGGGTTTTAGGGCAAGCCGAGGCTAGGGTCGAGGTCCCTTGAAGGGAAAGGAATGGAATGGCATTGGAAAAGGGAGAGAAAATGACCGGATTTAGGTTGCCGTCACCGGAGATGGTGACGGAACCCTAAAGTTCTCTCACCGGAGCTTGGGGGAGACGATCGGAAAATCGGGGAGTCTACTGGGTTAAAAGGAATGGGTTTGGGTTTGAATCGGGTCGGGACCCGACCGGTTATAAAAAGGGTAAGTTAAGCTGTGTCGTTTTGGGTTTGAAATTAAATGGGATTGGGCTAGTTTGGTTACACGGATAATAAATGGGAAATGGATTTGAGGTTATCCGAACCATGGATAGGGATAGGGAATTGGGTTTATTGTATTCCGGTTCTTGAATGGACTGAACCGTTTGGTTCAAAGGAAGAGCAGACCGGTTTAGGGTTTTGGGGTCTGAACCAACTGGTTCAGACCGCAGCTTATGGGATTTATGAACCGGCCCCAAATATTTTGGAAAATTTCACTGTTGCCCAAGTATAAAAATTAATTAAATATTAATTTTTACAATAATGCCCCTAATCTAAAATTGGGTCAAACGAAGTCCAAACGATACAAATGAATAGTCAAAACCTATTATCTCGGACGTTCTGAGTCCAATGGAGGGGTCCGTTTTACGAGACGGAACCCCGAAGGATAAAATACTGCAAAAGTGCAAAATGACTATTTTGCCCTTTTTAGTACAAAAGTCCAAATGGAATTCCGCGAAAGCCTAAACCGACTTTCTTCGGCGTTCCGGACTCAATGGTAAAGTCTAAAATAGTATTTGAAATACTTATGATAGAAAGGCATAAAATTTGATGAATAGCATTTATTCTGAAACGTATTCACTGATATATAGGAAACTCGAAAGGCAAGGGTACCTTCACGGATTTCTGAGGTAGAATCACGATAGAGGTAAGTGGATCACTTTCTCTTCCATGTGGTGTTTCTAAAGCCAAGTTTATTCTCTTTACTGCCAAATTTGTACTCCTGAAAGTACTTCATGTTATTGTTATCCACAGTACGATATTGTTCTATCTTGTGGACATTGATTGACTATTGTACTATTGTTATTGAAATGAACCCTGCCTTGAAAGGCTTACTGTTATGCTTTACTGTATATATGATATTCCATTTTCATACTCCTTATGGAATCACAAATGATCATGCTATGTTTATAAATGCTGGAATTGTGCTCAGTCACAATATCCATCCGATGCTTCTGTGACGAACTAGTCCGTGAACGGACATGTGGCAAAAGATGTGAGTTTAACTGAGAGGTATGCCGGGCCTCGAATTACGCAGAGGGGTTGCCATTCCCTACTACAGATTATAAGCATCTCCATTGGATTATTGTTATGGATATATTGTTGAATGGCTACTGTATCTTATGGATTACTGTTTCTTATGGACGACTGTTTCTTATGGATTACCTTACATTGTTCATTGGTTTGATTGAAATCGATTTATTGTGGCAGTATTCTCATTGTGACAGGTTATTGTTGAGAAAACTCTTATCACTGCTTATTCATTACTTCTGACTGTATATTGTGCCCCACTACTTATTGGCCATCATGGCAACTGTTCTCATTGGCTATCACAGCATCTCCTTTCTTATGATTGGCTATCATATTTTATTCATGGATTCACGTTCCTTATAATCATCGATACCAGTGTCGGAGATCTGGTTTACTTGCTGAGCTTCATAGCTCATTCCACCCCACTTACCCCCATTTCAGGTGATGACGCTGCGAGACCCCAGTAGGAGTCTGAGAGCGTAGGGGGACATTTTGAAGTACTGATCAGTCTATGTTAGTTCTCCCATGTATTCACCACCCCCGGGTGCTGGTTACGGATTAGTTCTCATTTTGTATTATGTAGAACTATGTCATGTATTTAATAGACTTCCGCTGTTTAATGTATTTAAAAAGACTTCCGCTGGATTACTGTAATTGATAAAGGCTTCCGCTGTTCATTGTTTAAAATTTTTAGTACATTGCATATTAGTACTATGATACAGGAATGGAAAAAGTAGGGACGGCCTTCGGGTCGGCCCCGCGACACGAGATCCGCATAGGGTGGGTTTCGGGTCGTGACAAATGTACCAGTTTATGTTTTAGTTCTCCAATGCATTCACCACCCATGGGTGCTGGTTATGTCTGGTTCTCATTGTGATTATTATAAAACCATATTATGTATTGAACAAACTTCCGCTGATCATTGTATTAAAAAGACTTTCGCTAATTATTATCATTGAAAAGACTTCTGCTGTTTATTGTCTTAAATTTTTAATACATTGCATATTAGTACTATGATACAGGAATGGAAAAAGTAGGGACGACCTTAGGGTCGGCCCTGCGACACGAGATCTACATAGGGTGGGTTTCGGGTTGTGACAGTTATGGTGGAGGCATGAGTTCAACAAAAGCAACACTAGAGAGTGACACAAAAGTGAGTTCTCCTTAACTGCTATCCAAGTTTTTGCATCCACTGTAGTTTTGTGTTCTTTATTTTTATTTTTATTCTTAAAGCCAATACTTCAAATCTATTGACTTATTAGGTGCTTGCTTTTGAAGCAGGAAGAAACATAAAATTAGGGTCAACACAATATATGCTGGTAATTTCTCTCTTTATCTCCCTTCCATTGTTGATATTACTATTTTTAAAATGCTTGGTGTTGTGAAAAAAAGAAAAAAAGAAGTCTTGTACATCATACATGTGAAGGTTAATGTTAGGTCCATCATTCAAATTCTAGCATTTGCCAAATGTTGAGACATGATGTCTAGTGGTTTAGAATCTTCAGATAGTAATAGGACTTGAGTGGATTTACCACCTTGCAACAGTCTGTAGGTTTAACTTTTTCGGTTTAGCCGTCTCTCATTGGCCGCAAAAACTAATTTCTTATCATTTGAAAATGTGCAATATTATAACTTAAAGCTATGTATTATATCAAGCTATTGAACCCATACAAATAAATAAACCATTTGCAACATTGCAGCATTGATCTTCGGGCTCATTTATGTTTGTTTTGTTATGACACTACAACAGAGTTCAATTGGATTGGTAAGATGTGATTTTTTGGTTCCTCGTTGATCCTTCCAAGGTTCCAATCAAGCGATCATTTTCTCTGCTCATGTTTCCATTTTAGGTGTCTGATCATAATATAGAGTTCTCTTAAATTTAGGAAGTATCGATATGTGGAATCACTCGATTATTACTACTAATGGATGGACTCTTATGTAATGCTAAATTTCTGAATATCCAAACACACCCAGACCTCAACAAGAGTGAGAAAACATTTGTGTCGAATTTTAGACTGCAAAAAGTTATCTATGGAAGCCTGCATGCATGCTGCTCAAAATGGGTTACTCCCACTAAGGGTGGTGGTCCAAGTCCTATTCTTTGAGCAAGCTAGAGTTGCCATGGTTGGTGGCCAAGTGACTGAGCTGTGTAACAACATCAAGGCACTTCTTGTAACACATGATGACCCTATCAAAGGCTAGCACCCATACAACTGTTCCAGTAGAGGTTCAGTGGAGTGTCTCTGGCCTTAAACCACCAAAGTCAAAGCTTTCAACTTTAAGGATGAAGCTGGCTGAAGACACTGACTTGGACAAGAATTTTACAAACGGAATTGGAAAATCCTCGAAAGTTAAGGCTCTTTGTGCTTTTCCTACTCGACCCAAAGGGATGTTCAATAAGTTGTGGTCCATCAATAGAAGTGCAAGTGAAAAGAATTAATAGAATTTATCCATGAGCATATTGTTCCTGTCTATATCCATGAGCAAACTGTTCCTATCTATATCCATCGTGATATTAAATCGGCAAATATTTTGATAGACAAAAACTTTCGTGCAAAGGTTGTGAAAATGCTTTTACTAGTGCAATAGATTTTCAAACTTTTTTATTTTTTTAAATTTTTTTGATAATTTTGTTTAATTTTTAAATTGTTTAATCTAAAATATTTATTCTATAGGTTGCAGATTTCGGGCTGACAAAACTGATTGAAGTTGGGAGCTCTTCATTGCATACCCGTCTTGTGGGAACTTTTGGTTACATGCCTCCAGAGTAAGATTTGTTCGTCTTTGTTTTTCTCATTTTGCTTTGTCATTTAAACTGTAATTGTCATGCCTATTTGCCCATCCATCTCTAACTAATGTACTAGAAGAAAGAATTAAAATTAGCTTCTCATACTTGCATTTAGCCTTGACTTGATTTCATTATTAAAAGATAAATAATTGATGGTCCCATGAAAAGTGAAAATATGGGGCCAACCAGTGAGAGATTTGAACGCAATAAATATTATTAGTGATTGCATAACAGGGTTTCAGAACTCGGTGGTTGGAAATGGAATTTTATAACACTGATACTCTATTATGCCAAAGTTATGTTTGCAACATAATATGATTATAAATGGAAAGAAAAAGAGAGCTAATGGTAACATGTCATTTCTTTTTCTATATGTGAAGAAGAGAAAAGGATAGTCTCGAAGGTCATGAAAAGCAATCCTGTTTCAATTTATAATTCACATCTTCTCATTGGTGGCATTCATGAAATTCTGATTTCAAAAAAGATAATTAGTGCCAAGACCTGTCACATACAAGAACATGTTTTAATTTAAGGTGGCCTTGGGTGCAGGTATGCTCAATATGGTGATGTTTCTTCCAAGACAGATGCATATGCTTTTGGAGTAGTCCTTTATGAACTTATATCTGCCAAAGAGGCCATTGTCAAGACAAATGAAGTCGTTACTGAGTCAAAGGGACTTGTTTCTTTGGTTATTTCTCTTTTCTCCCTCAGCTCGCTAATTGATTTGTAACTCCTAAAAGTACTTCAGACAAGAACTAACTTCAATTTTACTTTTATTGATGTCATACAGTTTGAGGGTGTTCTTAGTCAGCCCAATCCTAGAAAAAATCTACAAAACTACTCCATTGACTCAGTCCTTAAGGTAACAACAGATCCCAGTGAATGCAAGTTATGGACAATAATCTTAATTCTAATAAACTATGGCTGCTTTTTGGTTGCAATTGGCCCATCTAGCCAAAGCTTGCACACAAGAAAATCCTCAACTGATGCCAAGCATGAGGTCAATTGTGGTTGCACTAATGACGCTTTCTTCCTCGACCGATGAATGGGATGTTGGCTCCTTCTACAAAAACCAGGATCTAGTCAATCTAATGTTAGGAAGGTAGCATGTGCTCCGTCGTGCTCGTTGGTAGCGCCTTGACGTGACTGTCAAAGACATCTTTTTTTTTTTAATTTTATTTTATTGCAGGCGCTACCTTATTTATCTCAATAGTTCTGATTTGGCTTGGGTACTCTGAAATGTAAAAATATTTTTCTGCTATTTGATTCTGAATGTGTTTACTTAATGAAATTAAAGAGTTTAAGAGATTAATCTTGTTCACTGCCTGTCTATGTGGGGCATTTGAAGCTTGCTATACAAATCATTGAGGCATGCAATGCTAATCAAGTTAGATGTGATGATTTGACATGAAGTTGCATAGAGTTTGAATCCCTCTGATTGAAAAATATTGAAGATATTGCTACTGCAATGAACCTCTGACTATATATCCTGCCACCTCCACCTCCTCTTCCACTTTCCTGAAACCTTGTGAAAAGGTTGAACATAAACTTACTATCTTTCATGAAGCTTTTAAGAGGTTTTGGAATTGAGGAAGGAATCTGATGGTGTGAACATGCAATATATAGATAACTTAGTTCTAGGTGTTTATTGCTACCGAACTGCTGTTAACATTAGAAAATTCCCATTCTTTGGTACTAAGAAAATTGTTAGCTGAGTGCAGGATGAAAAATCAACAAACACTAGCAAAGAGTGACTATTGATTGCTAGCCCATGTGAGCACGTACACTTAAAAAGTATGAACCTGATACATGTTAATCCATTAATTGAAAGCCTAATGTTCTTTGTGCACCGCAAGATTTATAGTGGTGATTCTAGGAAGGTGGGTTTCAGTGAACATAGGATTTTGTTTTGGGTAGGTAGTTGAATGGGGGTGACGATCTGGTGTGGAAACCATCAATTTTTTTGAAAGATTAAAAAAAAAAAAAATTAATTGAAAGCGTCTTTTAGAAAAACGGTTTCAAAAGTGTTTTTTGAAAAAAGGCTTTTGAAAATGTTTTTTGAAAAGACGCTTTTAAAAATATTTTTTGAAAAGACGCTTTTTAATTAGAACTTAAAAAAAAAATACGCTTTTAGCGTCTTTCTGAAAAATGCTTTTAAAAACTAACTTATTTTGATAAATAAATTTCAAACAACCACCTTATTTTGATAAATAAATTTCAAATAACGTTAAGCCGAAAAATAATTTTTTTTTTTTATCCTACTTAAGGATTTGACCCGTGTGAGACACATGCTTTCAAAATGAACACGGCTGTTTAGTGTGGGTCCCTCCCAAAGCTGTTCTGGTAAGCTAGAATACTCTTGTATTCGTACGACCAAGATCACTTAAGATAGTTCCCGCATCAGAACCGTATATTGTCCACTAAAATCACATCAGACCACATTTAGCGAAATCAGCATCGAAGAATTAAGGGAGACAAACTCAGTACCAGTACCTTGATATTTTCAACCTCGAGACCGATAAAGCCAAAGACGCTACCTTGGGTTATATCATCATTCACTCAATTTGGTGTCGTGAGATTGAAAGTTCCTCAGCCCCCGACGAATTTCAGATTCTTTGAAGGTTGAATTCTTAATTTCCCATAATTCTATTTCAAATTTCAACCTACGCATTTTGAATTATTGAGCTTAATCTCTCTCTGCATGTATGTGTGAGTATATATATATATATACACACACATATAAACATATATATATATATATACATATAGATATCATGGTTTCATATCTTTTATTAATATTGTTGATACCAAAATTTAAATTTTGAAATTGATTTTATTTTTAGTTGTTTTTCCTTATTTTAATTGGATTATCTTTGATTTTGACACAGAGTCAGTTTTTTTTTCACTGTTGGATTGGTTTTGTACTTCTGCTTTTGTTTTTGGAGGTGTGACATTGTCGTTTATACGTTATAGGTTTCTTGTGATGTGTTTTTGAAGCTTGGGAATATGAATTTTTAGGTTGGAGTTGATTTATGATGATGGGCATGGGAACTACTTGTTGGTTTTTGTGATTTTGATTGATGGGACGTGGTGGTGATGTTCTGGATTGTAGATTTCATTCTCATCCATGTTGAGTTTATACTCTTTGTGAATCTAGTTCACTTTTTGAATCATCTCTTTGTATAATGATTGATTTGTATAGGCATCTTGTGGTTCTGATCGAACAAGAATTAGTGGTTCTAATAGAGTTGGTCTTTAGTCAGGTTTATTTGAAATCATAGCTACGCTATTTTTCCTTTGCCTTTTAATCTTCTTGAACACTATGCTTTATTTAAAGCAAGTGATAATTTATCTTCTATGAATATTTCCAAGCCCGTTTCACCAGTTCTCTGTGGTTTCCCTAGTCTTTGATGTAGTTGATGTATTTCCATATGAATTATTTGATTTCAACGATACTCAACAACACCTCATCCATCTACTCAGGGTTAGTTTCATGCATTATATTTCTCTTCATCATTTTGACCTTTCACTTGCCTTAATAGTAACTATAACTTAAACCCATTACTTGTTACCACTAACATAGTCATTGGTTTCTTTTTGCACATAATAAAATCATTTTTCCCTAGTTCACTTATTTCTACTTGAATATCTCTGCTTGACCTGATTTGGTAATGCTTTGGTCTCCTTTTGATTGCATTAGTTTCGGGCTTATCCATTCATGTCCCGAAATTCTTTCATTGTTGATGTCTATTAGCAAATACATTCAGTTCTTATTCTTGGTTGTTCAACAATCCTTTTCTTATGTCTTCTTCGGTATCATCACCGTTTGATATATTTTCTTTGGTAGTTAGTTTTGGATAAAAATTCACGTTTCATTTTTTAATCATAGCTGCAATTCAATCATTTATTTATGATTCTCAGTCCCTTTCCTCCTCAAGCTTATCCTCTTTATGAATGATTCTGAAATTTCTTTTTTATTAGTCTTAATGAGCACCTCACTATCTGCTGGTCTTACAAGTATCATGGATCCTAGTTTGAGTCTATACTTTAAATCCCTAGGTTCAAAGCATTCTCTACAGTTTTATATTTTCAACATACCAAATGAAAACTCCTATTGGTTGTTTGACTATGTGGAATTCATATGATTAGTCACTAAAAGGAATTCCCTCTATCAGTTGAGGAAATCTTAGTGCTGGATGATAGGTCATGAGAGACTGTTCTATTCATATGAATTTAAATTTATCTTAGTACTGGATGATAGATCAGGAGTGACTGTTCTATTCTATGAATTTGAATTTAAATAAATCTATTACGATTTAGTTATAGTAAACAATAGTGAGACATATAAGAGTAAACTCCAGATAGGATATTTGTAAAGCATGTAAAGGTGACACGCCATTTTTTGGGTTCGTAGTCATATGCTAGATCGTGCCATTCTAGTTTACTATCTAAAATTATGTTAGGAAAGGATGAAGTTTCTGTTACCTGATATTCCTCCAATTTTATGGAATAGCATAACCTTGCCAATGAATGCTAGTTGGGGCTGCAATAGCTGCGAATTTTCTAATGGTACACAAACAATTGTGTTAATCATAGATTTAAATCACGGTCAGGGAATACAATGCAGTCACGGTGTATCCACCATACTTTTTTTTTTCAAACACAGACAAACCCTTTAAGAGTCATTGATACATATATTTTGACCACAATTTATCACATTTTAGTATTTTGGTACTGCTAATTTTTAATTTTTTTACACCTAGGAAGATGTTTTACTATTTTGAATGATTTTTTTTTAAAGTTTAACTAATAAGATAGTATCATTTAATTTGAAGAGCATTGCAACAACTAATATAAATAATAACAAAAAATCAATTAAAGGCATGAGAATTAGTTTGGTACTTTAGTGTGATTGATTATGGAATAAAAAGTTTAAAAAGTTTTGAGGGCAAGGCCTTTTCCAAGATTATATCAGCCTGAATTTTTTTGTAACCTATTTCAATTTAATAAATTATTTTGTTAGGTATCTCTCTTGTATTTAAATCTCTTAAAAATAGGGATCATAAGGATTTTGAAAAAAAGAATTCAAAATGGTTGTAACAACCATATAATGGGCTATAATCCTATAATGGCCTGTAGCGAGCGTAAAGACTGATATGTAATGATATCGGCTGATACCGACTATGATTTTTGGTATGACGAATATATCGGCCTGTATTGGTATCGGAGAATAAGAAACTGATACTCGGCTGTCATTTAAATCCATGTGAACCAATGGATTTACCAGCCTTTATCATTACAAAGGGTGATGCTATCACATTGACCCCATTGCCAGAGAATATATTGCTTATGTAGTTCACCCTTTAGACATTTTTGAAGAAGTTTTTGTTACTACATTTGTACTTCCATTGTGACCTTTGTGGGTAATGTATTTGGATTCAAAGTCTTGCATGCTCTACATCTGAAATATATTTGGATCCTTCCTAATTATTCTAAGACTTTTAGAGACCCATCTCATGGCATCCAAGTTGAGAGAGAGAAATTGAACAAGTATGGTCATCACTTATTGGAATGTATAAACCTATTTGACATCCCAACATATCCTAACAATTATTATTTCAAATCTTTGTTCACAATTACCCTCTTTTAGGGCCACTATGCCTTTGCAATTATTCTAAAAATGGCGACATGACATTTTTCTTAGTTCCTGAGCAACACACCATCAACTTCAGATGATATGACTCTTGAAAGAACCTCCCAAGATTGACCTCGTTGTCTTCACTATTGGACAAATTTCCACATCCCAACAAATGAGCTTTCCAACTCTAATTCCAAGTTAGGTTTATTGGAGGGAGGGGGTTGGCGGCCCTATTTATATTACTAGATCAAAAAATTACACTTACTTTATATAGATAAAAAATAAAATAAAAATTGCACCTACTTTATAGTACCATAATTATTTTCACAAAGTGGATGTCCTTGATCTTCATTTGAGGTTTTAGTATGAGTTTATATGATTGATTGTTAGTAAAATTCATGTTTTCTTTTGTTCAGTCTGATCTAAATTCAATGTTGTTTATACCCCTTTTGTTCATCTTCAAAATTTCCTATGGAGCATAGTAGTTTTTAATAGGTTGTTTACAAGTTTTGGAGAGAAAAGAGAAGAGAGGATAACTTAAAGTATAAGAGAAAAGAAAAGAAAATAATCATCTTTACTTTATTTGAATGTTCAGGAGAGAAAAAAGAAGAAAGTTATTATCTCTTATTCAAATAATCAGTAGGAGAGAAAAGAAAAGGAAGTGTATATAAATTGCTTGACAATTGTATCCATATTATTACAATAATCCTTAATTTTTAACAAATGTATTTGAGGGTGTATTTGGCATTTTAAAAAATTCATTGAATGAAGTTTCTTTTCGATCTGAATATCTCTACTTTTGGAAAGATTGGAGAAGTGAGTTTAATGACTACATCTTTCTTTCATAACCATATTAAATATTTTCTTTTGCTCTCCTTTATAAAATTCCAAATGAGAGATTGTGATATCACTCCACCTCAATTTTTTCTTCTCTCTCCAAATCTCTTCAACCAAACCAACTGTAATTTTCATAGCTCAAGGAAGACCAGATTGCGAAATTTTCTTTCATCATCAACTATTTTTGTTTTTTATTTTACATGGCTGATCTCTCAAGACCATTGATATGTGCATTAAATTATTTTTCAGTTTTTTTTTTTTATAAATTTTTTTAACATGATTTGGGTGAGATAGGCATTACCTATTTACAAGCAAGTGGTTATGTGCCTACATTTACTGTTACATTCTATACGAACATCATTTTTGCTGCAATTTTCTCCAATAAAGTCCAATTACCCTTTTATTTCCTTTATTTATCTCAGTTCCACTGTATTATTTCCCTTGTATTCAATTGTCAATTCATAGATTTGTCTAGTATTAGAATTTGATGAGTTACTAAAAAAAAGGATTCATTAAAAAACTCTGGGACTTGTTTTCTTCCCACCTCCTGCATTCATTCTGAAAAATATGGGAGTTCATTTAGAGTATCTCAAATTCTGTAAATCTTTAAATGTTCAGGGCATGTAGGTGCCATCACCTTGAACAAGTCAAAGTGATGAGTTTTAGCATTATATGTGAAATGATGCCGTCTCGATTTTCTACTCTGATTTGTGCTGATGGCCCCGTCTTGAATGGCTAATTATGAAACAACAATTTTCTGCAAAAATTGTACCCTAAGAATGGAACAATACATTTTCCATGGATGTCTAAATTTTTTCTTAGTGTATTGCTGATGTTGTAACCTATTATGAATATTTTTATTTAGATTAAGTGCTCCTAAATTGTAAGAGTAACATTATCTGCTTAGTTTTATTGTTGTGTATTCGGTATGACGAACATTCTTTTGTCTGAATTCGTGTTTGTTTTTTCTGCTGACCAGTCCAGTTTGATTGTTCACGCTGAACACACTTTCAAATTTTGGTTTTCTTAATCTTGTTTTTCCACAAGTTTATCTATTTCTGTTTGATGGATTGTAGCTCTTAGATTTTGGGTAGCTTTTCTTCAAGGGAACTATTACCAATGGTCTATGAAGCACAGACGCTCTATTTTGGCACAGACACCGACACTCTCGGACACTTCTAAACACTTGAAAAACAAGTGTCCATTTTTTTTTTTTCTGAATTTTGCACACGTTCCAAACACATTATAGACACATTTTCTTTTCTTTTTTTATTGAGATTTTTTCCTCTTTTTCTCCTCTTCTCTTTAGTTCTTTTTTTTGGTTTTACATATAGGTATATGTGTTCTAACTTTTATGTAATAGTTAGTAAATTTGTTTTGGAACTTGGATCATGGAGTTGATGAAAAAATGAAGTTCTTGATTTTTTATTTAATGGCTTTGTTATTTTAATATCTTAATAATATTTTTTGTGATTGGTGTGTTTTTATGCCAATTTTTATTGAAATAACATTAGGTTATTATTATTTGGTCATATAAAAAATATAATTTTTTTTAATGTATATTCAACATGTTCCTGACTTGTCCGTGTTCTACTTTTTTGAGAAATGACATGTCTGCGTGCCCGTGTCGTGTCATGTCCGTGTCCTGTGTCCGTATCTGTGCTTCTTAGCCAATGGTGTATTATAATGATTAATGAATTTGTCCGGCACCAATTTTAGTCCTGGTTGAAAGTGATATTTCATAATTGGTTGTAATATTCTAAGCTTTTATGGAAATAGAGTGGTAAAGCTGCCTAACGACTTCAAAAGCTTGATGTAATCTTTTAATTCTCATTCGAAGTATAAGCCTTGAAAATAAGATTAGACTTGTGTGGAAGTGAATCAAGAAAAATTTCTTTCATCTGCTTAGAATCTGTAATATGGTTTTCCAATTTTATCGATATGCTAATTTGTTCTTTTCTTTTGACAGATGCTGCAAATTGTAAACCCTGAGTGGTGATTTTCTTGAAAGGAGCATTGGTTGGGTTCTAGAAACTATTTCCTGAGTTTAGTTAAGTCAGCAATAAAAAATAAACTATTAACTAGTAGTGTATGAGTGGCTGACACTGTTTGGTGTTATCAATTTATGGAAGAAATGGACATACGCCCTGCTTTATTTATTCAGAGATCAGGTGAGAAGAAGCTGAGCAGCATGGGTGTTTCTGGAGCTATGTCTTCATCTTTAACAGTTTTTCCTACCCATTTGGAAGAGCAGTATCCCAAATTGCAAGATTCCTTTCAGGTTTCCTCAGAAAGGGAACTAATAACAAATCCCATTTCCCATCAACCAATTCCATTGGTTTCTGACAGTGGCACAGTTGGGCACTTGTTTTCATCAGCTTCTGGATTCCCCACGTATATTCATTTTTCTTCAGTTGCACCTCGAGAAAGGCATTCCCAAAATTCTCCAGTCATTTCTCAGTTATCAGGAGATGGATCATCTTTGCCACCAACCCATTCTTCTCACTCAGGTGTACAACCTACACCGATGATTAATTACCCCAAGGAAAACAATGATTTTTCTTGGGGTACAGATTCACTTCAGGATTTCCTTGATTTTCCTCAAAGTGTCCCTCTCCGGAATGGTCAGGTGGAAAGCAGTACAGGTGTAATGGCATCTGAAGATAATGCTAAGAGAATTGATTGGCAGGCTTGGGCAGACCAGTTAATTACCGTTGATGATGCTTTAGACTCAAATTGGAGCGAACTTCTTGTTGATGACAATGTACCAGATCTGAAACCAAAGGTTTGTTCCCCAACTAAGAATGAGAGCAGTATATGTGTAGCATCATCTTGGAATGAGCTCATTCCTTCAAGCAACAGGTGCACATTGGCACATCTCATACATAGATGGCTGCGTCATCTTTGATGCCTGAGAAATGCCTTTTACATGGATAATAAATATGGGTATGCCATTCAACTTATATTAGATGACTGCATCATCTTTGATGCCTGACAAGTGCCTTTTACATAGATAATAAATATGGGTTTGCCATTCAACTTATATAAACTTCAATGCAGCCTTTTTCCCTTTAACTTTATTACTTTTTAGTGTTAAATTATTTAGACTTCACATAACTACTATCACCAGGATTCTGTTTCAAATTAACTGTTTTTCTGATAGATGCATTTGGCAATTTGGTTTATAGACTCGCACTTGTTTGTGTTGAGATATAATAATATTATACACATACACACACACACACACACACTTACATGCATACGCATAGAGTACATGTTATTTGTATGAATCCATCTGCATCTAGTCTCTTTCTTTTTGTGAATTTTTAATAAATGTTTTTTGGAATACACAATCTGCATTTTATCTCTTCCCTATCTGACTTCATATTTCAAAAGATCGATGCGATGAGTTGCTGTATCGATCATGCCTTGAAGCCTATGCCTCACAGCTGTGGTGTCCTTAATGCATCCGCTAAGAAACATGGCATGTCATGGAAATTACTTGTGTTCTTTGTGATACATGGATGTGGGCATATGTAATGGATGCAATTGGGTCACCAGGTGTTAATTTGTTGTAACCTTAGAATGTTAGGGTGTAGAGATACATTTATCTTTATTTTCTTCTTCTGTACCTTGGGTGAAATATAATTTTTGATTTGACATAGTGTGTCCTATGTCAATAATTTACTCATTCTGATTCTCAATGTAATTTAGGAAAATATTAAGCGAGTATCCTTTGAACTTCTAGCGAACCAGAACATTTCACTATCTTTTTCTGTACACACCTGTCGGGTATGCATCCAACGTGTCTATTGCCCATGTTTGTATAATGTCAAGACTTGGATACTTTGCACATTTCAAGACAATCATGTGATACAATTTCTCTATGGAAATTGGAAAAATTGAAGCATTCCTTTCTTGTATCTCTCTGTTCTTCAAGATTTGTATTTTATTTGGAATTTTAAATGGCATACCAGGTGCTTGAACCATCTTCTGATGTCTCTGTGCACCAGTCCCAAATTCATCATCATCATCCCATGCCATCTGGAGAAGTTTGTTCTGTCGCTAGCCCATTGTCCACTGCACCCTCAATCAAGCCCCGCATGCGATGGACACCGGAACTTCACGAAGCCTTTGTGGAAGCTGTCAATCAACTTGGTGGTAGTGAACGTGCGTATAACTCTTGAGTTATGTCATATTTCCTTACCTCATTAGGAATTGATTAATTATGGTGTTTCTCATTATATTGGCCCATGATTCGACCTTTTAGGAGCGACTCCAAAAGGTGTCTTGAAGCTCATGAATGTTGAAGGCCTTACCATCTATCATGTAAAAAGCCACCTACAGGTATGGGACATTTTATGTAATCTGTTTCCCTTTTTTAGAATATAATTATTAAATTTGTCAAATTAACTAGATATCTTTCTTTTTTCAGAAATATAGAACAGCCAGATACAAACCAGAGTCATCAGCAGGTATCAGTGATTGCCTAGTTTAGTTTTCTTTCCTTGTTTTTGCATGTGAAAAGAAATTGTGGGTACTGGGTTTACCTTGCTCACTACTATCCATGTGACAATCCTCGTCTGACCAACAACACATCAAATTATATAGCTTGGAGGCCAGGTCATCAACTGTACATCTCATATGATGTCGAACCCGTTGGTGACGCATGCTAAACTCCAATTGTCGCAATACCTTTGGATTATCTCCCTATTTAGGATCATGGTAATCTCATAGTGCATCGAGTCTTCCTCAGGACTCTCCATTATACTTAAACACTCAGGCGCTCTAGTCCGAGTGTCACGCACTCTCAGCTGGACTCCTGTAACATCAACCCGACAGACAGTTCACACAAGGTCGATCCACTCTTTATGTGCATCAGGCTTGGTCGAGCTCCATAAGGAGGCACAGTCCTGCACTAGATATAAGTTATTCTTGAGGAAACCTTACTCTTCCATCTCATGGTTCCCTAAAGGTGTGGGGGCCACGTCTTTAGGATCATGGTAATCTCATAGTGCATCAAGTCTTCCTCAGGACTCTCCAGTATACTTAAACACTCAGGCGCTATAGTCCAAGTGTCGCGGACTCTCAGCTGGACTCCTGTAACATCAACCTGACAGTTCACACAAGGTCGATCCACTCTTTATGTGGATCAGACTTGGTCGAGCTATTCTCTAGCTCCCTAAGGAGGCACAGTCCTGCACTACATATAAGTCTTCTTGAGGAATCCTCACTCTTCCATCTCATGGTTCCCTAAAGGCTTGGGGGGGCGCGTCTTTGGGAGGCTTCAAAAGCCTGGCATGTGGTTACGGTTTAATGCTCGTGCCACAAACCCACTCTCGGAATACTCAAGGTCTTGTATCATGGTGGCTAACATATTGGGTTATCTAAGGTGTTTATTACATCACCTATGCACAAAATATCTTACACCCTCTAGAACACTGAGATTCCACAACCTTCCACTACATTTCTAAACTATCCTCTATTTTGGACACTAGTGGGACACATGACAACCTTACTGTGCATGATGCAACCCCTAACGGTTGGCACATGTTGGTGTTACTATAAATAGACCTCTCACGTCATTGTAAATAATAATTCTTACCAATTATTGTCAATCATTGGAGAGTGTTTTTTGGGTACGGTGTTGTTGTCATATTCCTCCTTGGAATCTTGTGACACACTTGTACCCATGGATTTAAATCGCGGTCGCGGGATACGAATCGATCACGGTCGCGGTGTAATGGTATCGGGAGTATCGGGTCATTCGTAATGGGAATCGGAAACCGCAATCGTGAATTTTTTTTAAACACTAGCAAATCTCTTAAAAGTTATTGATACACATATCTTGATTACAATTATCACATTTTAATCTTTTTTACTATTAATTTTTAATTTTCTAACACCTCAAAAAATATATATTTTTTATAAATAACACTTAAGAATATATTTTATTATTTTATATGAATATTTTAAAGTTAAACTAATAAGAAATATCATTTAATTTATGTAACATTACAAAGAATAATATAAATAATAACAACAAATAATTATAAGCAAGAAAATCAATTTAGTTGAATAGTTATGGAATAAAAAAAAATTAAAAATTTTGAGGCCAAGAGGCCTTTTCGAGTTCGTATTAATCCGAATGTTTTGGTAACCCATTTCAATGTTTTTTGTATTATTTTGTTAAATATCTCTCTTGTATATAAATGTCATAAAAATAGAAATCATAAGAATTTTGTAGGAAAAAAAAAATAAGGAAAAAATAAATTGAAAAAAAAAAACATAAAATAGATGTGACAGTCCTGTAATGGCTATAACGGTCCTATAACGGTCATAACGGCCAATACAATTGTGAATTTTAGTAACACCGATATATCGGCCAGTATCAGTATCGGAGGGTCAAAAAACCAATATGTAACGGCCGATACGTAACGTAATGGCTGTTATTTAACACCATGCTTGAGGCACACAATCTTCAGGAATATTTCTCTTGTTCTAGATTGCCTCTAGTCTCTCTCTGGCACTTCACTTCCAGATCTCTTGTTATCTGACATGTGGAATACTCACTCCCTGTACGACTCACTCACTAACTTCTCACTTGATCCAGACCTGTAACATTTTGGTGACTCCACCGGGGAGTGGATTTCATTGAAGATCCCCTAAAAACACTAACAAAAGGATGCACAGAACTCCTTTTCCAGAGTTTTCCTGCGAGATGAAGGAGGTTTGCGCACACCTCAAGACTTGGGTGCAGGATAAAGTGACTGAACTACTAACTCCCCATAAAAAGCCAACAAACAAGGACAAACAGAGTCCTACTTACTGCAACTATAACCAAACCACTAACCATTCTCTCAAGGATTGTTGGACTTTTAGAAGAATTTTCAATGAGAAGTTGGTAAACAAGGAGTTGGAACTTGTCAAACTCATGATTGAGGATGACTAACTTCCTCAAGACAAGGAGAATGGAAAGGGCGTTCCCCAAATGGTTTCTTTTTACGATGAATTGGATGATATTGCCACGAGAAATCTTCCCGAGGTAGAATATCAGGTCACTCTAATCTCTGATGACCAAACCATGAAACTTCAAGAAAGTACAAAATTCAAGTGGTTCTCGATCAGATGGGCTTTCAGGAGAAGTCAAATTTAGAAGCGACCAAAGTAGTTCCTTAGATTGTTGCTGAAAATGGAGAAATTTGCATAGCTATTGATGGCTGTCTGGAATGAGCAGTTAAGGATGCCTATACTACAATTTATTTTCTGATTCTGACAGACCCTTGTGTTATAGCTACAAATTTGTGATGATTCCTTCCACCTATTACCAGTGTGCTAAAAGGATCTTAAACAATAAATTTATCACAATCAGGGGTTTAGCGTGCCCCTTTACAAGGAGCAAGGCACACTACACAGGTGCAATATTCTATACAGGGTACGTTGATAATTAAGCCTCTTTCTCTTAATCCTTTTGCCAAAGTGGGAAGAAGCACAAAAGGGGGACTGTTCATTCCCCAAAGAAAGGAAGAGAAAGAAGAAACAAAAGCCACAGCCTAATCTATTCAGTAGAACTAAATATCCTTTTACATTTTTATGTTTTTCCTCATCCTTCCTGCTTCTATTCTGGTTATCACATGGTCTGTTACTTTGTTATCTAAAGTTTGGAAGATTACATCGCACCATTATCATGTCATTGTGTTATTAGTTTAAAAAAAATAAAAATTGCAAAGTTAGTAACTTATGCCTATATGTTGTTCGTCCTCTTACCAGGCATTCTAGTATATGTGAGAAAAAAACACTTTCGAAATTAAAAATAAGATTTTGTTGTTATCTTCTCATTGCAGGAAGTTCGGAGAAAGAGTTAACTCCTATTGAAGAGATGACGACTCTAGACTTGAAAACGTGAGTTAGTTTATTTATATATCTTTACTTTGGACATTTTTGATACTTCATGTTGTTAATTGATTTTCTTTTTTCCCCTATTTTTTTGGAGGAATTAATTATCTAAAGAAATAATATTTTTCAAGTATTGATTGGTACAGTTTCTAGTTTTTCATTATGCAGGTTTTATTTTATTTTATTTTACTTTTCACACTAGTTGGATGTATATTGATTATATTCACTACCATTTGAAATTGAAACTTACTTTCTTTAGCTTTACAGTAGAAATGTCCAATAATATATGCCTTCTATTATTGACAGTCATTTGGATAGTAGAGGGTAAATGATCAGTCGATTATCCTTCTGTACACAGTATGTTAGGGATTAATAAATGGTGTTCAGGTTTTTCTAAAAGGAAGAATCTGTTACATGAGGGAATTTTTTTTTTTTGTGCTGCAAGTTATTTAATTATATCTTGCAGGTCCAACAATTGCTTTTGTGCCATTCCCTTGTCCTGAGTCTGAGACTGAGAATGACAACGATTAATTTTTGTCCTACTTGTATAATCAACTTGTCAATGTTCGCAGCATGACCAGTAGCTAAAACTGTAACTAGGTTTCCTGTAAAATGAGGTGAAGGAAAATAGCAGGGGACCTTTCTCCAAAAAGGGAAAAAAATCACAGCAGCTCCAGTGGAAGAACAGCCAACAAAGTAGATAGTCATCTGATGGAATAAATTACTTGACTAGAATCCCATAAGGTGTTTCTCCTTTAGAAAGTTTGCTGGTGTGTGGAACCAAGAGGTAGTCCATTCTAGGCACAGATGGATCCAAATACATGGTAAATTTCTGATGGGCACCATGGTGGAGCGAGTCTTAAAGATCCTTTACACGTTCCAGATGGGCCAAACACAAGGTCGAGAGCTAAGAAGTTAAGTGCACAAAAACGCTAATTGGGTGATTTTCGTACAATTTCAATGTCGCTTCGTAATATGGGCATAACTCTCTCATCCAAGCTCCGATTGAGATGATTCAAGATGCTATGGAAAGCCAAGGAATATTTCTACAATTTTCATGTTTTGAGTTTTCCAAGATTCGGGCTGCATCAAGGTCGAAATCGGGTTTGAAGTTGCTGTACCTGCACTGATGATGTTTTTGGCTGCGCGAGATTCTAACTTAATTAGTGGATTTCTTTTATTACTTTTAGTCGGTAGTTTAGGATGTTTTGGGTCTGAAAATGTTTAGCCCATATCTTTTATTTAATGTAGGCCTTATTCGGCCCTAGGGTTTCATAGAGTGTTTTAAAAAGAACTTGTAGCCGCATTTGGAAGGAAAGATGATTATTCAGTAAATTTTTGGAGAGTATTTTCTCGGCAGTTCTTTGAAGAACTATCTGAACTTATCGGGATTTCCCATGGTGTTCACCAACGACTTATCAAACGGATTTCTACCACCGTTTGTGGTGTCTTCCTTATACCGAGGTTCTTGTTTCGCATTAAATAACGGGTTGAGGTCATATATACCAAGATTCTTGTTTGTCGTAAACAACGGGTCGAGGTCTGTCATTCAGAACTGATTGTGGAACGATCTTGGATTCCTTTTTTTCGTTGTCGGGTCTCGTTATTCTTGGCGGGGTTCGCATCATTTGGTATCAGAGCTCAAACTACAAATCAGGTCTAATCTATCCTTTTTAATTCTTGCATTAGATTATTACCCCTGAAAAAAAAATAAATAAATAAATAAATAAATTTACTCCCAAGCCGCACCCTTTTCTTTTCTTTCTTTTTCTCGTTCTGTTTCCTGCGTTGCTGCACCGCTACTCTGTCATTTTCCTCTGGTTCTTTTTTTCTTTCTTTTTCTCTTCCTTTTTACTACCTTGCGCCGCAGCTTTCTTGACCTTTTTTTTCCTTTCTTGCTTTTTTTTTCTTCTTCTTTTTTCTTTTCTTTCTTCTACCGCCTTTCTGATTAGTGCCACTTGCTTTTTTTTTTATTTCTTCCTTTGCTTCACTTGCGCCGCTTGTTTTTTTTTATTCTGCTTTGCCCTAGCCCAGTCGCAAACAGAATAAAATAAAATAAAGAAGGAGAGTACAAAAAAAAAAAAAAAGAGTACAAAAAAAAAAGGAGTATTAAAGAAAAACAAAAAGAGAGTTCACAAAATAGAAAATATATATATATATATCTATATATATATATATATAAATATACTTTCTCCCTTTGATGCAGGTGATGATTTGTGGTCGAATCTTTTTGAGGAGAGGGGGAACAATGGGCACCATGGCGGACCAAGTCTTAAAGATTCGAGGACGAATCCTTTTGAAGAGAGGGGAAATGATGGGCACCATAGTGGAGCGAGTCTTAAAGATCCTTTACAAGTTCTAGATGGGCCAAACACAAGGTTGAGAGCTAAGAAGTTAAGTGCACAAAAATGCTAATTGTGTGATTTTCGTACAATTTCAACGTCGCTTCGTAATCTGGGCATAAATCTCTCATCCGAGCTCCGATTGAGATGATTCAAGATGCTATGGAAAGCCAAGGAATATTTCTACAACTTTCATGTTTTGAGTTTTACGAGATTCGGGCTGCATCAAGGTCGAAATCGGGTTTGAAGTTGTTGTACCTGCACTGATGATGTTTTTGGCTGCGCGAGATTCTAACTTAATTAATGGATTTCTTTTATTACTTTTAGTCGGTAGTTGAGGACGTTTTGGGCCTGAAAATGTTTAGCCCATATCTTTTATTTAATGTAGGCCTTATTCGGCCCTAGGGTTTCATAGAGTGTTTTAAAAAGAACTTGTAGCTGAATTTGGGAGGGAAGATGATTATTCAGTAAATTTTCGGAGAGTATTTTCTTGGCAGTTCTTTGAAGAACTATCTGAACTTATCGGGATTTCCCGTGGCGTTCACCAACGACTTATCAAAAGGATTTTCACCACCGTTTGTGGTGTCTTCCTTATACCGAGGTTCTTGTTTCGCATTAAACAACGGGTTGAGGTCATATATACCGAGGTTCTTGTTTGTCATAAACAACAGGTCGAGGTCTGTCATTTAGAACTGATTGTGGAAAGATCTTGGATTCCTTTTTTTGTTGTCAGGGCTCGTTATTCTTGGCAGGGTTCGCATCAATTTCGGTTGGAATTTCCTTGTTTTACCCTTTGGACTTATGGCTAATTTTAAAAATTATATGTTACCCCCTGATAAAATATATTCCTAATTTTCCCCCACCCTCCCTCGGTAAATATATTTTTAGTTCCACTCCCCCTAAAATAAAATAAAGGAAAAAAAATATGGAGAGAGATTGGTGACTCTGGACTTGACTGCAGGTACAAGTGAAGAAAAAATTGAAATGTGACAATGTTTTAGAATTTTAGTGGATGTATTTACTTCGCTGAGGAACATTCAAGAGTGTCCTTCATATGTGCTTTAATGAGGCTGAATTGATTATGAATCCTGTGGTGCAAATATGAGTCCACGGTGAGATTGAGCTCGTATCTAGGTAGATCCTTTCTAACTTAAAATATGAATAAGATCAATGTATCTGACATAAGGTTGTTGATTGTGTGCGTGGGTGCACTTGGGGGCATTGTGCATGTCCGTACAGAGTATGGTTTTTTGTAACATTAATGCTGGATGGTATATTTGAACTCTCCATCTTAAAATCCCAAACACATATCTACATCTAATTTAGTATGTTGAATTTAAGGTTGTGTCTAGGTTCTAAGATTCCTTCCAATTCAAATTCGAAACTTAAATCCTGGTATATATAATGATTTAAAACTTAGATTTTATACGAGTCACCAATCTTGTTACTATAGCTTCAACCATTGTGATTTCATTGCACAGGTCGTAATGCCAACTTGAACTGCAGTCGAAGAGAACACCCATTTAGTTTAAGCCACTTATTGGGAAAAGTTTACCAAGTTGGATGTCACCATACATTTTATTAATATAAGTTATTATTTCCAAGAATTATATTTATTATTTAGCATATGGTAATCCTCAAGGTATACTATATTTGATTATGGTGTATGGAGTGGAACTTATGCACTTAAGATCATTATTATAAGTTCCTTATAGATTGCAAATGTTGTTCACAGTATGATAAATTTGGGTAATATATCAAGCATGATTATAACACTCTTGCTTATATATGATAGGGTGATTTATCTTGATCATCAAAATGGAGATTTCAAGTTAGAGTGTTTGTGTATTTGATGCATTGAATTGGGTGCATTGAGAACCAATCTTGAAATTATTGTCACTTAGATTTGGTTATTCATAACTACTAAATTGCAAAGACTCTTAATTTTGAGAAAATTGTAGACTTGAACCCAAAGTATTTATTCCTTTGATTTACGAATGAGATTTTGGGTGATCAGTTCGATGGAATTTGGGAACACTTATTTTCAAGATGAAATTCATAGAATCTCATTATTAGAGGAGTTGATATCCCCTAGAAATAATTTATGGGATTTGATAACTTGAGTCTAGGATTGGCATGTTTTAGTAAATTGTTACTGAAACAAATTAGTTGTGATTAAATTATTATATTAGCTACTAGAGGAGTTAAAGATATAAATAGAAAGGTTGACAGTAAATTATTTAATTCTATTTACATATGTCAAATAATAAAGGGACTTTTTAAAAATAATTTAGCAGGTCAAGGAATAGGCTTACACATTTATGTAAGTATAGTAGCTTCTGTGTAATTTATATAAATCCTAGAGTGTAATTATAATTTTATAATAGAATAAATAATAATTAATAGGCTTTTGGAGGAATTATGAGTTTAGCACAAATATCCACACGTTTCTAGAAACAGATTTCTAGAGAGAGAGTTGTTGGGACCTTGAAAGCCTACCCTGTCATGGTGGCTTAGCTTCTTGAGGAATGAAGAAGAAGATTGAAGGTTTTGAAACTCCTCGAATTCAAAGATCAAGATCAAATTACCAAAATCAGATTTGATGTATTTAAATTGGACTTCTCTTGATTGATTCGTGTATAATTAAAGAGACTAAATTCTAGGATTTTAGAAAAGAAGTTTTTGAAATTCTCTAATACATGCTTCCGTGATTCCAATACATAGCTCACTTGATCTTAAGATATGTATAAAATATAATAATAAAGTTACACCCTCTTTAAAAGCTAAAGTTTTTAGATGAGTTAGTGGTTTAACATGGTATCAGAGCAGGCAAAAGGTCCCGTGTTCAAACCTCACTGTCACCTTGATAATATGAATTGACACGTGTAGGCTCAAACTGGCCACATATGCATGTTAGAAAATATATTAATAAAATTACACCCTCTCTAAAAGCTTAAGCTTTTAGATGAGTTGGTGGTTTAAAAAGATACAATGCGCAAGTTGATGCCTATAAACTTCTTGTGATTGAAACTCATCACTATCCTATCCAAATTCAAAATTGAATCCAGACTTTCATCCTTACATTAGAAATTTTGCTGATATTACACAAGATAATGCCCTTTTTATTTCTTTAACAATGAAGCCCAATTTAAAGTGATCTCCATTATCCTTGCCAAGAATCCAACACCCCCTCCCCAACACATGCACTAACATGATAAGCAATAGCGAAATTTAAGTGTATCCCAGACATCTATTTTGGTCTTTAAATTTCAAATAGCTTTTTCTTTTTCCTCCCAACATACTCATATGCAGCTAGAAACTGGAAACAGTAGAATTCAGAATGCGTAACAATTTTCCAATGGCACCACCTATTAGAGAAATATTAAATCATTAAATGAGGAGTTACATTTTGCAATGTACCAGTGGATCTCTTCTGTACAAGGAAGAAGAATCAGCATGAATAGACTGTAGGAGTTAAGAACAAAATAGATACATCTGGTCAATCATTTCTATGATATGACACTTTTACAAATGCATTCTCTTCAAGAGCATGTGTGATGGTGGACAATTCGAGAATTTAGAAGTGGGTCTTCTTGTTCCCTTCTATTAAGATTCAGTTTAGGTCTTGTTCCCTTGTAATTTTTTTTCTCTTCAAAAGCAAGTGCGATGGTGGAAGGTTCGAGATTTTAGAAGTAGGTCTTGTTCCCTTCTGGTCAGATTTAATTGGGGATGTAGATTGTTAATCCGTCAGTTGATGAAGAACTGGAACTAGCTTGCTGCCATTTAGCTATTGAAGTGGTCGTGCAGTTTGCATCTGGATGTGATGCGAGTCCCTATAACTGGGGAATGAAATATTAGTCAGATACTGAATCTTATGGGCACTAGATATTATCTAACTTGGTCCTAAAGGATGTGGAGCGCCGAAATTCATGAAAACTTATTATTTAACCGGCAGTAGCTCATTTCAACTTATCAGGTTAAAGCTTAGAGCTCATCAGTCTTTTGGACTTTGCTGACTAATCAATTGTGATTACCAAAATAAGCTTCTTGTAAAAATTTTGGTCAATCAACTATCATGTCAAAAGCAATAATTCATTAAATAGAATTTAAAATCGACGTGATATGTTCTTGTACTGAGGTGTCTTTTTTAGATTGGATGTTACCAATTTTTACATTGACAATCTTGTTAACCCCAGCAGCCGACTTGATTTTATTGTAAAAAAATTCCTTTTTGATATTATGAGAAAAATATTTTGGGTAATAACGGTTAATCCCTTCTTATAAGTTATGATCATTTAGGTTTTGATGGGAGTCTTTTCATCATTTATGGAGGACCAAAGACAGTTGAGTGAGCTTTGTTTGGAGTTTGGTTTGGGTGGCATAATTCACTCTTTGTTACTAGCTTAAATTGTGTTCAAAGTTTACGACACCTCAATGCATAACCTGCCTAGTGAACCTGTCTTTGACAGGTGGATGCACTTATCTCATGATAAGCTGAAAGATTATTCAGTTGATTGAGACTGCTAGTTCCGATTTTTTCAAAGGCATACCCAAGCAGGACCTGATCGATTGAAATCATTTCTTGTGCGCTATCTAATTTTTAGAGACACGCTGACCGGGGATGCCAATGGACCAACTCAATTGAGTAAACTTCCTAGCCAGATCATGGGTTCAGAAATAACATCACTATGCTTAATGGTTTTCCTTAGTTTGATGTTATTTCATAAAGTATTTCTTCTATAGAGAGACAAATATTTATACTAAAAACACCAATATAGGGACAACTATTTGGGTTAAATGGTAACCCAACCTAAAAAGATTTTGTATTCCAGGTTAGCATTGGGTTTGGGATGGAAATTTTGAAATCCAGCTAGATTAGAGGCCAGGTCATATTGATGCTGATATTTTAATCAAGCAGGGTTTAATTTGTGGCTTTTCCTATCAAAGACCCTTTAAAGCATACCTATCTCAGTTGGGTTTTTCTTTTTCTTTTATTTTTACTGTTGTCTAAAGTTTTTTAGAATCTCTTAAAGCCTTTAAGAACTTTTAACTCGGCACTTCTAGGTAAATGGTTATGGAGATTCGCGGTGGAAAACGAAGCTCTTTGGAGGAAAGTAATTGTGTGAAAATATGGCTACGAAGAAAGGGGTTAGTTCTTGAGAGTGGTGGCCAAGGATCAAAATATCGTTTTGATATATAGTTTTGGTTTGTCCAGAAATGGAAACGTTTCGGAAACATAATGAAAACGGAGAAAAAATTGGAAACATGTAGAAACATAACTTAAAATTTATTTATTTATTTATACAAATAAGCCTATTTATTGAATATTTGTGCATGTTTAAGGCATATACATCATATTCATGATAAATGACACTAATTCATGATAAATGACATAATAGATATATACTATGTAATATCCACGAATTAGATAATTTGACACAAGTTACATATAAAATAAAAAGTAAAACAAATAGCGATTTAAACCTATTATAATTAGTAACTTAGTATTAAAATAATTGTTTCTCTACACTTTATTTCTCCTACTACTTTTCTATTATTTTAGGAAAAATAATAGAAATATCTTCTTGTAATTTTGAGTCTTAATCCTTGAAAAATAAATGGATATTATTTTTGACTAACTTTTAGAATTGCTGTTGATACAAAAGAAATGTTTCCTCTGATTCGGTATGTTTCTACTAGTTTCGGTATGTTTCCATGGAAACAATTTTGTTTCCATGGAAACATGTGAATTTCGATATTCCACTAGTGTTTCGTTTCGGTTCCCTGAGAAACGGAAACGTTTCGGCCGTTTCGATGGAAAAGAAACGAAATTTTGATCCTTGGTGGTGGCAGACCCTTATGGGTGTAGTTTATAGAGGTCTATTTGCAAGGGGAAGGAGGTCTTCAATAATTTCATCCGCCTTGAGGTGGGTAGAGGTTTGCAGCTCAGATTTTGGGAGGATTTATGTCACACCGTGAGATCCATAGTCATGGCCCTAAGTCATGACTTAGGGTCATTGGAACCCTAATTGGAAGGTGATCTTAGTCTAGTGAATTAAACACTAGCCATTTTTTTGACAAATAAATATAATTTATTCATTTTCCTTTTTTATACTTGCTCAAGTCCCGTAATGAGATTTAATGAAAGTGAGTCTTATTAGGTTCAATCATTTAGATCTTGTCAAACTAAATGGTACTAAATTAGTGTGGGGCCAAAATAACCATTTAGGAACAAAATCAATGGGGTCATTGTATCAGAGTCATTCTAACTACCCGTATATAAGTCTAGTCATACATAATCAAATAAATCAATTGGGGGTACATAGACCCTTTGCACAACTGTACTATCACAACTCACTCCTAAGACAATAATCCTCCTAAGCTAAAGTTACAACAATCTTCTTGCATCCTTGCATGTAAGCTATCACACCGAATGGTAGGGGTGAACATTCCCTTGCCCGGTAGGGTTTCCCAAAATACATAGTATATGAAAAACTAATGCAGGTCCTAGCATGACGGTTTATAATACAAGCATACAATAGCAACATACAATAATAACATCAATCAATGGATATAGACATATCAACATATGACACCATACAACATACTATCAGTCAAAATAGTTAACACTTAACAACAAGATGCATCTTAATGTACTATGTATACCAAGGAAACATAAGCATCAATATCAAATTTTATACACCAAATATGCCAATCATGAATCACATGCATGTAAAAGTAAGTATCTCATGGGTTTCATTCATGCACAATCAATGTATATGGATCTCAAATATCACGTAATATCATCAAGTAATGGCAATTCATATGTATAGGTCCTCATATGCTAGCATTTCTATAACCACTTGATTTATGTTCTTAAAATTTCTTACATAATCATGATTTGGTTTATCATATTTTAACTTTAGGTTCTCATCTCAACCCCATTTATCATTTAAGTAGGCATTAAGTATCTTATGAAGTCACTCAATCCCCCTAACTTAATCCCAATTAACATCTCGTGTTTTATTTCTAGGCTAGGAATGATTTTATAGTGCATTCAACAACCCTGGTCTTCATTAATCCAATTCTATTCTTTGTTCTAAAAGTTTCCTAAAGCCAAACATGCCCTTACCCACATTTCATGTCCCTATTTACTCAAACAGATGTCAAAAATGGATATCATGACCCTAGAAACTCCAAGGAAGTCATATCCTGGAAGTTATATAGCTTTTAAATGCCTTTTAATTTACCGACAATTGGTTACATGTCTTTTGAGGCTTAATTTTCCCAAACGGACCTTAGAAATGAATTCTAGGGGTCCAAAAACCATAAGTATGCTCTTTTCGTATTTTAGTTATCCTTTTATTAATCATTTCTGAACTCAGGGGCAATTTTGTCATTTTACTAATTTAGGTGGGACCAACCCCAGGTCCCATTCTGCTCAAACAATCATCATATTTGAGTCCAAGATGTCCAAAAATCTTAGGCACACCATTTTCGTATTTTAATTATCCCTTAATTAACTTTACTTAACACTAGGGGTATTTTTATTGTTTTACAAAATGTGTGACCACTTCCGGGTCCTTTTTTGTCCAAACGGCCCTCAAATTTGAATTCAGAACGTCTAAAAACCTTGGGTATGCCCCATTCAAATTTAAATAGCAATTAAATTTATATTTAATATAAGAGGGGCAATTTCGTAAATTTTGGATCGTAAACCGGTTTTTGCCCCGGAACTGGTTCAAACTTGAATAAGAACCAAACTGGACCGATTAGGCTAGCCCCAATTGGGCTTTATAATGGTCCACCCCTGCATGGGCCAGACTCGGCCCAATACCCTTTTAGACCCCCCTTACTCATTAACAAATTTTAACACAGCCCATGTCTGGTAATTGAACCCAGCCCAATAAACTTATTAAAGAACTTGACCCATAAGTTTTAATATGGCACAATTATCAAGTGTCGGCCCACCTTTTCTTTAGTTGACCTCAGCCCAACTCAACCTTAAACCGAGCCCAAACAAATTATAATATAACCTAACTCATTACCCAAATTTAATTATTAGCCCAACCCATTGAAGAGATGACTCAAAACGGCACCCTGTCACTCATACAGTGACTCTAGCAGCGGACCTCTAATGCATTTTCCCCTGTTTTCTCTCCAGTTTTCTTCCTCTATTCACTTTCTCTTCCTTTTAATACATGAATAGTAATGAGTAGGAGCTAAAATACACACCAACACACCCTATTTCACACACACCCTCTTACTAGATGAATAGTAATGATTGTGTGAACTTCTGATGTGTCATTCATGTATATTCGGTATTTGTTTAATGCTTCATCACTCTATTGTTGTATGATAATATTCAGTTTAGAAATCTAATGTGTATGTTTGATTGTGTGTAGTTTTTGAAAACTTTAGCAGTACAATCGAGAAGAAAAAAAGAAAAGAAAAGAAAAGAAAGAATACAAGAAGAAAAGAAGTTATTATTGCTGCAATCAAGATTGTCAATCAAGATGTTACAAGACTAAATAATAAAATAACCCTTAGAGGGCTAAACAAGAAAAAAGGACTAAACTACCCTTATTAATAATACTAATTATTCTAACACTTCTGATTGTGTCATTCATGTATATTCAATGTCTGTTTGTGTGATCATTGTATAATACATGATTGGAACCCGAAGTTCCATTCTGGGTGTATGGATCTATAATAGTTGGTCTTACTTTGTGGTTCAATGTTCTTCCAAAATTTTATAACATTTTTTCGAGGTTTACATGTTCAATTGACAGACATGAATCAACGATGAAATTTTATATCTTTTAAAAATGGAAAAATCAGTTCTCTTTCCTTCTTCTTCTTCTTTTTTAATGAAACATTCCACTCTCAAGCTGACTGAAATGACATAACAATAAAATTAGTACTTTGCTGACATTGTAAAAATTCTAAAATAGGAAAGTTATTATCATTAAGATTATGTATGAAAAGTTATGGATCTCTTGTTATTCCTATAATATTTTTTAAAAAGTATTAAAAGCAACATCCAAGCCCGTAACTAAATTTAACAAATAAGTGGGTGTAATTTTGTTTGATCTTATGTTATTTTTTAGTTAGCTCATGAATGTTGCATTCATGAAACTCCAAGCTAAATCTGCACAACCAATTTATAATTCCTGACGTCCATCACCCCTTCCCCCTGCTGCTATTATGAATTGTTATTCCCGAATCCCCACACTTAGTGATGTATTGTTGAGTTCTTGCCGAGTGCTGTCCTCTGCAATAAACTATTAACGTATTTCCCTGTTGAACTCCTGAAATTCTGATACTACATAGTGTCTATTAATTTTTTTTAGTCCAGATATTTCACTATGCTCATCTCTATCATTAGCTATTTAGCTCTCACAATCTTTTGTAAGAGATATTGAAATCTCAGTTATGGTTTCTTTTTTGCCCAACAGAGAAATGGCTCTTTTTCATTTCTTTTGATTTTCGTAGCTTGAATGCCAAACTTCTGGGCCTCACAAAATTATAGCTGCAGTGTAATTTGTTATTTTTTATGTATCATTTAAGTAAACTGGAACTAAACTATGTGCCACTGATTTTGATGACAGGAGTATGGGGATAACTGAAGCATTGAGACTGCAGATGGAAGTTCAGAAGCAGCTCCATGAACAACTTGAGGTATGCATTTGAAATCAAGGATCCCATATTTGATTATTAGATGTATACTGCTTAAATTGATGATTGATAAGTTAAATAATTGATACAAGGATCCACCGCAATTAGTTGCTAGCTAGGGCATCACTGGAGATTCCTGCCATTCAGTTGATTTGAGTGAGTTTCTTTTTTTTGGTGGCTGTTCAATGTTTGTGCAAGAGAGAGGAGAGAAAGCAACACAACCATGAGAAGGAGAAAGCGTAACCAGCAACCAGCTCTAGCTCTCTATTATGTATTATTACTAAATCAAATGAAATTACAAATATGCCCCCAAGTACATTTATCACTCTTAACACCCCCTCCCTCTCATGTTGGACTATAGATATCTATCATGCCTAGTTTGTTACATAATTCTGAAAAATGACTCTTTCCCGAAGTTTTAATAAGCAACTTAACTGATCTTCAAACTTAAGTGGCAACAATATTTTTCTTGTCACCATATTCCGAACAAAATGACAATCTACATCCATATCGTTAATAAGAAGGTGATTCTGATTTAACTCAATTTATTGTTCCTATCAAGGCACTCTAATACTCACCCAAAGACTTATCCCCGTGCTGAAGAAGAAATATATTCTTTTAGAATTCATAAACCCTAGAAATATTCCACTCCATAAAAAACATTTTATGAACAACATCCCTAATTTCTTTGTAGTATTTAGGAACATAACATTAGAACTAACTGATGGTTCCATACTATTCCACAAGCATGTCATGACAAGAGAATTATCAGACTCTCACTCATCAAGTTCTTTACTATCTTGGAAGGACCAAACAAGATAAATTTTAAATTTTATCCAGTACCCAATGCCACCCTAAAGGCTGGTACCCACAGTAAAGAATTTGTACCATTTAACTTCACAATTGTAATTTGCATTCTAGCTTGATCGTGAAGCGAAACAGAGGTCATCTCTGTGGTACTTCTAAGTTCTAAGTGGACTAGAATCAGCCATTGGGATGTACTAATGAAAAAGTAGCCATCTTCACAACCATCAACAACCACTAAACCGGCCCACAAAACGAACCACAATACTATGACCAGAAAATTAACAAATGACCACAACCAGCCATTAATCAAATCCCATCAACAACATAAACTGTTCATAAAGTCTTGAAGTGGAATCCCATAATCAGGTTGAATTAAATCCATAGCACCAAGCAAAAAACAAATCAGTTAATAATAGAGCACAAACATAGCAATATCACAAAATAAACAACATAATTGACCTGAGACAATCAATGAACAACTTGAACAATTTTCAAATTTGAATGCACGAAATTAGGGTTTTGGCAGAGAAATTTGCTTCAAAACCTCAAAACTGTCACACACCGGCAGCTACCGATGTCAGAGGCCATCATAGACAACTTCAAGGGCCTTTTTGGACATAATCTGCAGTGTATGGACAGGGTGTCCGTACAGTCCATATGGACGGGCTTTGTTGCTTGCTAGATTTTCCATCTGCTGCCTCTAGAACTCGTTGCTGATGAAATTTGAGGGAAAAGGAACAAGGAGGAGGAGAAAAGAGAAGAAAAGTAGGGAAGAAACTGATGGAGAAAAGTACTATTTTGCTTCCTATGAGATAGGTTCTCTGTTGTTCAGAGCATGTGCAAGAGAGAGAGAGTGGGAGAGAGAGCAACACAACTGTGAGAAAGAGAGTGCATGACAAGCGACAAGGTGCTAAGGCCAAAAGCACTAAGGTTTCACATTGTCCAAAAAGTGAGGCGACAAAAAAATGCTAGCTTGAGTAAAGCAAGGCACTAACTAATAAAAATAATCAAATAATATATTACACATTCAAAATTAATTCATTCCAAGTTAAATAATATCTTATCATTATAATAATTATCATGTAACACTAAGAAATTTAATCTAAAAGTAACATATGTCGTATTTAAGTGATATAACTATTTTAAGTTTTAGTGTCTTTTTCCTAAATTAATATGCAACGTTTTGTTTGCTAAGTCTTATATTAGAAATTTTTGTGAAATTGCTAGTCCTAATAATATGGAAGACATGACAAGGCCAATGTTGTAGACATCTAAACCAATTATAAAAAATTAGGCCTATGTTAGAAAGACTTTCCATATAAGTGATCAACTTGGTTGATGGATGGAATATGTTTTATCATGGGTAGACTCCAATTTTGTGAAGAATAACAATAGTTTGTTGGTTATAGAAGTTGAAATGTCAATCCTTACTTAAATTTTGTTTCATATTAGAAGTGTCACTCTACCCAAAACATTGATTTTTTTGCAACTTCTCAAATAATTTAACTGTTTTTTAAGGCCAGTTTTGTTGTAATATTTGATACTAATACTTTTGTTCACATAATAGATTAGACAATAATACTTCTAAACTACAATTATGTTCTTTCATATTGATATTTCTCTTTCAAAATTGTTAAATAAGTGTATAAAATACCATAAACATAAGAGTCATGCAAGTAAAATAAGATCGCCTGGTTGCCTCTTTGAAGACGCCTGGCCTGGGACATGTTAAGGCGATAAGATTGAAAACCGCCTTGCCCGATCGCCTAGGCGACGAGACGATCGCCATTGACAACATTGGGAGGAGCACTTTACTATTTTTTTTGAGACGGTTGATGCTTCGAATATATATTTTTTTTTTGGAGTACAAGATTGCTTAGGATTGACCTAGATTCTTTTGTAAAGTTTTTTGGGGGATGTGCGCGCGTGTGTGTGTGTTTGTGGGGTGGTGGGGATCAAGGAATAAAATATCGGTAAAAAAGATATATCGCATGTTCGAAAATGCAGATATATCGCATGTTCGATATCACATGTTCGAAAATACGGATATATCGATGGATATATGGCAACTATATATCGATAGTGCAATTTTTTTTAAAAAAAATATTGGATATTTATATCAAATCATAGAAATTTTGAATGAAATTTTTTGAAGTATTAATTGACATGCTAATGCATTCTAAGTTAATATATTACACATATATTTGATAAGTATATAGTATGAAATCAAATAAAAAGTGCACGCTGATGAGAGTATAAATAACATTAATCACTATAATTTATATAAAATTTAATTACATTAACATAAATAAGGGTCAAATATGCATACAAATCAAATAAAATTTAAAATATACGTAGTCTTTTATATTAATAATGTAAAGCCTTGTGTTCTAATTATATTAAAGTTAGAAGTGCGATACATAGCAGTATAATGTTATATTTTGCGATATATCGCGATATGGAAGCGGTATTATTAGAATTTTCAAATCTAAAAGTTTTGAGATAGTTGTCTTTGTAATATTTGTCTTGATATTTTGTGATTTTTTTTCCACATTCAAATATCATATCGCAATTATAAAAAGCACGATATATCGATCGATATATCGCAAAATTTTGTGAAATTTTATTCCATGGTGGGGACTAAGTGTTTAATCTAATGTATATGCCTCATTTACATGGGTTGTGCCCCATTGTGACGCTCTTGAATGATTTTTTTCTTATTAAAAATAAGATGATTAAAAAAAAAAATTGGCTCAAACAAATTAATTCGTCAATATGTGCAATGTATTTCACAATAATTACATTATGGTCTCATTCCACCTGCTTTTTAAACTAAAATGAACACTATAATGTGAAAACAAGTAATGCTCATCTCTAAGAACAACCACAGAATCTTCAAACCTCAACAAATTTATATCTTTTTTTTAAAATTTTGTAGAAAACATGGAAACAAACATAATCGCAAACAAAACTTTATAGTGAGATTAATCAGAATTTGTTAAAAAAAGGAGAAAATTGTTACAAAGTTTTTAACTCGAGAAATAAAGGATAAAGAATGACAAATAAAATATTTCAAGGCTAGAAATCTTAGAAGAAGAATAAAAGTCCTTTTTTCCAAAAGGATTAGTAATTTATTATTGTATTGAAGAAATAACTAAAAAGAATAAAATAGATTTTTTTATTGTAAGTTGATTGGCCCTCGCTTTAACTGTGTATCACATGATATGATGACTTATCATTTGACACACATTTATCGCACAATATGTTGGTACCATAATAGTGAGCAAGATACATATCAAAATGGCGTTTGTATATATTGTATTGCAGGATAGTATTGTGTATCATAAGATGGTAATAACACTGGTGTATATTGTTTTATCTGTTAATTAGCTGCTTATCTGTATCGAATTTGGTGATAAATATCATGAAAGTTAAATTATTGTTTTGATACTTGACATCAACACTTTTAAACGTGATTCCCTGTTTAGGGCATATATTGAGCGTGGATGCTGTTGATATCAATAAAGACAAGATGACATGTCCATGTCATAGCCATAATTACTCCTAAAAATATTAATTTAATTAGTGTGTCAAGATATTAATTAATAATAATGGTCAAAACACAATTTCATTCTGTTTCAGTTATAGATTAGTAGTTCACTTCATAATTGAATTGTGCGCGTGTAGTGGGAAAATTTTGGTATAAGAGTTGCTACCTGTATTAGATGCCTCAAAAATTTTAAATTTGGCTATCATGCAATTGGACTTTGCAATACTCAGTCACTCTCTCTCTCTCTCTCTCTCTCTCTCTCTCTCTCTCTTATTGGAAACTTTGAGTGATGTACTTGTTCCTAATTTACTAATTGTTCTCTCATCATTCTCTCTCTCTTTGTTCACTCCTTTCCAAGTTGAGATCTTCCTTAGCTAATATGAGTAACAATTGGCAACCTAATTGGGGATGAAGGATTGATTCATTCTAAAATTCAAAAAGTGATATCTTCTTTGCAGACTGGATTAATGTCAGACCACTTTGTGATGCAATATTGTTAACTGTTTTTATTTCATAGAGTTTTATGATGGAAAGGAAGTCATGTATTCTCTCTCCCATTTTCTTTTTGTTTCTCCTCTTCTTTTTATTATTTATTTTTTCTTCCTTGTGGATTGGGTATGGACTGACCTTTTGTTTATTAGACTCAAGTAGCTGCCCTCAGCATATTACCCACATTCTTGTGCTTAATAGTCCAAGCTTTCACGAATGCTATAAATCAGTTGTGTACATCTCTACTTTCTTAAATGCACAAGATATAAATACCTCTACTTAATATATCAAAAATCAAAATCCCAGGACAGGAAACCTTCCAACAATATATGTATATGTACATATATATATGTGTGTGTGTGTGTGTGTACACATATATATTTATATATTATTTTCATCCTTGGGGGTTGGGTTTGAGTGATAAATGTTAAAACTACCTTGTTCAATAAAACATCTGTTTTGAAATTGAGAGGCAAACATTGGAGCTTGTTGATCAATGACTAGAGTGAGTTGGTTAGAAGTTAGCTGTTCAATAGTCAGCAATCAACAGACTGCCAGAGAGTTGATGCAGGAAATGCGAGCTAGAAGAAACCTGTATTAAAAAAAATTTCACCAAAAGGGTTGTATCTCCAAATATTAAAATATATTTTGTAACTATCATGTGTATCACCTTTCTTGAATTGCTGCTCAGCATTGCAGTGGATGGGATTGAAATTTTCATGATACAGGCTGGGCAAAGTTTGCGCGTGTAATTATTGTGTGTGTGTGTTTACGAGTGTCTGTGTGTGTGAGAGAGAGAGAGAGGGAGAAAGGGAGAGATCGTTTGCAGTTTATTCTGACCTTGAAGTTTTATCTCCTCTCCAGATTCAAAGAAATTTGCAGTTGCAGATTGAAGAGCAGGGGAGGTATCTCCAAATGATGTTTGAGAAACAGAGGAAGATGGGGGATGAAAGCTTCCAGGCCTCCTCGTCCAATCTGGGTGAACCTTCTCCTCCATTGTTGAATGCAGTGCAGCCTTCCCCTGCCTGTGACAAATTAGAAGCCTTGGCACAAGATCATGTCAGAAAGGGAATCGATACAAGTAATGCCAGCTCGGCAGAGGAAGAAGTTTCTCAGAATCCAAGTGAGAAGCAAACGACAGCTGAGAACAAAATGAGTGAGGAGCCTGATGCAGATGGTAGGGGGTCTAGCCCCCCACCTACAAAGCGTGCAAGAACTTTGTAACAGCACCGTCATCATCATCAGCCAATTTGACATCTTGATTAAAAATTATTTGGATACAATATTGTGTAGCTCCTAGACACGTGGGCGCAGATTGGGCCGACTGAAATGAAGAATTGTAAAACTTTAGTAGAAGTCTTACAAGTAATAGTGTTCTCTCTTTCATTTAGCAACTGAGCAGAGTCTCCAGGTTGTGATTGTTTGGCCCTTTCTTCTTGATTTTCTGTTGCATGATGGTGGGAATCAATTGCATATAGAATAATAAGTATTCATGCTGTATATGCTTGTAAATATTAACTGGAATTTCTTATTAGAGGTCTGATAGTGTTCTTTCTTACTTCAATAACTAATGGCATAGGATTTTACAAGTCAACTTCTGCTATTGGTGTACTTCCTTTTTTAATATGTTATGAGCCGAATTATCTGATGGATCATTTTTAGATAAGAGTAAAAGCCATGCCCTTGGAAAATCCCACCAGAGAAATTGGGATTCCTCGGACTATATGTAGTCTAGGGTTTAGAGAGTTGAGGAATCGGTAGGGGTGACATTAGACAATTCTCCCCTGGTAAAGTTGTAGTAAACATGAAAAAGTTACTTCAAATTAAGCCAACGTAGTGTAGCACCTATCCTTCACGGTTGTTGAGGGAGGGACATATTTTATATTTGGATGAATTCAAGGTTCTTGAAGG
Source organism: Nyssa sinensis (assembly GCA_008638375.1). Lineage (NCBI taxonomy): Eukaryota > Viridiplantae > Streptophyta > Magnoliopsida > Cornales > Nyssaceae > Nyssa > Nyssa sinensis. Next base: position 30,226,546 of record CM018041.1, on the reverse strand, counting down.
GGTAATCAGGTAGGTCTGACTTTCATAGTAAAGGAAAATGGAACAATTCACGTTGTGTTGTTTTGCGTGTGATGTATCTATAATGGGGGTATTAGAGAATAAAGGGAATTGGGTAATAAGTTTCTCATAAGGTGCTTAATTCAATCTCAAAAGTGTTAACTCAAAAAGTCTCTAATTTTTTGTCAACAAAAATACTCCTTTATTATAAAAATTCAAAAAACACAGACCAGAGCCTCCTACCACATCATCACTCAACTTTTTTATAAATTTTAAAATTAAATAACTTGCAATATATATGTTCGTTTTTGATAAAAATTATATATTTGGACTTTAAAAATTGAGATTTATCAACCAAGATCCATATTGTATAGAAAATTTTATCAAAAAAAAAAAAATCATTTTTTGACGAAAATTCTCTGTCCACAGAACTAAGATAGGATATTCTTTGTCCCATAATAGAGAAATGTTTCTATCCTAAAACAGAGAAATTTCTTAAATAAAAAAATTATTACACATGTTTTTAACAAATGCATCCAATAACTTTTGTTCCTTAAGAAAGTGGTAATACTCCAACATTGATAAAAAAAAAAAATTAAAAAATAGATAGAGAAAAGAATACACAACTAAAAAAATATAACAAAAAAGAAAATTCTCTACCGAAAAATTCTAAGTTGGAAAATAAATTGTAAAAATTTCTTGAAATCCAAATATTGATAGATAGAACTGCTATTTATTTGCTGAATAGATAGATCGATTGAAAAAATCACGACTACACTTAATAATAGAACACTACCTGATAGAATGGGAACAACATATATGAATTTTCTTCTCATTTTATAGTTTGTTATATGTGGTTGAATGACATGAACATAAAAAGGAATCCCAGTTGATCAAAAAATAATATTAATATATGTTATTTTGGATTATCTAATTAAGCACCTTGTGCTTCAACGCTACCTAATTTGATGACAAATCATCTAGTGGGGTATAGGTTTTAAAAAAGATTGCATCACCGAAAGATAATAAATATAGAAAACTATTTTCAAACATGAGTTGTTGCTCTGAGCAATTCACAAAATTCAATGGTACTTGTCTTGTCTCATACAAAGTCAAAGATTACTCAAAGCAGACAAAATATATATATATATATATATTTATATATATGATCAAATCAGACAAAATAAATAAATAAGCCAGAACTCACTAGAACATGAAGGTACTCTTAGCATGGAAATGAATTTGAGAATGAAAACTTAAGACATCATAACGCACAGTGGATGGATTTTTTTTTTTTTAAGGAATATTAAACAGACACAATTTTGAGCTTTAATGCAACCTTTCGGTGAGAATTGAGGAATATGTTGCGAGAGGATTAACGCACAATGGCTGGTGGAAACAGTCAGAGGGGAAGAGCGGAAAGAGATATTAGAGAGGTTATCCAATCAAGAGTTTCGAGATGGCCCTCTTCCTTGACGAGTAGGAAGGTTATCCATATCTGGTTAAATTATTAAAATGGGGTAATTTTGTCATTAAGAATAAAATAATACCTACACTTCAGCACTATATTGAAGGTAATTTTGTCATTAAGAGTTCTTCAATTTTGTTCGTTGATTGTTGTTGCTGGGGTTCTTATTTTTTTTTTTTATCAGGAAACATGTTTATTATTATTTTAACGGATTTGTTTTGTTTTCATTTTTGATTTGTAATTCAATATTAGTTTATTAATAATCATTTTCATTGGAATATTGAATTATTTTTATGTTTCTAGTAGTTTTTTTGGTTGCGTATTCTTGATGTTATGCTTTTCGTCCCACTAGTTGAACTGTATTCGATTATTACTCAACTAATACATGCTCTTGATCTCGTAATAGGTAAGTTTTGTCAGTGTTGTGTTTATTATTTTACCAATTGTTTTGTTTAATTTTTTTTTTTTTTGTGATCCTGAAAAGCGAATTCTGTAAAATTTTACACTTTTAGTATGGCAACCAATTTGAATCTGATGCTGTATATTTTACTTGTTATTTTGGATCTAATGCCATTCAATTTTATTTATTTTTGATAGTTTTATTTGTATTGATGCTGCACTTTTTGACTCGCAATAAGTGAGGGCTCCGTGACCTGTAGAACACTTCAGAAAGACGATCAGAGGTCCACCGGATTGGCTCCGGCGGTAGCCGCTTCGATGCTTAAGTAAGTAAAAGGAATTGAAAGACTGTATTGAAAGCCAAAGAATGAGCATAAAAATAAAGCGTACCTTTAGGGTTTAATTTATAAGTCGTGGCCTTCCTAAATTGATTAGGATTCGATGCCATGAATATAGGGATTTGATCATCGGAGATTGCAGTTACCTTATGGAGTATTAAGTCGTAGATGGAGATAATCATAGATAGTAGTTTTCGTGTTGAATATTGTTTCCTTATTCCCTGCTTGGCAGTTGTTAAGGAAACCATAAGGTCGGAGCCGTATGAAGTGTTGATTAAATATTGCCCAGGACATAAGGTCTGGGAGATATGTGCATGAGAATGCCTTGGAGGCTTCGCCTGCACTGTATGACCGAGTTTATCGGCTCTGAATGATATATATATGAGAATGCCCTGAAGGCTAGTCGCTGCTCTGTATGATCGAGATTATCAGCTCTGTATGATATATATATATATATATATATATATATATATATGAGAATGCCCTGAAGGCTAGTCACTGCTCTGTATGATCGAGATTATCAGCTCCGTATGCACATGTGTCTCAAGGTGATTGGTGTGTCTGTTTGTGGTATATCAGCTACTCCCCCCCCCCCCCGAGCCCTAGTTAGAAGCTAGGGCTTAACTAGGGTTATGGGTCTTGTGAAGAGTCATACGTTTTGTTTCTCCGTTTCTCGAGACGTCGGTTTAATGCGTCATTTATTGCGCAGCCGATACTTGAGAATTCATCATTATCTTCAACCGTTGTGTCGGCTCGCCTTGGAAGGCTCATATTTTGAATATGTATATAAAGAGAGGGGAAGGTCTTTCATACCTTTCTTCTGCATTCGCGTCCACAGTACCAGACCGCCATTTGACATATTTTGAAGTTTGAAGGATATCCGGTGTTCATAGTTCTTTCTTGATCTCAGGTTCGACTTTTAGTCCCCTTCTACATTCCTTCTCATTTGTTTCATTTCTTTCTTTTGTTCGCCATGTCTGGCTGTGAGTCACACTCTGGTTCGGGCAGTCCTTCGGAGGCCGTTCCTCAATTGCAGTTAGTAAATATTGATGAAAATAGACTGGCAGAACCCCCCTCTAGTCCGGGGGTTAGGATTGTTGATGTATTCGATGAGCCCCCAAATAAGGCTGGAGAGACTTCTGGTCGATCCGGTTACAGAGAGGAGGGTGAGAGTGTTATTACTGAAAGCATGTTGAAGGAGTTATGGGCGAAGTTCAAACTTCCCACAAATGTTACTTTCAAGGTCCCAAATTCTCAGGATTGCCCAAGCGATGTTAGAGAGGGGGAAATCTGTGCCTATCTGGCCTGGTTTGAAATGGGTCTTACACTCCCCCTTCCTGATATAATAAAACAATTCTTTTGTTGGTTTAACCTTTGCCCCGCAGACCTGAACCTTAACAGTTGGAGACATCTGTTGAGCTTCATTGTGTTAGGGCATATGAATAATGTCAAGGTGTCCCTCGATTTGATCCGTAGCAATATGGATCTAAAACTTCAAAAGGCGGAGGGCCTTTATTATATGTCTTTTGATAGCGGGTTCAGACCCCTTACTTCTGTGCCTTCCTCCAACAAGACCTGGAAGAAGTGGTACTTTTTCATTAAAGGAGGATGGGAATTCAAGAACTTTGAAGGTCTACCCTCCGCATTCCCTCGAACCACTAGGGCAAGGGGTGAGGCTCAACTTTTTCGTGGCTGTATTGATTTCGTTTTGTTCGCCAATTGTTGAACTGATCAATTTCTGTGCTTGTTTTGCAGTCAAGAGTGCGTGGAAGAGACCAGACTTCTCTCCCGCGATTCAGAAGCAATATAAGAAGCTCTTGAAGCCCAGCATTCGAGACCATTCTTCCATTGTTAACCCGGATAGATTGATGGCTGCCAGGGGGAGTGTTGAGGAGATTGCTGATAATGTGATGGCTCAGTGGGAGACAGGGCCATCACCACCCGTGGCGGCGGGGGAGGCTTCCTCTCCAGCGGTCCCTCCCGTTCAAAAGAAGCGGAGGCTAGTTTTGTCCTCTCCTGAGCCTGCTGAGGGGGAGGAAGAGGCTCCTGTCCCCATTTCGGTGGTCCCCCCAGTCCCGTCCCGTCGAGCAGGTAGGGGGGCATCATCATCGGTGGCTCCTGATGCTGCTGATCAGGGGGCCAAGAGGATTCTAAGGGACTTCTCGGCCAAAGGCTCAGTTAAACTCAAGCCTCAGAAGTCGGGGAAGCTTCTTGCTGATTTGACCGCTCTTCAGGTTAAGGTGAGTTCGTCGGGCCCTTATTTTTCTTTCCCTTTTCTTCAAGTGTTTAGGCTGGTATTGAACTGTTCACTTTGTATTATGCAGACCCTGCACACCCTTTCTGCTTTGGTGGAGGTTTCTCCACCTGCGGAGGAGTTTGACCAACTCAGGGCCGATCTGGGGCTTCAGCTTGGTACTGCTCGGTCGGAGGCTCACGACTCCGCAGAGAAGCTGAAGGAGTGTCAGAACTCCTTGATCGTGATGGAGTCAGAGAGGGACCTTGCCGTTGAGCGGGCAAAGAGGTTGCAGGCGGAGATGAACGGCATGCGGTATCAGTACCATAAACAGCTTGACGACGCCGTGGAGCAGGCATTGATGGATAATGAAGAGGAAATGAAGTCGAAGTTGGAAGGAATGACCCATCGCTTGATTACGTTTGGGTTCAACAACTTCCGTTCTCGGCTTCTTGCCAAGTTTCCTGACCTTGATGTCTCCTCAATTGTGCCGCTTGGATCTGAACCTTCAGAGGTTGTTATCCAGGGTGAAGTGGCTGATGTCCTCCCTGTCGATCCCACGGAAGTGGTCGTGCCGACTGAGATGGTTGATGCTGCCCTTGCCGATCCTTCTCCGGTCGTTGATTCTGTTCCTGCTGATCAGGCTTAGGATGTATATTTTGTTATTCTTAACTTCCAATGTACTGGAAATATACATTCATTAATGGAACAGTCTTTTGCTTGATGCTCGTCTCTTTAGTTATATTGCTCTGTAGTACCTTAACTTGTGGTTGATGGTGGTAATTGTTGCAAATAGCACTGCTCTGGATTTTAGTGTATACCAGACCAGATTTTACTCTGTAGGTAGTTGGATTCCGAGCTGCTTTTCTTGCCCTAGGTCAGTAATTGAAGACTCCATTTGCAAACATTTCAAAGCTGACTGTTCTGAACCCGGAGACTTATAATAATAAGTGGATATTTCGTGATTGTAGTTCGGTTGATCAGAACTTCAGCCTCCAGATCTGTTAAGACAAGGGTCAAGGTACATCAAAGTTGATGGACCTTTGTCGTATACGTGGCCCATCAGGCGTTAATGACCTGGAGAAACTGTCACGTCAACATATACGTGGACAAGACTAAAAAGTATATATATTGCGTGTATGGCTTTGCCTTTTGCTTCACCCGAGAAGGTGGTTTAATGCCTCATTTATTGCGCCACTATCGTTTGGGATTTTGAAGCTAACTCTTCGCCTAACCGTTGCGACGGTTCATCTGGGTGGCTCTTGGGCTTCGAAGGCCTATATATATGGAAGAGGAGCGTATGGTTGCGCCCTATCTTCTTACTTTGCTTCGTTGTTGGAAAGGTTTTTAGATGCTTTTAAAAAAAAACTGCCGTTTATTCGGAGATGATTAACGGTCTTCAATCTGAGTTGGGAATGATTAAACTGTGGCCGAGAGTTAACCTTCCCTTTGATTCAGTCTCCAAGGAAGGATTAGAGGAGGTTGAGATCTTCTTGTCCATCTTGGCATCCGGTCGAGATTTCTCCGATGGGAGGTGGTCCCTCCCTGATTCAACCGAGGCTTGGAGCGTCGGTGATGAAGACGAAGGCGAGATGCTTCCTTCCCTCTGTATTCTGGCAGGCACCCTTGCTCAAATCGGCCGGGGTGTGACAACTGCTCTGAGGGAGATGAATGTGGGCTGCTTCCTCCCCTTTGTGACTTGGCAGAGACCCTTGCTTCAATCGGTTGGGGCGTCATGCCTATTACAAAGGTGGAGAATGAAAAGTCTCCTGAGGCCCAGAGCCCTCATCATCCGTTGGTACTAAGATCATTGATAGCGATGATGAAATGGCCTGGGCGCTCCTTGATGTAGATTGGGGTTCAGGGTTCCTTCCTTTCAAATGGAGCCGGCGGCGGCGGTAATGGAAGGTTGGATCCTGTGCCCTTATATCACCCGAGGAAGAGAGCCATGATGCTGCAAATAGAAGTGATATAGTAGCTTTCTGTAGTAGCCTATGTAATGATGTCTTTGTTGTGGCCTTTTGTGTACTTGTTTTGTTTCCAGTCTTCTTGTACTGATGTAAATCTTCTAAATCATCAATAAAATTGAGTTTCTTTTTCTCAGATTTGATGTTCTTTGTATTCGAATGTACTCTTCTGTAGTTAAAACACTTTCTCATGCACTTCTGATATATGAATGTTCTAAGAATAGATCAAAGAAACTTAGAAGAATGCTTGAATCAAAGTACTTCACTCCTGATCGGTATTATAGTACTTGTTGCTTGTTTGACAGATAAGCCAAATAACATAAATATCAGATCTGAGGTATTCCGATCTAGGAAACTTTAGTTTTGTAGATGTTCAAAACTTCTGTCTTTGGATGGACTGGATCATAGAATATGTGTTTTAAAGATAGACCAGGCTGAAAAGACCTGTGCATTATAAATGGACCGAGTACGAAGACTTATACATTATGGACCAAGGTCTGGAGGCTTGTGCATTATAGATGGACCAAGTAAGAAGACTTGTACTTTATGGACCAAGCTCTGGAGGCTTGTGCATTATAGATGGACCAAGTAAGAAGACTTGTACTTTATGGACCAGGCTTTAGAGGCCTGCGCATTTATAGATGGACCGAGTGCAAAAACTCGTACATTATGGACCGGGCTCTGGAGGCCTGTGCATTTATAGATGGATCGAGTGCAAAGACTCGTACATTATGGACCAGGCTCTGGAGGCCTGTGTATTTATAGATGGACCGAGTGCAAAAACTCGTACATTGTGGACCAGGCTCTAGAGGCCTGTGCATTTATAGATGGATTGAGTGCAAAAACTCGTGCATTATGGACCAGGCTCTAGAGGCCTGTGCATTTATAGATGGACCGAGTGCAAAAACTCGTACATTATGGACCAGGCTCGGAGGCCTGTGCATTTATAGATGGATCGAGTGCAAAAACTCGTGCATTATGGACCAGGCTCTAGAGGCCTGTGCATTTATAGATGGATCGAGTGCAAAGACTCGTACATTAAGGACCAGGCTCTGGAGGCTTGTGCATTTATAGATGGATCGAGTGCAAAGACTCGTACATTATGGACCAGGCTCTGGAGGCCTGTGCATTTATAAATAGGACCGAGTGCAAAAACTCGTACATTATGGACCAGGCTCTGGAGGCCTGTGCATTTATAAATGAATATTCTATGGAAGTAAAAGAAACATCTCTACTGATAATACTTCCATAAGTGTTCCACGTTCCATGGCCTAGGAACAGGCTTCCCAGTCATGTCTTCTAGCCAGTAGGTAGTAGGCCGAACAACCTTTGTTACTTTGTAGAGGCCTTCCCAGTTTGGTGAAAACTTTCCCATAGTGGGATCCTTGGTGTTTTGAAAGACTCTTCTTAAGACATAGTCTCCGACTTGAAAGCTGACTGTCTTGAGTCCTACCTTGGAATTGTCGACCATTCTCTGTTGATAGGCTTCCATCCTGATGCTGGCTTGATCCCTTCTCTCTTCGAGCAAATCCAAGTTTTCCATCAGCTGTTGATCATTGGATTCTTGCTCAAAGGCTTCTGTTCTCAGGGTCGGCATACCGATCTCAACCGGAATTACTGCTTCTGTTCCATAGGCTAGTGAGAAGGGAGTTTCTGAGGTGGGAGTTCTTCTGGTTGTTCTGTAGGCCCAAAGGACTCCAGGGAGTTCTTCTGCCCACTTTCCTTTGTCCTGTTCCAACCTTTTCTTTAACCCGTCAAGGATTATTCGGTTAGTGACCTCTGCTTGCCCATTTGCTTGTGGATGGCCTGGAGAGGCGAAGTGCTGCCAAATGTTGAGATTTTCGCAGAATATCTTGAAGCCTTTACCAGTGAATTGTGTCCCATTAGTCGGAGATAATTATACGTGGTATGCCGAACCTGCACACAATGTTCTTCCAGGTGAAGCTCTCAACTTCCTTTTCTGTGATATGTGTCAGAGGTTCGGCTTCGGCCCATTTAGAGAAGTAGTCGATGGCCACCAAGAGATATTTCCTGTTTGGAGGTGCCCTTGGCAGTGGACCCACAATGTCCATCCCCCACTGAGCAAAGGGCCAAGGACTAGGAATCGGGATAAGCTCATGATGAGGCTGATGTTGGTACGGGGCAAATCTCTGGCATTTGTCGCACTTCCGAACATATTCCTTAGCCTGTTTCAACATGCCAGGCCAGTAATAGCCCTGCGATAGAGCTCGGTGGGCTATAGTTCTGCCCCCATTATGATTACCCGCAAATTCCTTCGTGTATTTTAGCCAAGACATATTGTGACTCGTTTGGAGCTAAGCATTTTAACAGAGGTTGAGAATACGACCTTTTGTAAAGCTTGTTGTTTAGGATCAGGTACCGAGCCGCTCTGATTCGGATTCTCTTGGCTTTGTTTTTGTCCTCTGGGAGGAGCCCGGATCTTAGATACTAGAGGATTGGGGTCATCCAGTTCTGGGGCTGTTGATCAATTTGAGCAATTTGGGCTTCCTCAATGCTGGATCCTGGCTGAAAGGAGATTTTAATTGTGGTGTTTGCTTCAGACTTGAGGCGGGAGGCCATGTTAGCCAAAGCATCTGCTCTGTAATTCTGGCTTCTCTTAATTTTCTGGATAGTAAATGTCTGGAACGAATGCTTCAAGTGGTTCACCTAGTTCGGAGTACCGGAGCATTCCTATCATCTTTAATGACAAATTCTCCCAAGACTTGGCTCACCACCAGTTGGGAGTCAGAGAAGACATCGAGGTTCTGAGCCTCGCATTCCATGGCAAGCTTCATGCCTAAGATTAGGGCTTCATATTCGGCTTCATTATTAGAAGCTTTGAATCCCAGGCTGACTGCTTTTTATGACATGAGCCGATCAGGAGACTGTAGTACCAGGCCTACCCCTGAACCTTGATTGGTTGACGATCCATCAATGTATAGCAGCCAAGTTCCCGAAGTTTCGGTGAGTTGTGCTTTGTTCTGAAGTGCTGGGGTGAACTCTGCAACGAAATCAGCTAAGGCCTGCCCTTTGATGGAGTTTCGGGATACATATGATGATATACCACAAACAGACACACCAATCACCTTGAGACACGTGTGCATACGGAGCTGATAATCTCGATCATACAGAGCAGTGACTAGCCTTCAGGGCATTCTCATATATATATATATATATATCATACAGAGCTGATAATCTCGATCATACAGAGCAGCGACTAGCCTTCAGGGCATTCTCATATATATATATATATATATATATATATATATATATCATTCAGAGCCGATAAACTCGGTCATACAGTGCAGGCAAAGCCTCCAAGGCATTCTCATGCACATATCTCCCAAACCTTATGTCCTGGGCAATATTTAATCAACATTTCATACGGCTCCGACCTTATGGTTTCCTTAACAACTGCCAAGCAGGGAATAAGGAAACAGTATTCAACACGGAAACTACTATCTATGATTATCTCCATCTACGACTTAATACTCCACAAGGTAACTGCAATCTCAGATGATCAAATCCCTACATTCATGGCATCGAATCCTAATCAACTTAGGAAGGCCACGAATTATAAATTAAACCCTAAAGGTATGCTTTATTTTTATGCTCATTCTTTGGCTTTCAATACAGTCTTTCAATTCCTTTTACTTACTTAAGCATCGGAGCGGCTACCGCCGGAGCCAATCCGATGGACCTCTGATCGTCTTTCTGAAGTGTTCTACAGGTCACGGAGCCCTCACTTATTGCGAGTCAAAAAGTGCAGCATCAGTTTGGCAGCCGTCTGTGGGAACTGACTAATCTCCAAGTGCTCTATTCATAAACCCATCTCTTTCCTCACAGGAAAACCATGGCACCAAATCTCCAACCGCGACAGAATACTCAGAATTCGCAAAACTCTCAGCGTCAGCCGCCTGCTCCTCGTACAAAGGGACTAACGGTTAACCCCATGCGACAAGAGATAGAATCGATCAAATGACACAATGAACTGGTGCAGGAACAGTTGCTTACCATCACTAGAACGCTGGCAACACTCACACAAAACCAAGCAGCGGGTTTTCCTAACCCGCCGGTCAACTTCGCCGCAGGAACGCAACCTCCTGTGGCCATGAAGAATGAAGAACTCCATGAGCAGGCTCCAACTAACCAGCCTGGGCACCCCCCGAGCGTTGCCCGCATTGGCAGAGATCCACAACCGTCAGCTCCAGGCTGGGGAACATCAGCCTTCGTTCCTAACGTCCATTACCGGAGTACTACTCGGGCCCCAACTCCAAGGGCCTTGGGAGCACATCCGGCACCGCAGGAGCCTCATCCCCATGCAGCACCAATCCCTCCGGTTCGGAATCCTCTTCCATCCGAAGGGCATACTCAACCCTACTACCCTGAAGCCGAGGCTGTCAGGTAGGGTTCGCAAGATGTCAGAATCAGAGACCCACGGAGGGTAGAGGAAATTGCTGAGTCTATGGACCAAACAATCGCCTTGAGAGGACCTCAGAATCCTCCAGAACAAGACGAGTTGGTTCACTCACACCATCATGTCAAAAGAGAGGCCCAGAAAGTTCATGGTGCCCAAGTTCACCCTATATGATGGATCTGGAGATCCAGGGGATCATCTCTCGCACTATCACCATACGATGGCCCTTCATGGAGCCTCTGATGCTTTCATGTGCCGAGCCTTCATCACCAGCTTGAAGGGAACTGCTCTGAAGTGGTTCCAAAACCTCCATCCGAACTCAATTACCAGCTTCTACGAGCTCGGTAGACAGTTCTTGGACAGGTTTATGACCAGCAGGAAGCTCAGAAGGGGCCCAGAGTTCCTGCTAAATGTCAAGCAGACTAGGGAGGAATCCCTCAGAGCCTACATCGCACGCTTCAATACCGAACTCACGGAGATCACTGACTGCAGCCCGAAATTCCTTGTAGCAGCCCTAACTGCTGGGCTTGCCCAAGGTGGATTCAGAGACTCCTTAACAAAGAGCCCTCCAGCCGATATGGCGGCATTAATGGATCGGGCCAGAAAGTACATCAACCTGGAAGAAGCCAACCGCACATCCCAGAAGGACAAAGATCAGACCCAGAGGGACAATCCGAAGAGGGAGGACCACAAGAAGGAGGATCACAGAAGAGACTCCAACAAAAAGAGGGCCAGGAGCCCAGAAAAGAGAACAGCACCCCGAGCTGTGTACAACTCCGGGCCAAGGGAGTTCACCAACTTCACTCCTTTAAACACCACATCGAACCAGGTACTCCGGCAGATCCGAGATCGGGAGAACCTGAAGTGGCCAGAACCAATCAAAGGAGATCCCAGCCTGCGGGACCAAAATAAGTATTGTAATTTCCATAAAGATCATGGACATACAACTAACACATGCAGGACCCTCTGGTATGAGATAGAGCAGCTCATAAAGAAGGGGCGTCTTCGGGAGTTCGTCAAGCTGGACGGAAGGCAGAACCCCCAAGACGACAAGCCTCAACAACGGCCAGATCAAAGGCCCGAGCAGAGGCAGGAGCAGAGGGAAGGACGAAACGAGCCTCAGAGGTAGAACAACCATGTTATCTACGTCCTCCATGCCGACTCCTCTATCATAGGAATGTCCAACAGGGCAAGAAAGAGATATGCTCGGGAGGCCAGAGTTGCCCCGAACGTAGTACAGATCTCCAACGTAGAAAAGAGGCTCAAGCCAGCACCGGAGATTCAATTCACTGAGCAAGATCTAGTAGGGGTACATTGCCCTCACAGTGATGCTCTTGTTATCACCCTCAGAATCGCCAACTTCGAGACCAGGAGAGTCCTGGTCGATACTGGCAGCTCCGTCAACATACTGTTCTATGAGCCGCTTAAACAGATGGGGATAGACCATGACAACGTCAAGCCCACCACTGCCGTGATGGCAGCTTTTGATGGCAACCTCAGTACCCCTTTGGGGAGAGTTGACCTTCCTACCACCGTAGGAGAGGGTGAAGGGCAGAAGACCACCATCTCGGAGTACATAGGTGTTAAACATGAAATCTCCCTACAACGTCATAATCGGGAGACCTTGGTTGCATCTGATAGGAGCAGTCACTTCAACCCTCCATCAGTGTCTGAAGTACGTCCACAACCAGAGCGTCCACTCGGTCAAAGGGTGTCAACCAACCTCCCGAGAGTGCCACGCTATTGCCCTCAAGGAGAGGGCTCCTAAATAGCAATTACAGTACACTCGGGACTGTGCAAATCCGCTTCTCACTCACTTTCCCGAGATGGAGGATTGCCCATCCAACATTGAAGAACCCCTGAGCCCAAGGAGACGCGACATCCGAGCCAAACCTGTTGGCGAGCCCGTTAAAATATTGGTCAGTTCAAAAGCAGAGGGGCGTTATTTGAACATCGGCCCAGACCTAACACACACCGAGCAGGAGAAGATAGTCAGGTTCTTGAAAGACAACCTCTCTATCTTCGCTTGGGAGACCAAAGACATGGAGGGAATAGATCCCAATCTTATAACTCACAAGTTGATGGTGGATCCGGATCACCCGTCAGTCAGATAGAAGAGAGGGCCGATTGCTCCTGAACGGCATCGGATTGTAAATGAAGAAGGCCAAAGGCTGCTGGACGCCAAGATGATACGGGAAGTGTTCTATCCCGAGTAGCTAGCCAACACCGTGCTTGTCAAAAAGAAAAACGGCAAGTGGAGAGTTTGCGTTGACTATACAGACCTCAACAAGGCGTGCCCCAAAGACAGCTTTCCACTGCCAAGAATAGACCAACTGGTTGACGCCACTGCGGGGCATGAGCTTATGAGCTTCATGGATGCCTACTTTGGATACAACCAGATCCAGATGTACCCTCCAGATCAAGAGAAGACAGCCTTCATAACCGAACAAGGGCTCTACTGCTACCGAGTAATGCCTTTCGGTTTGAAGAACGCTGGAGCCACTTATCAGCGGTTGGTAAACAAGATGTTCAGCCCATTGTTCGGCAGTACCATGGAGGTATACATCGACGACATGCTGGTAAAGAGTCTGCAGAAAGGTAGTCACCTCCAGCACTTAGCCCAGACCTTCGATATCCTCAGACAGCACAGGATGAAGCTCAACCCCTCGAAATGCACCTTCGGAGATACGAAGGGAAAATTCTTGGGATACATTGTCTCTCAGAGGGGTATCGAAGCAGACCCCACTCAGATCCAAGCTCTGATTGGACTGAAGTCACCAAGAACCAGGAAGGAAATTCAGGCATTGAATGGCAGAATTGCGGCTCTGAGCAGATTTATCTCCAAATCTACTGACCGCTTGCCTACCTTTCTTCAAAGCTCTGAAGGGCAGCAAAGCTTTGCAGTGGACGGAACAATGCGAGGAATCCTTTCAAGAACTAAAAGAGTATCTAGCCTCTCCAGAACTCCAGTCAAAACCAGTACAAGGAGAAAAGCTACTCCTGTACCTTGTAGTTTCCGAAAACGCGGTTAGCTCCGCATTGATCAGACAGGACAGAGGAGTACAGAGGCCTATTTTCTACGTCAGTAAGGCACTACTTGACACAGAAAAAAGATACCCAGAAGTAGAGAAACTGGCCTATGCCTTGGTCATATCAGCTCGGAAGCTTCGACCTTATTTCCAAGCCCATCCAACCGAGATCCCAACTGCCTATCCTCTGAAGTCAATACTGAGGAAACCTGAGGTATCGGGAAGATTGGTGAAGTGGTCCATGGAGCTAGGGGAATTCGACATATCATATGATGCTGCACTTTTTGACTCGCAATAAGTGAGGGCTCCGTGACCTGTAGAACACTTCAGAAAGACGATCAGAGGTCCACCGGATTGGCTCCGGCGGTAGCCGCTCCGATGCTTAAGTAAGTAAAAGGAATTGAAAGACTGTATTGAAAGCCAAAGAATGAGCATAAAAATAAAGCGTACCTTTAGGGTTTAATTTATAAGTCGTGGCCTTCCTAAATTGATTAGGATTCGATGCCATGAATATAGGGATTTGATCATCTGAGATTGCAGTTACCTTGTGGAGTATTAAGTCGTAGATGGAGATAATCATAGATAGTAGTTTCCGTGTTGAATACTGTTTCCTTATTCCTTGCTTGGCAGTTGTTAAGGAAACCATAAGGTCGGAGCCGTATGAAGTGTTGATTAAATATTGCCCAGGACATAAGGTCTGGGAGATATGTGCATGAGAATGCCTTGGAGGCTTCGCCTACACTGTATGACCGAGTTTATCGGCTCTGAATGATATATATATGAGAATGCCCTGAAGGCTAGTCGCTGCTCTGTATGATCGAGATTATCAGCTCTGTATGATATATATATATATATATATATATGAGAATGCCCTGAAGGCTAGTGTAACACCCTGACCCTGATTAAGAAATGATTAGTTACTAATCATTAATTTGAACCAAACATAAAGAATAATTTAGAAGTTAATCGAGAACCTCATGATAGACCTATAAAATAATGTCTGAACCTCATTACCAATTAATTAGGCGAAATGATGTTACTTAAACACTAAGAAAACTCGAGTTAACAAACTACAAAAATTCCAAGGGATTAATAACCGACACTAGACCTTAGATATTGAAGCCAACCTAAATAGAAAGTGACTGGAAGAAACCGCGTCGAAAAAGGAGCAACAGAAAAGAAAATATTTAGGAAATAGCCAAAATGGAATTCTGCGCCAACCAAACAGGGCCTAAGCCTAAAATAGGGAAAAATAGCCAAAAGTGAGGCCAAGGGGAATTGAACCCTTGACTAAGTGGGACAAGATTCTTATTACCCAAAAAATTACCAAGTAGGCTGCTACCATCTTTGTGCCTTTATATGCAACCAAATAGTATTTAAACCCAAATTAGCCAAGGCCACCTCCCAAATTGGCCAATGGCCATGCATGCAACACATCACCACCACATCACCCTATGCACCCTAGCCCATCATCACCCTACCTTAGGGCACTTGATCTCACCTTCACCAATTACTTTACATGCAAAACCCAAAATAATCATTTTGGTTCAAATAAACCAAATAAGTAAAATACATATAATCCTATGGTGTATGGACGGCTGAAGTAAAGAATCAGAAAGTGAGGTGCAGTCTGAAGTTTTAGAAAGAGAGTGAGTTAGAGAGAAAGTGGAGAGAATCTAGAGAGAGAAAGTGAGACCTTGTGTGTGAGTTGGCCATTGAAGGAGCAAGGGAAGGGAACTGAGGACTGGAAGTACACGGTTGGAACAAGCCAAACCACTGAGGTCTCTACTTAAGCCACGAACAAGGAGGGAGAAGCTGCTGTTTGGAGGTATAACCTCAAACTGCCCCATTCTTGGTTTTAAGTTTTGATACTATTTTAACATTATAGAGCCAGTTAGATCGCATGCATGCAGCTTAAAACATCTTGTCATTGAATTAGGCATGAGAATCTGAGACCGAGGCAGTTTAAAACCCTAAAACCGTACACATCTGCCATGAACGGACCTCAAACTTTGCAGGTCTGAACCGACCAACGTTGATCAGATTTTGGCCTGTTAGAACTTAAACTAAACCCTTCTAACATCTCCAAAACTGACATGCGCGACCCTAAATACTTGGAATCGACCACCAAACCGTGAGTTGCAGGTTCGGGTTTAAAACCCAAACTCACCAAAACCTTGACCAAACTAAAATATGAGAACGGGGACTTGAACCCCATGCTCTGTAGGTCACGACACATCAGATTTCATAAGAAACGAACCTAAAATGAGGGTGCTAGAACGAGTTGCAGGTCACAGGTTATCATCTTGAAAACAGACCACTTAGAGTTTAATTCGAAGCTTGAAATGCATGTTAGATTAATGGTATGATATGCAGAAACTGTTTTGGATCGAAAACAGTGAATAACCGAGCTCAAAGTGTCACGAATTTGAAAATTTGTCAAACTGTAAATTAGGGCTACAGTACGCAGAAGCGAGGGGAAAGACGGAGTTGACTCGGCCTGAGTTAACCGAGTCAAGCCGAGTTGGCCCAGTCGACTCATACACGTGTCGGGCAACAAACTGGCCACCGCATAAATAAAAC
This sequence comes from Nyssa sinensis, assembly GCA_008638375.1. NCBI lineage: Eukaryota > Viridiplantae > Streptophyta > Magnoliopsida > Cornales > Nyssaceae > Nyssa > Nyssa sinensis. The sequence goes on along the minus strand of CM018041.1, from coordinate 30,210,115 downwards.
TGTGTCGTTTTGGCTAAACTAATTTGTTTTAAAATTGAAATCGGACTGTTTGCTTCCTCGGTTAATAAATTAAAATCAAGGATAGGATTTGTCCAAACCGAGGATAAGGGGTTTAATGAGGTTATGGCATTCCGGTTTTCCTGAAGTAGACTGAACCGGCTGGTTCAGTAGGTTAGTCGACCGGTCTAGGGTTTTAAATCTAAAACCCACTGGTTCACAATTAAAATTTAAAATAATTAAACCAGAATTTCTGGTATTTACAAACTGACCCCAACCGTTTTATAGAATTATACAATGGCCCAGATTTTTGAAATTTTGTGCAATTATACCCCTGGAAAATTAATAAAAGTAATAAAATGATTATTTAATTATTTTATAAAAAGGGAATAATTACTATTTTGCCCTTGGGCATTAATTGGGTCAAACGGAGTCCAAATTTAATGAATCAATAGTGTATTTTTACTATTTTAGGCATTTCGGACTCAACTGTGGAGTCCGATTTATGAAACCAAGTCCCGAAAAATACAGACATGCAAAAGGTAGATGACCGTATTGCCTCCAATATGCTCGATGTCCAAATAAGGCGAGTTATTAGTGCATTCTTATTATCTTGGCACTTCTGAGACCAACAGTGGGGTCTGATTCACGAGATGGGACTCCGAAAAATATGACACGTGAAATGACCAAAATACCCCTAAGGTACCCGAAGCCAAATAAAAAGCTAAGAGGGTCTAAATTGACTTTCTTCGACATTCGAATCCAACGGTGAGGTCCATAACACCGAAATAAGTACTGAAAAATAAGTCACGTGAAAAATAAAACTCATTAAGTCACCACGAGTTGACGGGTAAGACCAATCCTAGGAAGTTAGGATATGTCAGGCCTAAAATTAAATAAAAGAGCATAAATAAGTAATAATTTAAGGTAAATGTGAAGTTGACGAGTTCCTTATGATTTTCTTAGGAGCTACAAAGGGAGGGGAAAGGCCCACCAGTAGTACAAACCCAGGGAATCAAGGTGAGTAATCTTGCATTTGAAGTGGAGATTTAATTCCACGGATTTGAAGATGTTTTAAACTTCAAAATGTCTGAAGCATTGAATGTTAAATTCCCTATTTCATGATTCCTGTTTTAAATATTCTGTTCATATAAATCGTATTGTGACATGCTCTATGAATGATTTCTATTACTGTCTTCTTTAAAAGTATTTAGCATGTCTACATATTCTGGAGTCTCGTGTTCTAAATATGTGAAGATTTTATTATGAAGTCATGAACATCATATTTTAAATACTCTTGAAAAGTATTTATTTAAAGAAGCCACATGACAAATGTTTTGCAAGATAATAATAATCACATAGTCAGGATTTTGAGTATCTTCGGAACTCAATTGACCTGTCATGTGAAATGCCACATAGTCAGGATTTTGGGTATCTTCGGAACTCACTTGACCTGTCATGTGGAATGCCTGGTAGCAGGATCTAATCCCATAGGCAATGAGATATCTCCACGTATACGCAAAATGGGAGTCTGGTTCGAAACAGATTCCACTAATGAAAGTGAAAAGATGACAAATGACTTTGAAAGTGGAAGCAGGTTTTATCCCCATTTTTCACTGTGCATGTTTATATGTTTTGAAGTGCATATGCTCTATTTAAAGAAATGTATGTTTAGCTTGAATACTTTAAATGTTTCAAAGCTATCTTTATGAAAAGTGCATGTACTCTATGTTCAAAATATACGAGCAATTGGCAGTGAGTATTTTATGAACCTCTCATGTACGAAACCTCTGCCAATTGAAAACCCATGACAAATGCTAGAATTACTCATTGGGCTTTTCGAAGCTCACCCCATTCCCTAACATTTTTCAGGTACTAATGATGATGAATGGGAGCCTTGCTCCATTTGGGGATGACGATTAGTGGCTTTAATATGATCAAGGACTTTTTAGAAGTACTAAGGACTCGTAGATGATCGAATTTTGAAGTGTAATAGATTTTGGACAACATGTACTTAAGCCCTCGAGGCCTTCAGATATGTACTATGTATAACACTTTAAGTTTTTAGTATGCTCTGATTTTATAATCATGTGTACCGCTATGAAGAGCGGCAGTACCAGGATGGATGTGCGAAAGTATTTAAAAAAAAAGGTTTTTCATGCTTCCGCAAACCAAGGCTGCACCGCCATCCGATATTGTCGCTTATGTGAGCCTTGCCCTAAGGCCTTCGGGCCGAAGGGCGGCAGTCGCGATTCCCTTAATCCGCACAGGGTGGGTTTCGGGTCGTGACAGCTAGTCACTGCTCTGTATGATCGAGATTATCAGCTCCGTATGCACACGTGTCTCAAGGTGATTGGTGTGTCTGTTTGTGGTATATCATGTATTATATTCATCTTTTTTGTAATCAGTTTTTTTTTTATATTGATTTGTTTGTTATTCATTTATTTTTTACTATTTTTTTGGATGATAGTGTATTTTTTTATGATGTCAGTGTTAACTCAATTCTATAATTACATTTACATAGTTTTTTTTTTTTTTTTTTTTTATATTTCATGTTGTATGCATATTGTTTCCTTGTGAATCTTGGTTTCTAAATTATGTTTTTGGGTAAAGTATAAAATTTTATAATTTTGCAGATATCATTGTAGCTTCCTATTTTTTATATTCAATCAAATAGGGATGTTTGTACAATGTTATATTCTATTTTTTAAATTGATTTTATAATGTTTAATCATTATTTTTGTATTTTGGACAATGTTATATTGTGTTTTTTGATACTTTACTTATTTTGTTCATTGTAGTTTAGTTTTAGATATTTTGTTAATAACTAACTGATATTCATTTTGTTGTATACGATGTAAATGGATTCTGGTATATTGTTTTTGGTTTAGTATGACATGTGCACAACGATGTTTAGGTGGTCTAGAGGTTTGCAATATGATGATATGTTGAAATTTATTTGAATTCGGTGGAATAAATTGTCGGTTGACAACTTCTCAATTTATTATTCCATGAGAGGTCATCCTAAGTGTATGTTAGAGAATGCTGATGATTTTAATATCATGTTGACATTATTGCAATCAACCAATGGAAATTTGGTTAATATTTTTGTTGAAGTTTTTGATTTTGGAGATATTGTCACATTTAGTGATATCAATGATTTTGATTGTTTCTCGGTTGATCATCGTCAACCAGATGACTGCGAAACTAACCTTCTATCATCATTTTGCACTCATGAGCATACGTGTAACACCCCGACCCAATTAAGCAAACCAATTAATGACAATGGCAATTATTATAAGTTAATTTGCTTAACAACTATGGGTGATGCTAGATATGACTATAACTAGTGACTTGTAAATACAAAAGCAAAGATATAAATGACAAAAATAATTAAGTCTTAATTAGAGGCGACCGATGTGAATATGGAATAAGGCACCACTGGGGACCCAAAATCGGTAAAATGAGTAATGATGATATCGAACTCCGGATTAATGCCAAATTTGCTGGCGTTTCATGAATTAATATTTTATGGAATAGAATGTCAAATACGGTAATATATATAAAAAAATACGCTTATGCACGCATACATGTATATACGATCACATTAGTTATACATTTAGTATACCATACATAATCTGTAATATATATATATATATATATATATATATATATATAGACACACACACACAAATATATAAGTTGCTGAACCCATTTAATGGGTAGGTATGGCAACTTAATGAAACTAATATATATATATATATATATATATATATATATATAACCCTAGGCTATATAACTATAGGGGAATGGGGGGTTGCGTGTGAAATTGGGTGTTCTGTGTGTATATAAAGATGCGCTGTGAGATAGACTTGCCGTGTGCGGGTGCTTGAGTGCATGGTGCGTAGAGAGAAAAAGTGAGATAGAGAAAGAAAGTGAGAGAGAGAGAGAGAGTGAAGAAAGCATAAGAAGAAGAAGTTGGAATAAGGAGGAGGAAACTAAAGGCTGGAACAAAACCATAAAGAGCAGAGAGTGTCACCATTTTGAAGGTAAAACCTCAAAGCCAAACATTTTCTCTCTCTAAAAGTTTATGGCATAACTCACTGTTTGATGAGTGTAGACTGCATGCATGATTTTTAATATTAATATGCTGTATTTTGGAAGTAATAGGAAGGCCTTAGAGAGCTTTAGAACCACAAACCTCAAAAAAATGGCCATTGATGGAGCTTGAAAGCTTTCCTAGAAACTGACCTAGGAGAAAGTCGAGCAGTTAGGGATCCAAACAATACCCTCACAGGGTCACAATGCAATATTTATCAACTGTTTTGGCTCAGTAACAAGCATTCTGTAGCAAACAATTCAGTAGATGGGTTTTCAGGCCAAGTCAAAACAATGGTAGCATGGCTTCATTTAGAAGCCATGAGCTTATAGCCTTTGAGCTAGGGATCATACTAGTCTAAACCGTTTCTTTTTTGGTTAAGAAACGAGGGAAAATGGTGGCATTTTTAGGTGGCCTGAGAAGGGAAAAACAGTTTGGTTACCGTCTGATCACTGGGGTTGAGGGGATGGAAAGGCTACCTAAAAGTTCCTGAGGGTTTGAAGGATTGATTAGGCAAAAATAGGCTTCGAAAAATAGCAAGAAAACATGTTTTAAATTTAAAATTTTTGTAGATTCTGATCACCGTCACCGGAGAGGGTGACTGGAGCCTCGTTGAAAAATCATGGGGAAGACGACCACTATGCGGGTCGGGTGAGGTTCGGTTCGATCCAGGTTCGGGTCGGGACCCGACCCACCGCGTGTTGGGTGTTCCAAAACGGCACAGTTTTATGTTTTAATTAAGTTAGAATAGGGGTGTTTGGGTACAGGAATAACAGATTAATTTATTAAACCTACCTAGAACTGGGATAGACTTATCCACAAATAACACTGGCCGTTGTTTGGCTAGTGTCTAATTAGGAAAAAAAAAAGAGGAAGTAAGGGAACTGCGGTTAAGGGGATTCGAACCCTTGACGCTCATGAACTAAGAACCCTAAACCACCCCAAGTCACCACCGGGCCACTGAGGCACGTGTGGTCAAGTGCTGACCCAAACAATATATATAATTATTATAATGGATTAAATTAATTAATTATGAAGATAATTTCCAATGTCCAAATAAAGTAAGTAAATAGTATTTCTTTATATTCTGGGCATTCTAAAGCCAATGGAAAGGTCCGTTTCATGAGACGGGGTACCAAAAAATAAAGACCCGTAAAAGTGCCAAATTACCACTTTGCCTTTAGTAATGTCCAAAGCCAAATTGAAAACCGTAAAAGCCTAAATTGACTTTTTTCGACGTTCTGAACTCAATAGTAGAGTCTATATTAGCAAAAGAGATGCTTATAAGTATGATATATAAAATTGGATGAATAGCATTAAACTAAGATGTGTCTACTAATGAAATAGGGACTTCAAAGGAAAAGGAAAAAGTGGCGGAATACTGAGATAGAACACACTGGTAAAAAGTAAGTAAACCCTAACTCTAACATGTGGTATTCCTAGCCATGTCACATTTTCCTTCATGATTGCTGCTAATTTGTAATCTATACATACTTGACCTTGATGGTCTTCATATTTGATGCTTGTTCTACATTGTAGATTCGTTGAGAAATTGATTGCCTATATCCTTACGTGCTTAATTGTCCATTTTTATACTTGCTTGGATATTAAAAAATTGTATTGCCTCTTTATTTTTCATTCCACAAATATGTACATCGCCTATGAAATGATGATGATCATGATACTTGTATGTGTGCCTGGAATTGTGATCTGTCATAACATCCATCTGATTCATGGATGCTTGATCGGTGTTTAGAGATGAGCCCAACACCTAGTCCTTGGAGGACATGATATATGTACAGAGCTCTAGTGCTATCCAGTGGTTCGAAGGGGGAGTGGACCTGGATGAGCACTTCTAAGGGTATGCCAGGCCCTATCTATTTCAGCATTTGTTCTGTTTGTATCTCATATCGTTTATTGATATTTTGATTTTACACTCGAGATTTATTGATTCCAGATACGCCACATTGAGTTGGTCCATGGTTTATCTATCGATATACTCATGATCCTAGATACGCCATGTTAAGATGGTCTGTGGTTTATCTGTGGACTTCTAGATACACTACGTTGAGATGGTCTATGGTTTATCTATCGATGTACTCTTGGTCCCAGATACACCATGTTGAGATGGTCCGTGGTTTATCTATGGACATATTATCTAATCGTTGATATGCTTGCTATGCCTCTTTTTTTATTATCTGATGATGTATTCCTATTATTGATATGCTTGATTGATGGTATGTTTTAATTACTAATATACCTTGCAAGCCTATCATTTGATCCGATTTGGCTATTGTGATACCTTATGAATTGTGGCAGCTAACTATTGTATAGGCTAAGTCCCCATTGTTGAATTGTCATTCAGTTGTATCATATATCATGGGACGTGCCTGTTAGACCCACGGGTCATATCTGTTGTTTCTCATTATTAGTGACTGGCTATTGTATTATCATATATGTTGCTTGTCCTTGATTATACTCTTTCTGTACTAACCCTGACCCATAACAGAGCAAGGGAATTTACTTACTGAGCTTCGTTAGCTTACCCCGACTTACTAATTTTTTCAGGTAGGGATGTTACAAGACCGCAGTAGGAGTCCAAAAGCATAGAAGGACATTTTGAGGATTGTATTAGTTATGATGTAGTTCTCTCATGTATTCACTACCTAAGGGTGATGTTATGTTGGTTCCTATTTTGACATTGTAGAACCATATTATGTATTTAAGACTTCCGTTGATTTGCTGTTTAAGTTTTATATTATACATTGATGTCATTGATACAAGGAAAGAAAAAGTAGGGACGGCCACAAGGTCGGCCCCGTGATACGAGATCGGCATAAGGTGGGTTTTGGGTCGTGACAATAAGTCTCTATTGTCATCTAGTTGGGCTCAAGGTATGCCACTCTTCATGATTTCCATTCTTCATTATTTTTGTTGCATTATGTTTGTTTTAGTAAATACTTTCGGTCCCTATACATAAAACTAAGTTTTTTTCTGTGATATCCCGACCCGAGATACCGGGTCATCTGGCACGCATTACGAAATTAAGGGAAATTAGTGTAAAGATATTACACTCAAGAGAATAATTGATTAATTATTTAAATTAATTAATTAAGATAATCATTGTTAATTAAGATTAAAAGATTATGGCACACAATTACACACATGAAATATGTGTTATGTATATGAACATGTGATTAAGTATGTATGTATGTGTGTATATAATATACATATAAAACACAAAATATCTTTGAGTGTGTGCCCAAACAATGTGCAAGTGGGTGTGTGTGTCGGCAGAGAAAGTGTGTGTGTGTTCTCATGTGCTTGTGTGTGTTATGTAATTTATAATATACATATATATATATATATATTATACATGCAAAATATCAAGCATAGATTGAAGGAAAAGCTGAGAAATTGGAAAAGTTAAATTTATTAGGTGTAAGAGAAATTTATGAGAAGTCAAGGACAGGGGCTGGGACGTGTAGAGAGAGAGAGAGAGAGAGAGAGAGAGAGAGAGAGATAGAGAAGGGTCAGTTGGTTCTCTTTAAAAGCATGCAAACCATGCTTGTTTCTTGTGAAAGAAATCAAACGAAGGGAACTGAGGAGGATAGAGGAAGAATCAGAGATTGAGAAGGATCAAAACCATAGCAAAAAGGTAAGAGATATTCAAAGTTTTAATGTTTCTCTCTCTAGAATTTTGCATTATTAGGAACTGTTGTTGGGTTGTATACGATTATAGGATGCTATATATATGTTAACAAGATTGTTAAGCATGAAATTTGGCTTTGAAATGACCAAAAACTGAGTGACCCAACAGAAACCGCCATTAGAGACCATGCTTACAGTAGGTCTGTATTGGATGGAACCGAACTCAATTTGGTGTAATAAAACCATAAGTAAACCCTAAGGGTGTTCTAAAAACATAGAACTGCGATCAAAAAGCTCAAGAAAAGCCCTCCAAAAATTGAGTTACAGGCTACGGGTTTGAAACCTAAAGCTTTAAACTCGATATTAAAATGATATTCATGAATGAAAACTAAAACTACATGAAAAATGAATCATAAAGGATCAAACCCGAAGGGTTTTGGCTAAGAAATGAGCATTTGTGACCAACCCACAGTTCGGATTATCAAGGTTGAAATCCGAAACAAAGAGTTCATTTTGAACTCCCAATTTAATGCCAAATCAGTCGGTTATACCTTAGGAACGTTTTGGAATTAAAACAGTGGGGATTGGTTGAATGGGAAGGCACGAAATTGAAGAAATGGAAAACTGGGATTAGGGTTACAGTTGGGGTCGACGTGGGGAAGACGATGATGAGTTCACTCGTTTCAAATTAACCGAGTTGGCTCAGACACGTGGCAGCCTCTGGGCTTGCCACCGAATAAATGGAACGACATCGTTTTATAATGCTTTAAATCCTTTAAAATGATAGGGCTGACATCATCATGACGTCAGCAACACGCACAAAACCCACTGGACCGGTTGGTTTACAACCAGATCGGACCGGTTCACTTATGCTTAAACTAAACCACCTGGTTTTCTGATTTATTTAAAATTAAATAAACCAAACCTTTTGTTATTTACGGTTTGACCCCAGAATTTCTAAGAAATTCCACTGTGGCCCAACTGGGGGAAAATTTATTCAATTTGACCCCTGGAAAATAATTAATTTAATTAATTTAATTATTTAATAAATAAAGTAAAATGACTATTATGCCCCTAATTCAAAACTTGACCAAATAAAGTCCAAATTAGACATATGAATAGTGTATCTTTACTATTTTGGATATTCTGAAGCCAATGGTAGGGTCCGTTTTACGAGACGGGGCCCAAAAATAAAGACATGTACAGGGGTAAATGACCAAAATACCCCTTGTCCAAAATTAACAAGTTATTAGTGTATTCTTACTATCTCGGACCTTTTAAGTCTAATGGTGAGGTTCACGACACGAGATGGGGTCCCAAAAAATAAAGATACGTAAAGGGGTAAAATGACCAAAATACCCCTGGTACCCCTAAAGCCAAAATGAAACCAGCGAAGGTCTAAATTGACTTTCTTCGACCTTCCAGACTCAATAATGGAGTCCAAATTACGAAACGAAGTATGGAAAAATACGACACGTAAAATAGTGAATGACCATTTTTCCCTTTTTCATACAAAAGTCCGAATTAAATTCTAAGAAAGTCTAAATCGACTTTCTTCGACGCTCCGGACTCAATGGTAGAGTTTATTCGACCAAAAGAAATGCCTAAAATAAAAAGACATAAAATTTGTTGAATAGCATCTGTCAGATGACTATAAATTAAAGTAATTCCAAAGTACTAATCTAAGGCGTACACAAGGAAATGAATTACGAAAAGACACGACACGTAAATATGTGAAGTAAATAAATTTAAATTAAAGTTAATGGAGCTACCAGAAGAGTATAAATTGAAATGAATTCAATTCCTAACACATTAAATTGTGTCATAGGTTAAGAGTACGAGTTAAGTTAAGTACATATGAAATTATGAAATCGTTTTAGGATCTAATACGATTTAAGCATAAGTTAAGGAATATCGAGATGATATTACAATGAATATGAAGTTGATGAGATGTTTATGAATTGTTCTTAGGAACTACAAAGGAAGTGGGAAAGTGCATTATTAGCACTAACCCTAAAGGACCAAGGTGAGTAACCCTGTATTTGAAGTGGAGATTTGACTCCATGGATTTGAAAAGATTTTAAGTTCAAAAGATACGAAGTATTTGAATTCCAAATTCAGTATATTACATGATTTCAGTTTTAAATTATTTCTGTTCTTATAAACCCTATCGTGACATGCTTAGTAAATGTTTTCTTAAAAATGTGTTTTCAGCATGTCTAAGTTAAAATACAAATCTTGTTAAATATTCTGAGTTTGCCTACTTCAAGTATACAAATGTTATCACGAAGTTATGAATGTTATGTTTTAAAGTACTCACGAGAAATATCTATTTGACATACTCATATGTTAAATGTGTTTTAAATGCAAGATAAATGGTGCATAAGCACACAGGCAGGATTTTGGGTTTCTTCGGAACTCACTTGACCTGTCAAAAAGCCACATAGTCAGAATTTTGGGTTTCTACAGAACTCATTTGACCTGTCATGTGAAATGCCCGGTAGCAGGATCTAATCCCCCAAGCAATAAGATATCTTCACTTATAAGCAAAATGAGAGTCTGGTTCGAAACAGATTCCACTAATGAAAGAGATAAGATAACAAATGAATTTGAAAATGGAAGTAGGTTTTTACCCTCATTTTCACTATGCATATGTTTGAGTTTTGTATAATCTATTTAAGAAATGCATGTTATGCTATATGTTTTGAAGTTCATATGAATAAGTATAGCTTGAATACTTTTAATGTTTCAAAGCTATCTGTTTTAAGAAATGCATATGTTCTATGTTTAAGTATACGAGCAATTGGCAGTGAATGTTTTACAAACTCTTATGTACTAAAAACCACTGCTAATTGAAACCCCATGACGAATACTGGAATTGCTCACAAGCTTAGATTAGCTTACCCGGACTTTGTTCGGATCCCCCTTTCAGGTGATTGATAGTAGTCTTGATATGAAGAGGTTGATGTTAGAGCTTACCCATTTTGTGAAGAGTGTAAGCAGCTATTGCAGGACTGGCAGTCTTTTTGGAAAGACTTATAAAGTTTTAAGTTAATCACTTTTGTATTAGTGAGATAGTACACTACTATGTATTAAGCCCTATGGGGCAACTGAACATGTATTGTATTTATGAAGTCTTTAACTTTTAGTCATACTCTGAATGTTAAATCATGTATGCTATGTAAAGAGTGGCAGTACCGGACGGATGTGCGTAATTTAAAAATAAGAAAAGAAAAGAAAAAAAAAAGAAAAAAGTTTTTCATGCTTCCATAAAACACGTGTCGCACATCTATTCGATACTGTTGCTTATGTGAGCCTTCGCCCTAAGGTCCCCGGGCCTGAGGGTGGCGGTCACGATGCGAGATCCGCACAGGGTGGGTTTCGGGTCGTGACACTTTCAAATCAGTTTCTAGGTTTGGTTTGGAGCTCCATTAATGGAAGCTCAGTGTTCTTGGGGTTTCAAGGCCTTTTCTCATATTAAATGTGCACACTATAAATATAAAATCTAAGAAAGGAGAAAAGAACAAAGTTTAACCTTTTTTGGGTAGGTTTGGCGTGTTTTTCTTCTTTTCTCTCCTTTATCCGTCTCTTTTCACGATCCCTATGCTTCTTCTAGCTCCTTTCCTATGCTTGGTGTTCTCTTGATCTTGAATCTTTTGATGGTGCAGAATGCATGCAGACAAGCATGTTTCTCCTTCTCCTTCTCCTCTCTCTCACTCTCTCTTCCTTCCTTTCTCTTATCTCTCTTTCTGTTTGGGACTAAAGTAACAACCCATATACAAATTCTACTTTTATATATATATATATATATATATATATTAAATAGTGCAATATACATATACATATATATAATTTTGCATGAAGCCCCATTGGGGAATTTGGGTGGCTTATGCCGTACTAACAATCTCTTACTTGTCACGACCCAAAATTCGCCTCGCGCGGACCCCGCGTCGCGATTGCAGCCCCAAGGCCTGAAGGCCTTGGGACAAGACTCGCATAGGTAGCGGTATCGAGTAGATGTGCATCATGTGGTTGTGGAAGCATGAAAAACTTTTTCTTTTCTTTTTTCATTTTGAAATTTGCACATCTGTCCGATACTGTCGCTATTCACAATGGAACACATGATCACACATTCAGAGCATAACTAAAAACTTAACGGCTTCATAATTAATACATGTTTAACTGTTCCACGGGACTTAATACACAATAGCGAAATACTTCCTAATATAAAATATTGCCAACTTCATAGTACATCCCCAAGAGAATTGCTAGTCTTGTGATTAGTTGCCTAACTCTTCTTCCAAAATAGATAGGCTTATCATCATCGCCATCAAGATCAAGCTGCCATCATTTACCTGAAAGGGGGGTCCGAATAAAAATCTGGGTAAGTTAATCTAAGCTTGTGAGTAATTCCTGCATTCGTCATGGGGTTTTCAATTAGTAGTGGTTTAACACATGAGAGTTTATAAAATACTTACTACCAATTGCTCGTACATTTTGGAACACAGAGTATATGCATTCTTAAAACAGATAGCTTTGAAATATTTAAAGTATTCAAGCTAAATACACATTTCTTCAAGTAGAGCATATGCAATTTAAAACCATATAAACACGTATAATAAAATGGGGGTAAAAACCTGCTTCCATTTTCGAAATCATTTTGTCATCTTTTCTCTTTAATTAGGTGGAATCTGTTTCGAACCAGACTCCGGTTTTACTACAATGCTGCAATGCTACAATGGAGATATCCCATACCAGGGGGATCAGATCCTGCTACCTGGCATTTTGACAGTCAATTGAGTTCCGTACAACCCAAAATCCCATCATATTTTTACAGATTAATTGAGTTCCGTACAACCCAAAAATCTGTGGGTGCTTATGCACAATTTATCTTATAAAACATGAAATATATATAACTTATCACATGGCTTCTTCAATAGATATTTTTCATGAATATTTAAAACATGAAATATATAACTTCTGCAATAAAACTTCAATATTTGGAATAATCAAATTCAGAACATTTATGAAAATTTAGCATTTTAAACCCAGACATGCTAAAACATAATTAAAAAGGAAAACCATGATTCAAACCAATCACCCAGCATGTCACAATACAGTTTATGAAAGTAGAAAACATTTTAAAACAGGAATCATGTGATACTGAATTTGATATTCAAGGCTTCAAATAATTTGCACTTAAAACTTCTTCAAATTCATGGAGTTAAATCTCCACTTTAAAGGCGGGGTTACTCACCTCGGTCCTTTAGGGTTAGGGCTAAAAATGCACTTTCCCACTTCCTCTGTAGTTCCTAAGAGCAATTCATAAATATCCTCATTAACTTCACATCACTGCAATATCACCTACTAATGCTTCTTAAATTATGCTTAAGTTGTATTAAATCCCAACCGATTTATGAATACTCCATAAATTTCATGCGTACTTAATTTAACTCGTATTCTTATCTTATGACACAATTTAATGTGTTAGGAATTAATTTCATCTTAAAATTTTACGCTTCTGGTAGCTTCATTAACTTTAATTTAATTTTAATTACTTCACATGTTTACGTGTCGGGTCTCTCCGTATTTCATTTCCTCGTTCTTGCCTCAGTTTAGTACTTCGGTAATATTTCAGTTTATAGTCATCTGACAGATGCTATTCATCAATTTTTTTTGTCTTTTAATCTAGACACTTCTTTTGGTTGATTAGACTCTATCATTGAGTCTGGAACGTCGAAAAAGGTCAATTTAGGCTTTCTTAGAATTTAATTCAGCTTAGGACATGTTAGGGCAATTTGGTAATTTATACCTTAACGTGTCTAAATTTTTTGGAGTCCCGTCTCATGAAACGGTCCCCACCATTAGATTCAGAATGCTTAAAATAGTCAAAATCCACTATTTATTTATTTAATTTGGACCTCGTTTGACTCATTTATGGGGCAGAGACATTTTGGTCATTTTGACATTTTTACGGGTCTTAAATTTTTCGGGACCTCATCTTATGTCGTAGACCTCACCAATGGACTCGAGAGGTTTGAGATAGTAAGAATACATCTATAACTCATCTCATTTGGACACCGGGCATTTTTTGACTATTTAATTTAATTAAATTAAATTCATTTAGTATGATATGTATAAATTTAGCTTGCTTAAAATGAACGGATGAAATAGGTGGCACGCTGGCCAGCGTGTCACCTCCCTCCCAAAACAGCCTTGGTTCGAATCCCATTAGGTGCAGAATACACCTTTTTATCTTTTTTTGATTTATATTTATTAAATATATAATATATACATATTTCGCCTCATATACGTACACGCACGTATGCGTGGCCGAGTGGTAAAAGAGGGGCGTGGGGGCACGTGGGTCAAGGGTTCGAAACCCCGTAGCAGCAAAATTTTCTTCCTTCCTTTTAAAATCTAAACGGTGTTGTGTGTGTATATATATATATATATATTAGGCCCAAAACGACGTCGTCGTTTTTAATTCGGTGGCAGCTCTAGAACCCACCACGTGTCCGAGTCGACTCGGTCAAGGCTTTTAAAACCGAGTTGACCCACCATCGTCTTCCCCACGATCCACCACTGTAAACCTAATTCCCGATTTCCATTTTTTTTCAATTTTGTGAGTTTTGGCTCCATGAATCCTTACTGTTTTTAATCAAAAATGTTTCTGACATCTTAGGGATTATTTTGGCATTCAATTGAGGGTTTGAAATGGGTTTATGTGCTCGATTTTGGACTCGATAATTTAAACCTGTAGACCGATCGTAAATGCTCATTTCTGAGCCAAATCACTTGGGGTTTGTTCGGTTTTGATCCCCTCTTCACGGGGTTTCGTTTCTCATTCATAAATGTCGATTTAACACTGAATTTAAAGGTTTGGGTTTCAAACCCGTAACCTGCAACTCGGTTTTTGAGAGCCATTTCTTGGGCTTTTTGATCGCGGTTAGGGGTTTTTAAGACCTTGGAATGGTCTAGTTTCAACCCCTATAGACCAAAATTAGATTAACCAGGGTTGGTTCAGACCTGCTGTCAAGGGTTCGACCATGGTGACTGTGTGTTGTACTTGGTGTTCTAGGGCTGTTTTGTGGCCAATTTTCATGTATTACTCACGTACTAATATTCTAAACATCATCAAGCATATATCAAACTTAAACAGCCTATACACATGCATGATTTCTAGAGAGAGAAATTTAGGTGTTTTTGATGGGTTTACCTCTAGTTTCGAGATCTCAGCCCTCTTTCTTTCTCTGTTTCTCCTTTGTTCCTCACTTCTGAATTCCTAGAATCTCCTTCAATCTTTCCCTCACTCTCGGATGGCTTAAGAATGTGTATATAGTTGTGTATATAATGGTATATGTGTGATCATTACATTTTTCTGATTGTCCCACCAAATGGGTTAGCCTAATTCAAGTTTTCTCATGAGTGCCTCCCAGTTTGAGCAGTGGCGAGCAAGCCATCATGGCCGATTGTGTGGTTGTGTGTTTTGTTTGCCTTGCATGTATATATATATATATATATAATGCAATTTACACTCTTACACACTTGGACACATACACACACCTCTCACTGACACACACACACACACACCTTTATTACACCTTGGACAATAGTATGCTTCCATATAATACACATATGTATCTTCATGTATATATATATATATATATATCTATATATATACATATATATATATATGTATATACAAAGTAATTTATAATTATTTACATAGCACATACATTAATATTTAATTATTCATACATGCTATCATTAATTTCTTATATTAAAATAATTAATTACTTTAAAAATTAATTATTCTCTTAAGTGTATAATATTTACTCTAATCTTTCATATCCTCGTAATGCGTGCCCAATTCTCATACTCATATCGATGACCGGTAGTTGACGTGAAAATATACTTATTACGGAACCGACAAATTAGTGATTGCAACGAAAGTGATGTACAGTTGTCTTGAGTTTTCCGAACTATTACTAAAAATTCACGCGTCGGGGTGGAAACCGACCCCGTCTCTCAAGGTCTTGATCACCTATTCGTAACCCACGACCCGACGACCTCCTATTCAGGTCAGGGTGTTACATTATTAGCATTTGACAGCTCTCTTTTGACCATGTCTAGTGTTGACACATCAGTTTTCATGCATTTTCCATGCTTGTGTGTTGAATCATAGATACATTTTATGTGTCCAATGTAACCAAAATAGGTTGGTAGCCTAGTAGTTAAGTTTTGGCACCCCTTACTTTGGTCTTGAGTTCAAGTCTTGGGTAAGGCTTTTGATCTATTTTCTTTTATTTTCTTTCTAATTCATTTTCAATTTGGGTGGCTTATGCTTTAAGTTTAGAGTCTTTTGGAAATTCAATTATGCAAATGTCCATCAAAATTCAACTGTTAATAGATCAATACGATACTTCTTTTTAATAAGAAATTACGGTCTCAGTTTTATTTTTCAAAACCCATTCCAAAATGAAGTACTCGTCAAGAAGAGTCCACCGACTTTTGAATCACCCCAATCGGACCACAAACGAGAAATATATCGCCATTCAAAGTTTAATCATCAGAAATCAATGATCTTATGACGCAACCTGTCACAGTAGATCATAATGCTTGACAACTTCAAGGCTGCGTTTGGATCTTCATAACCAAGGTTACTTTTTCTTTGCAAATTATCAAGTCATCCAAACAAGACTTTTGTTTTGAAAAAGTAGGCCTTGTTTGGTAAAACCCATTTTCACTGTCTTTTTCTTTAAGAAAACCTATCCCAACGAAATGCCCCCTTTGAATCCCATATAAAAAACCCCTAAATTTCCTCCTTCTCAAAAGAAAAGAATGGGTTTTCTCTCTCCTTCCAATCAGCCATCGCGCACCACCGTCAGCAACCCCTCGCCACCATCGGCCACTACGCGACATCCATCGGCTCTCCCCATCCCAATCTCTTCCCTCTCAACACCTTTATTTTCAACAACCTCACAAACCACCACCCGAAGCTCCATCAACACCATTACCGCCAACGGCCATGGAAACCATCTCAGACCACTGCCACTAAGCGTCATTGTCCCCGTTGATGGTGGCGAAGCCACCAACGCACCACTAGAAGTCGTTCACTCCTGCACTTGCACACCACCATCGGCCAACCACAACGTATGTCAACCCGATTGTAAAAACCTGAATTTTTTTTTATTATTTATGAAAAATTTTCAGTTTTTATAATTGTTTTTATTATTATTATTATTATTATTAATGTTAATACATGGATGCAATGTGTATATATAGATGTGTATATATTTAAAAATTGTGGAAATATGTGTGTGTATTATACAAGTGTATTATAAATAATGTGTATATATATATAATTATATGTATATATATGTGCCAGATTGTGCCCAACAGTGTGTGTGCCGTGTGGGTGTGAGTGTGAGTGTGCAAGTGAGTGTGTGTGTGTGTCTACGGGTGTGTGTATATGAGTGAAAATATGTATATATATATATATAGGTCAGCTTTGCATTTAATGCAAAGCTACCTTGTAGGAAACTAGGGTGGCTTGAACAAAGAGGAAAGGTCAGAATAGTGGGGCTGTGCAGGTGGTTACATGAGAGAGTGGCTATGTGTATGTGTATATACATCGGTCAGTTGGAAAGAAAGAAAGAAAAGAGAGATAGAGAGTGAGAGAGGGAGTTCTGGAAAGGAGGAAGGAGATCTTGGAGCTTGAATCAAGCTTGGAGCCAAGAAGGTGAAGGAGACACGCGACTAGAGAGAGAAACCCAGAAAAGTGGTAAGTGGTTCATTTCTAATTTTCCATTTCCTTGCACATTAAATTGGTTTAATTCTAGGGCCTTATAGTGTACAAAATATGGATCATTTTGCAAAAGAAACCAACCGAAGTGATTAGGAAATGAAGTAGAAATAGTGAGTTGTAGGTGAGGGTGAATAATCGGTTGGTTAGGAAAAACTTGTTTAAAACCTTATTATAATGTTTGGGAAATAATCCCCATGAGTGTAGAATCACATTGGGGTGAGAAGGGAGTCCAAACAGTGACTAACCAGTCACGAAAATGAAGAAGAAGGGTCGGCCGGAGAGTTGACCGAGAGGTTTGACCATCTATTCGTGATGATCCAATAGTCTAAGTCCAAAATCGAGCCAATATATGGAATCCTTAGGAGAAAATGAAGAGAACTACATTTTTGAAACGGTGAAAATCCACCAAAAAATTTTCGCCTGCCCCGGAGAAGGCGCCGGAACCTCGCCGGAGCCCTATCGAAAAAACGGGGAAGAAAGTATTGTGCACTCGGGTCCCGGTTCGGGTCGGGCCAAAGCCGACCCACCCTTGCCACGTGTCGGCCTTATGTTTTAAATTAAAAATGGCTTAGAGGCTGTTTGGCTACAGGGTTATAAAATTAGAAATTGGAATTAAATTGGGAAGCAGGGGTATCCTATCCTTGTTTTGGATTAGCCACTATTTGGCTATCCGAATTAAGAATAAGAGATTTGGAATTTAGAAATTTACCCCTGGACTTTTTATAAATTAAGTTTGACCCCAGAACTTTCAAAAATTACACTTTGACCCCTAAACTTTTGAGAAATTATGATCTGACCCCACCAGTATAAAATATTAATTAACTAAATTAATTTAATTATTTAAATATTCCAAAATAATCTGGAGTCCAAATGGGACAAGTCATTAGTGTATTTTGACTATCTCGACCATTCTGAGACCAATGGTGAGGTCCGTTTTATGAGACGGGGTCCCAAAAAATAAAAGACCCGTAGTAACCTTTAAAATTACCAAAATGCCCCTGAGTTGTAACGCAGTCAAAGGAACTTCAAATTAAGTAAACAATTAGTGAAACTTTATTATTTCGAGCATTATGGACTCAACCGTGGAGTCTAATTTATGAAAAGAGGTCTCAGGATGTAAGGACCCGTGAAAAGTGCAAAATAACTATTTTGCCCTTTTAAGCTTAGATGTCCAAATTGAATTCCACGAAAACCTAAACCTATTTTCTTCGACGTTCCGGACTCAATAGTATGGTTTAATTTGGCAAAATAGAAAATTATAAAATAAAGACATAAAATTTGATGAATAGCATAATTCAAGGAACAAATGGACTGAGTCACATGTTATGATTTTAGGGACACGGAAGGGCAAGGAGAAGGTGATCTAACCTTCTGCATTCTACTGCTAGTTCCACTACCTTACGAGTACATTTTTCTGAGTTGAGACTGACCCACCAGGTACGATATATTGTGATAAGTAAGAAATAGAATTGAGTTTAGGAATAACTGCTCTGTTGACTTGATAATTCACATGTTTATTTGATTGTTCACATGCTTATGTGCTTCATGCTATCTTGCTGAAAGTTGGGTGATAATGTGGATGATGATTATGTGTATATCGCATGTGTTAGTATAATGTGTGGATTATATTCTTTGAGAACTGTTGAGACGATGAAATGTGTGATTAAAAGCATGCTTCATGTGTGGATGAGATGCATCATTGAGATTACATTGTGGCATGAATGAATCAGAGCATATTGGCATAGTGTGATTCCTTGGGCATGGTGTGAGTTGAGCACGTGGTGCTGTGCATTATAATGGTGCAGATCCTGTGGTGAAAAACCCAAAATCGGCCATTAGGTACTCGCATGCCTGACGGGTTCCGGACCGTGAAGCGAGACATATATTAGTACTTGGGCTATCGGGGAAGGACCATAAGACGAGACATGGTGGCATAGAGTTGCATGGGTGTGTCACGCATATTGTTCAAATGCTGCATTGATGATATTGAATGTCATGTAGATATAACTGTACACTTGCACATGCCACGCCCTTAATTTTGTTTCTTGCATTAGCATTATATTGTACCAGCAGTTGAGCTGACCCATTCATGGGATAACATTTCAGATGACACTCCAGCTGTGCGAGACATAGAGATGCTATGATTGTGGATTATGTTTGGCCCGAGGGGTGCACTTAATGTTGTACAAGGGCATAAGCCCTAGACTATTTCCTATCATTGTATGTTGTGAACTAAGGGACCAGACTTTATGCATTGTATCAGAATGGTGGATTAAATTAGTATTGAACTGTACTTGATTGTCCTTTATTTTCTTGTTATTTTATTTCCCTTTTGTCTCTATAGTCGTGCCTCGGGTTTGCCGAAATTTGGGACGTGACACCGATCACCTGCGCACCACCACCGGTGCAACCGAGTGTCGTCGCTGCTCTCTACCGTCTGTAACACCATGAGCCGTCACTGACTTATGCAGCCACGGCTACCCATGGCCATTCCCATCAACAACCACTGTCATGACCCGAAACCCACCTTGTGCGGATCTCGTATCGCGACTGCCACCCTTTGGCCGAGGCCTTAGGGCAAGGCTCATACAAGTAACAGTATCAAACAACGGTGCGACCTGTGGTTGCGAAAGCGTGAAAAACTTTTTCTTTTCTTTTTAAAATGTGTCACACACCCATCTGGTACTACCGCTTTTCATAGCGGTACACATACATATAAAAATAAGAGCATATTAATAACTAAAGATTTTATATAATACATATCCGTGTGCCTCTCGGGCTTAAATACATGATTGGCCCAAAATTACGACTACAAAAGTTTGACCAACTATAGTTTCTAATACTTCCATGATATCTTCAGGTCCTAATGAAGCTGTCAACGTCACTCCCCATATTGGGCAAGGGTCCACCCATCATCATCACCTGAAAAAATGTTAGGGAATGGGGTGAGCTTCGAGAAGCTCAATGAGTAATTCCTGCATCTGTCATGGGTTTTCAATTGGCAGTGGTTTCGTACATAAGAGTTTATAAAATACACACTACCAATTGCTCGTACATTTGAACATAGAGTACATGCACTTTTCATAAGGACAGCTTTGAAACATTTAAAGTATTCAAGCTAGATAAACATGCACTTTTCATAAGAATAGCTTTGAACCATTTAAAGTATTCAAGCTAGATAAACATTCCTTCAAATAGAGTATATGCATTTCAAATACATAAACATGCATAATAAAATAAATGGGGGTAAAAACCTGCTTCCATTTCTAAACATGTTACTTCAAAAGACATAAGCATTGCATAATGAAAATGGGGGTAAAAACCTACTTCCATTTCTAAACATGTTACTTCAAAAGACATAAGCATTGCATAATGAAAATGGGGGTAAAAACCTACTTCCATTTCTAAACATGTTACTTCAAAAGACATAAGCATTGTATAATGAAAATGGGGGTAAAAACCTGCTTCCATTTCCAAAACGTTTGTCATCTTTTCTCTTTCATTAGGTGGAATCCGTTTCGAACCAAACTCCCATTTTATGTATACGTGGAGATATCTCATTGCCTATGGGATCAGATCCTGCTACCAAGCATATGCACATGATAGGTCCAAAGTGTTCCATAGAACCCACAACTCTACCTCTGTGCTTACGTGTGCTGATGCACATGATAGGTCCGTTGAGTTCCGTAGAACCCACAACTCTACCTCTGTGCGTATTATTATCATGCAAAACATTTGTCATATGGCTTCTTTAGATAAATACTTTTCAAGAGTATTTAAAATGTGATGTTCATGACTTCATGATAAAATCTTCAAATCTTTAGAATAAGGAGTTCAGAATTTGTAGACATGCTAAATACTTTAAAGGAGATAGTAAAAGAAATCACTCATTGAGCATGTCACCATAAGATTTATAAGAACGGAATATTTCCAGCAAGAATCATGAAATATGGAATTTAACATTCAATGCTTCACATTTTGAAGGTTAAAACATTTCAAATCCGTGGAGTTAAAACCTCCACTTCAAATGCAGGGTTACTCACCTTGGTCCTTAGGGTTGATGCTAATATTGCACTGCCTTTCCTTTCTCCTTTGTAGTTCCTAAACAATACATAAATAATCTATTAACTCATAGGTACTTCAAACATCTCCTATTGATGTTCCTATTTTACGTTTAGAGTGTAGTAACTCTTAGCCTTTAGCCTAAGCGTTATTCTCCTACTGTATACTCTTCTAGTAGCTTCATTAAATTTTTCAGGTTTGATTGTATACTTTACATATTTACGTGTCATATTTTTTCGTACTTCATTTCATAACATGGACCTTACCATTGAGTCCGGAACGTCAGAGAAGGTCAATGTAGACCTTCTTGGCTTTTAATTTGGCTTTGGGCACATTAGGGGTAATTTGGTCATTTTATACTTAAACACATCTTAATTTTTTGGGGTCCCGTCTCATGAAACGGACCCTTCCATTGAGTCCGGAGCGTCCAAAATAGTTAAAATACACTATTTATTTATTTTATTGGGCCTTCGTTTGACTAGTTTTATAACCTGGGCAATTTCAAAATTTCTGTATTTAAATACTATTAATTTAATTTAAATTGGGCCACAGTGGAATTTCGTAGAAGTTCTGAGGTCAAAAGGTAATTAGAATGACTTCCGGTCTGAACCAGTCAGTTTAGTTTCAAACTGAATGAACCGGTCCAGTTTTGACTAAACCAAGTGGTTTAATTCGGTTTAATAAGAAATGATGACGTCATGATGATGTCAGCCCTTAAATTTAATTTAAATATAACTTTAATGAAAATGACGTAGTTTCGGGTAACCCGAACCCGTATTACACATTGGTCAAGACCCGATCCGAGACTCCACCCATGACCCGACATTGTTCATCGTCTTCCCCCGATTCACCCTTACTGTAGCCCTCATTTCTGGGTTTAATTTTTCCTAATTTCGGGCATTTTAAACCACTGTTTTCCTCTGTTCTTAGTCGATACACATTCCTAAGGGTTTGGTCTACATCTTGGCATTCATTTGAGGCCATATAGCTAAGCTCAATGCTCAGTCTAAGACATGATAGCCAAACCTAATAATTTCGGCACTAAATCCTCATCTCACAACCATTTTTAATGGGGTTAGGTTCTGTGTGATCCTTAAGGCATGGGGTTCGATTTCCATTCTTACAAATCAGTTTAAAGGTCTAAAACAAGAACTGGGTTAAATGGCCGAAACCTGCAACTCGATATTTAGGGTTCATTTCTTAGGTTTCAAGGTCGCGGGTTAGTGGTTTAGGAACCCTAATGAGGTCTAGTTTAAGCCCCAATACACCAATTTAGGTTTGGTTCAAACTAAATCAGACCTGCTATAATGTTTTCTGAGTTTTTATTCGACCTGCAGTTTCTAATTTCTTAGTCGATTTTTCACAATTTTTTATCCTTTTTCTTGCAAAATAAAGCTGATATTAGGTAGGTTAAGAGTCTGTAGTTGCATGCATTAAAATTCAGAAGATGACCGAAGATAAATGAATCAAAATTTACTTGTTTATGTTGCCTATTTTCCAAATTTCCCTTCTTCAGTTCCTGCTCTGTCCAGTTCTCTTTCTCTGGCCTCTAATTACCTTCTTATTCCAATGTTCAGAGACTCTTAATATATATTTTAATGGCCTAAGCAACACGTATGTTGCATGCAGTGGTTTTGAAGCTTGGATTTGCCACCTGCTGGCTTAAACCGTGCATGAAGACCACCTCATAATCCTCATTCCCTACTTAGTTTACTCAATTTACTCCTTATACTGACCTAGTGGTCGGTGACCATTGCCACTTGTTGGCATCAATCCTTGTATGGAGAACACATCTCAGCTATTGTCTCTCTCTCTTGACTGCCGACCATCTCCATCTCATGGAGAACAGCTGTATGGCTGTTTGTCCCACTACTTCTCTCTCTACTTTCTCTCAATTCTTCTTCATTTGTTTATCTTTATTTTCTTTTGCCTTCCATAGTTTAATTATGTACTTACATTAACATATATATATATATAGCAGCCGTACACATGTGTATCTATATCTATTGTATATCATAGATTAAGTTACATTAGTCTTTATATTTGTATATATTTTCATTATTCAATTTGTTTACAAAATGTTCATGCTTAGATTTTACGCTCGTAACTAAGCCTAACGGTTAACGTGGACACTTGCAATTTCAATGAGATCACCAAAAACAGGTTGGTGACTGCAATGAAAGTGATGTACAGTCGTCCTGGATTCCCGGGACTGTTACTGAAACTTCACATATTGGCGTTCGAAACTGTCTCGCTACTTAAGGTTTCGTTACTTAATGACTATTTGGGTGTTTTTACGATGCTTCGTTGGGTCGGGGTGTTACAACCACCTTCAACCTCTCTCAAGTAATCTCTTTCTTTCTTTATATATATATATATATATGTATATGCACACACACCCAAAAACACATACAAACTTGTTATATTTTTGATATTTTTGAAAGTTTCAAAATTAGTTTTAAGTTCTTCCTGATTTTTTGATATTTGGGTAGTTGATTTTGTGAGATTCTTTGTTGCTGATTTTGGGATATTTTTGTTGGTGGAAGATACAGAGAATGCTTATAAATAGAGGCTTATGTATTTTTTCACAACACAAGAGTTCTTAATTTCTTCCATCCAATCTTTTCCATCCAACCTCTTTGTATTTTCATATTATTTTTGTATGGGTAACTTTGATTCTAGACGGTTCATCCTTCTCCTAGTGGACGTGAACTGTGAGGAGATTAGCTGTGAGCAAAACCTGGGTTGTATCTTGGAGCTATCTGTAACCATTGGAATCTTCACATAGGGAGGCACAACAGCTTTAGGGCAGTGATTACATGCCTTACATGCCAGCTCACTCCAAACTTATTTTTTTTGTCATTTATGCATGTTAATTTAATTGCTTTATTTTATATGCATGAATTTAAGTTATTCTGTAATTTTATTCCATTGTAATTCTTCCAATTTAAAACTCTTGAATATAGTAGTTCAATTTGACTCAACAATCTAAAGCTGTTTCGAGTCATATAAAAGAATTAAAATTAATTAAAACACTAATTCATGTTTACTTAGTATCTGTAAATAAAATCGTGCATATATTATTCATATACATATAAACCTTATATATATATATAAATATAGATAAACCCTACATATATATATATATATATTATTGTATTTGATTATACATTGATAACTGTGAAAACACACCCTCGCTTGCAGACTTATTTTAACTAGCCTGCTTTCGAACTGGACTAATGCTGGCTTAACTACTCAAAAAAGTACTAATGCTTAACATGCTACAAAGAGATCTTAAGATAGTGTTCACTTAGTCAAGAGAAAGACTCTAGAAAAGATCTAGATCTTCTAGAAGTAGACATTCTATATCTAATATATATATATATATATACATATATTCTTTAAGTTAAATATATATATATATATATATATATTCATCAATACATATATACATATATATATATAGATAAAAATTAAAAAAATAAAATTGCAGTCATAGTAAACTACCTCAAAGTTTCAATAAAATTAATTTCTAAATTTATAATAACAATTTTATTACTTATTTCTAAGGAGGGCGACATGTTCCTGAAGTTCATAGAAACCTTGTAAGTGGATTATCTTTAGTTCAACAAGGTTAAAAAATAGTAATGGAATCAAATAAGGTTGTAATAACCAAGAATAATATTTTTGTGGGAAAAGGTTATGTATGCGATGGATTATTTAAATTAAATGTATTTTTGAATGTTAATGAAATTTCTTCTCGAATTTTAAATGTAGAATCGTGTAATGTATAGCATGGAAGACTAGGCCATATAAGTTTAAAGAAAGTCAAGTTTTGAATGGATCTTAACCTTATTCCAAAATCTCAAGTAAAATATAAACATAAATGTGAAATATGTGTACAAGCAAAATAAACTAGAAAACCTTTTAAGAGTGTAGTAAGAAATTCTCAACTTTTAGAATTGGTACATAGTGATGTATGTGATTCTAATAGACCACCAACTAGAGCTAGAAATAAGTACTTTGTAATATTTATAGATGATTGTTCAAAGTATAGTTATGTCTACCTCATAAAAACTAAAGATGAAGTCTTTAATAAATTTAAAATTTATAAGACTGAAGTAGAAAATCAATTGAAAAGAAAGTTAAAATTCTCAGATCTGATAGAGGAGGTGAATATACCTTAACGGATATTAGTAATTTTTGTGAAGAACATGGAATAATACATGAGATGACACCACCATATTCTCCTCAATCTAATGGAGTAGCAGAGAGAAAGAATAGAACACTAATGGATATGGTGAATGCAATGTTATTAAGTTCAGGATTACTAGAGAATTTGTGGGGGGAAGCTATACTTAGTGCTTCATCTTGAATAGAATAATTGTAAAAGATAATGATAAAACTTCTTATGAAATATGGAAGAAAAGAACACCGAATCTAAATATTCTAAAAGTGTGGGGGTGCTTAGCTAAAGTAGCAATTCCTGAACCAAAGAAAATGAAAATTGGACCTAAGACTGTAGATACTGTCTTTATAGGATATGCACAAAATAGTAGTGCTAATAGGTTCTTAGTAATTAACTCTGAAGTGAGTGAAATATCAAATAACACAATAATTGAATCTAGGGATGCTACATTTTTTGAGGATATTTTTCCATTTAAAAGAAGATTCTCAAATCAAATAAATGAAACACCTTCAACTAGTGGACCTTCTTCAAGTATTAGTGCTCCTTTAAGAATAGAAGTTGAACCATAAATAGAACAAAGAAGAAGTAAAAGAGAAAATTAGAAACCTAGGAGGAAAGTTCTATACTTTTCTAATAGAAGGAGAACCTACCACCTATAAAGATGCGATGACTTCTTTAGATGCACCATATTGGAAGGAAGCCATTAATAGTGAAATTGAATCAATTTTAAAAAATAACACTCAGGAGTTAATTGAACTACCTCTCGGAAACAAAGCTATAAGATGTAAGTGGGTGTTCAAAAAGAAATTAAAACCAGATGAAAGTATAGATAAATATAAGGCAAGATTGGTGACTAAATGATATACAAAAAAAGAAAGACATAGATTATTTTGACACATATTCTCCTGTTACTAGTATTACTACTGTTAGAATCCTAATAGCTTTGGCATTTATCTATAACTTAGTGATACATCAAATGGATGTCAAGACTGTATTTCTAAATGGAAACTTAGATGAAGATATATATATGGAACAACCTGAGGGCTTTATAATAAAAGGACAAGAAGATAAGATGTGTAAATTAAGAAAATAATTATATGGTCTTAAACAAGTTTGATAAAGTGATACTAGAATTTGGGTTTAGAGTTAATGAATATGATAAGTGCTTATATTATAAGGAACATAAAGAATGTAGTGTTATTTTACGTCTTTATGTGGATGATATACTTATTTTTGGGACGAATCTAGAAATAGTTGAGGATGTTAAATCTTATCTTTCTAGAAAATTTGATATGAAAGATTTGGGAGAAGCTTATGTGATCTTAGGGATGAAGTTAGAAAGAAAATCTGAAGGTATTGTTTTGAATCAATCAAATACAATAGGAAAAATGTTGAGAAAATTTGAATTTTATGATTGTAAATTTGTGTCAAGACCTTATGATTCTAGTGTACACTTGAAAAAGAATAATGGTCAACCAGTTTCTCAATTGAAATACTCACAATTGATTGACTCTTTATTATATATAGCAAATAAGTCTAGACCTGATATTTCTTATGCAGTTGGGAGACTTAGTAGATATACCCACAATCCTAGCAAAGAACATTGGATTGCCTTAGAGAGAGTGTTTTAATATCTTAGAGGAACTTTAGATTATTCATTATGTTACAAAGGGTTTCCAAATGTTGTTGAGGGATATAGTGATGCAAATTGGATTATGAATAGTATAGATATAAAGTCCACCACTGGTTACGTTTTCCTATTAGGAGGAGCTGTCATATCTTGGGGTTCTAAAAAACAGACTATAATCTCTAGGACTACTATGGAGGCAGAACTTATACCTTAGATACCACCTGTTCTGAGGCTGAATGGATCAAAAATTTACTACTAGACATACCTCTAGTAAATAAACCAATGCCAACCATCTCATTAAGATGTGGCAATAGAGCTGTATTAGAGTTAGTAAAGAAAGCACATACTAATAAGAAAATGAACAAACATGTACAAGTGAGATATAAATGTGTGAAAAGTATGTTGAATAAAAATATAATATCATTGGAATATGTGAAATCTGAACGCAATATTGCTGATCATTTGACTAAGGGATTATCTAGGAGTGTAGTCCTAGATTTGTCGAGGGGGATGGGCTTAAGCTCACAAGGAAGTCACCTAGGGAAGTAACCCAACCTCTGTGATTGGGGACCCCATGAAGGAGGTTCAATGGGTAGTAACAATTTATATTACGTGACTTATATATCCAACACTTTATATAAGGAGCCACTTAATAAAATGCTTATGCTCATCCCTATGGTAGTGTGCTGTGTTATGTGACATTTAGGAAGGGTTTACCCTGAATGAGACCAAGACATGAATACTCTTGCGAGGCATAGGTCACATATACCCTTGGAGGACTCACCTAAGTGAGAGCTATTGTCACGCCCCGAATTTCCAACCGAACCTGGGGACGCGACTAAAGTGAAATAAAGAAAGAAAATAAATAGACGAATAAATAAATAAATAACAATTCAACTGATTTAGATACAAGCCTACATACATTCCTGTTTTATAAAATTTCGGTAGAACCTCTTTTGTTTTCTAAGCCTTTTCTCACCTAATATTTTGCAACAATTCACATATATAAACAACAGTACATCCCATCCTCACTCGATGGCCACAATCTCACCAAATTTAAATATACATCACCTAATTATACAACCAAAGACAATTAAATAGATACAGCGTACATATGTTCACTTCTGTCAATATATATACATGTCTTTGGGCTGAAGCCCGTACATCACAAATTACACCTCTCGGGCCAAATATCCATCTAAAGTCAAGTCTCCTCCACTCGGCTAGACTTCCTCAAGTCTTAGGTGTCGGGAGTGTCATCTGAAATATGGTTCCCACGAATGGGTCAGCTTAACTGCGAGTATGGTACAATACTAATGCAAGGAACAAAATTAAGACGTGGCATGTGCAAGTGTACATGTATATCTACATGCCTCCCTAATCATGCATACAATATAATGGCAATGTATAAACTACATCTGTATGAAACTCTATCTCACGTTCACAAATTCGTCAACACAATGCACAGGTGATATGCGTGACACACCCATGCATCTCAATGTCACACCCATGTCTCATGATACGGTCCTTCCCCACTGGCATGACTATCGCTACGTATGTCTCTTTTTCGGTGCGCCCCCGATGGAAAAGAGTACTGATATACCACAAACAGACACACCAATCACCTTGAGACACGTGTGCTTACAGAGCTGATAATCTCGATTATACCGAGCAGCCACAGCCTTCGGGGCATTCTCATATGTATATCATACAGAGCCGATAAACTCGGTCATACAGAACAGCCACAGCCTTCGGGGCATTCTCATATATATATATATATATATATATATATCATTCAGAGCCGATAAACTTGGTCATACAGAACAGCCACAGCCTTCAGGGCATTCTCATATATATATCTTCCAGACCTTATGCTCTGGGCAATATTCACTCAGTATTTCATATGGTTCTGACCTTATGGTTTCCTTAACAACTGCCAAGCAAGGAATAAGGAAATAGTCTTTAACACGGAAACAGTCTTCAACAAGGAAGCTACTATCTATGATTATAATCTCTATCTACGACACAACACTCCACAAGGTAACTGCAATCTCCGATGATCAAATCCCTATATTCATGGCATCGAATCCTAATCAACTTAAGAAGGCCACGACCTATAAATTAAACCCTAAAGGTACGCTTTATTTTTATGCTCATTCTTTGGCTTTCAATACAGTCTTTTCAATTCCGTTTACTTACTTAAGCATCGGAGCGGCTACCGCCGAAGCCAATCCGGTGGTCCTCTGATCATCTTTCTGAGTGTTCTACAGGTCACGGAGCCCACACTTATTGCAAGTCGAAAAGTACAGCATCAGTTTGGCGCCATTTGTGGGAACGACTAATCTCTAAGTGCTCTATTCACAAACTCATCTTTTTCCTCACCGGAAAACTATGGCCCCAAATCTCCGACCGCGATAGAATACTCAGATTCTGCAAAGCTCTCAATGTCGGCCGCCTGCTCCATGAGCAAAGAGGCCAACGGAACACTGACAGCTCTTACAATGAACTGGTGCAGGAACAGTTGCTTGCCATAACCAGAACACTGGCAGCGCTCACACAGAATCAAGGGACGAGTCCTCCTAACCCGCTGGTCAACATTGCTACGGGAACACAACCCCCTGTTACCACGGAGAATGAAGAGCCCCATGAGCAGGCTCCAAATAACCAGCCCGGGCACCCCTAGGGTGTTGCCCGCGTTGGCAGAGATCCACAGCCATTAGCAGCTCCAGGTTGGGGAACATTAGCCTTCGTGCCTGACGTCCATTATCGGAGCACTACTCGAGCCCCAACTTCGAGGGCTTCGGAAGCGCATCCGGCACCATAGAGGCCTCATCCCCATGCAGCACCAATCCCTCTGGTTCGGAACCCTCTTCCGTCTGAGGGACGTACTCAACCCGACTACCCTGAAGCCAAGGCTATCAGGCAGGGTTCACAAGATGTCAGATTCAGAGACCCGCGGAGGGTAGAAGAAATCGCCGAGTCTATGGACCGAACAATTGCTTTGAGAGGTGCCCAGAACCCTCCAGAGCAAGACGAGTTGGCCAGGTTACTCGGAAGACTTGCCACCCCATTCACTCACGCCATCATGTCAGAAGAAAGGCCCAGAAAGTTCATAGTGCCCAAGTTCACCCTGTACGATGGGTCTGGAGATCCAAGAGATCATCTCTCGCACTACGAGCATACGATGGCCCTCCACGGGGCCTCTGATCCTTTTATGTGCCGAACTTTCATTACCAGCTTGAAGGGAACTGCTCTGAAATGGTTCCATAACCTCCTTCCGAACTCAATTACCAGCTTCTATGAGCTCGGTAGACAATTCCTGGATAGGTTTATGACTAGCAGAAGGCTCAAAAGGGGACCAGAATTCCTGTTAAATGTCAAGCAGACTAAGGAAAAGTCCCTCAGAGCCTACACTGCACGCTTCAATGCCGAACTCATGGAGATCACCGACTATAGCCCAAAATTCCTTGTAGCTACCTTAACTGCTGGACTTGCTCACGGTGGCTTCAGGGACTCCTTGACAAAGAGCCCTCCAGCCGACATGGCAGCATTAATGGATCGGGCCAAAAAGTATATCAACTTGGAAGAAGCCAACTGCACATCCTAGAAGGGCAAAGATCAGACCTAGAGGGATAATCCAAAGAGGGAGGATCACAAGAAGGAGGACCACAGAAGAGACTCCAGCAAGAAGAGGGCCAGGAGTCTAGAGAAGAGAACAGCACCCAGAGCTGTGTACAATTCCGGACCAAGGGAGTTCACTAACTTTACTCCCTTAAACACTACACATAA
Organism: Nyssa sinensis; assembly: GCA_008638375.1. Classification (NCBI taxonomy): domain Eukaryota; kingdom Viridiplantae; phylum Streptophyta; class Magnoliopsida; order Cornales; family Nyssaceae; genus Nyssa; species Nyssa sinensis. The sequence goes on along the minus strand of CM018041.1, from coordinate 30,178,887 downwards.
CCAAGTACTTCGGCAGATTCGTGATCGGGAAAACTTGAGGTGGCCGGAACCAATCAAAGGAGATCCTAGCCTTCGGGACCAAAGTAAGTATTGTAATTTCCATGAAGATCATGGACATACGACTAACACATGCAGGACCCTCCGATATGAGATAGAGCAGCTCATAAAGAAGGGGTGTTTTCGGGAGTTCGTCAAGTAAGACGGAAGGCAGAACCCTCAAGAAGACAAGCCTCAACAATGGCCAGACCAGAGGCCCGAGCAGAGGCAAGAGTATAGGAAAGGATGAAACGAGCCTCAGAGGCAGAACAACCATGTTATTTACGTCCTCCATGCCGACTCTCTTATTACAAGAATGTCAAACTAGGCGAGAAAAAGATATGCTCGGGAGGCCAGGGCTGTCCCGAACGTATTGCAGATCTCCAATGTGGAAAAAAGGCTCAAGCCAACACCAGAGATCCAATTCACTGAACTAGGATCTAACAGGGGTACATTGCCCTCATAGTGATGCCCTTGTCATCACTCTCAAAATCCCCAACTTCGAGATCAGGAGAGTCCTAGTCGATACTGGCAGCTCTGTCAATATACTGTTCCATGAGCCACTTAAACAAATGGGAATGGACCACGACAACATCAAGCCCACCACTGCCGTAATGGCAGCTTTTGATGGCAATCTCAGCACCCCTTTGGGGAGAATCGACCTTTCTACTACTGTAGGAGAGGGAGAAGGGCAGAAGACCACCATCTCAGTGTACATGGTGTTGAATATGAAATCTCCCTACAACGTCATAATCGGGAGACCATGGTTGCACCAGATAGGGGCAGGTCACCTCGACCCTCCATCAGTGTCTGAAGTATGTCCACAACCAGAACGTACACTCTGTCAAAGGATGTCAGCCAACCTCCCAGGAGTGCCATGCTATTGCACCCAAGGAGAAGGCCACCAAATAGCAATTACAGTACACTCGGGACTGTGCAGATCCAGTTCTCACCCACAGTCCCGAGGTGGAAGGTTGCCCATCCAGCATTGAAGAACCCTTGAGCCCAAGGGGACGAGACAGCAAAGCCAAACCTGTTGGCGAGCCCATCAAAGTGTTGGTCAGTTCAGAATCAGAGGGGCGTTATTTGTACATCAGCCCAGATCTGACGCACACCGAGCAGGAGAACATAGTCAGGTTTCTGAAAGACAACCTCTCTATATTTGCTTGGGAGACCAGAGACATGGAGGGTATAGACCCTAGCCTCATAACTCACAAGCTGATGGTAGATCTAGATCATCCACCAGTCAGATAGAAGAGAAGATCGATTGCTCCTGAATGGCATCGGATTATAAATGAAGAAGTCCAGAGGCTGCTTGAAGCCAGGATGATACGAGAAGTGTTCTATCCCGAGTGGCTAGCCAATACCGTCCTGGTCAAGAAGAAAAATGGCAAGTGGAGAGTCTGCGTTGATTATACAGACCTCAATAAGGCGTGCCCCAAAGACAGCTTTCCACTGCCAAGGATAGATTAATTGGTTGATGCCACTGCAGGGCATGAGCTCATGAGCTTCATGGATGCCTACTCTGGGTACAACCAAATTCAGATGTACCCTCCAAATCAAGAGAAGACAGCCTTCATAACCGAACGAGGTCTCTACTGCTATAGAGTAATGCCTTTCGGTTTAAAGAACGCGGGAGCCACTTACCAGCGGTTGGTGAATAAGATGTTCAGCCCACTGCTCGGCAATACCATGGAGGTATACATCGATGACATACTGGTCAAAAGTCTGCAGAAAGGTAGTCACCTCCAGCACTTAGCCCAGACCTTTGATATCCTCAGACAGCACAAGATGAAGCTCAACCCCTCGAAATGTACCTTCGGGGTTACGAAGGGAAAATTCTTGGGATACATTGTCTCTCAGAGGGGTATCAAAGCAGACCCTACTCAGATCCAAGCTCTGATTGGACTGAAGTCACCAAAAACCAGAAAGGACATTCAGGCACTAAATGGCAGAATCGCAGCACTAAGCAGATTTATCTCCAAATCCACTGATCGCTACCTACCTTTCTTCAAAGCTCTGAAGGGCAACAAACCTTTACAGTGGATGGAAGAATGCGAGAAAGCTTTTCAAGAACTAAAGGAGTATCTAGCCTCTCCAGAACTTCTGTCAAAACCAATATAGGGGGAAAAGCTACTCTTGTACCTTGCAGTTTCTAAAAACGCGGTCAGCTCCGTATTAGTCAAACAGGACAGAGGAGTACAGAGGCCCATATTCTACGTCAGTAGGGCACTACTTGACACGGAAAAAAGATATCCAGAAGCGAAAAATCTAGCCTTTGCCTTAGTCATATCAGCTCGAAAGCTCCGGCCTTATTTCCAAGCCCATCCAATTAAAATCCCAACCGCCTATCCTCTAAAGTCAATATTGAGGAAACCTGAGGTATCAGGAAGATTAGTGAAGTGGTCTGTGGAGCTAGGGGAATTTGACATATCATATGTGCCTCGAAACTTCATCAAAGGGCAGGCCTTAGCTGATTTTGTTGCCGAGTTCACCCCGGCACTTCAAGACAAGGCACAACTCATCGAAACTTCAGGAACCTGGTTGCTCTACATTGATGGATCATCAACCGATCAAGGCTCGAGAGTAGGCCTGGTACTACAGTCCCCTGATGGGCTCAAGTTAGAAAAAGCAGTCAGCTTGGGATTCAAAGCTTCCAACAATGAAGCAGAATATGAAGCCCTAATCTTAGGCATCAAGTTGGCCTTGGAATATGAGGTTCAGAACCTCAAAATCTTCTCAGACTCCCAACTGGTGGTAAGCCAAGTCTTGGGAGAATTCTCCATAAAAGATGATAGGATGCTTCGGTACTCCGAACTGGTGAACCACTTGAAGCACTCCTTCCAGACATTCATTATCCAGAAAATTGAAAGAAGCCAGAATTGTAGAGCAGATGCTTTGGCTAACATGGCGTCCCGTCTAAAGTCTGAAGCAAACTCCATAGTAAAAATCTCCTATCAGCCAGGGCCTAGCATAGAGGAAGCCCAAGTTGCTCAAATTGCTAAACAACCCCAGAACTGGATGACTCCAATCCTCTAGTACCTACAATCCGGGCTCCTCTCAGAAGACAAAAACAAAGCCAGGAGAATCCGAATCCGAGCGGCTCGGTACCTGATCCTGAACAACAAGCTTTACAGAAGGTCTTATTCTCAACCTCTGTTAAAATGCTTAGCTCCAGAAGAATCACAATATGTCTTGGCTGAAATACACGAGGGAATTTGCGGGAATCATAATGGGGGCAGAACTATAGCTCACCGAGCTCTGTCTTAGGGCTATTACTGGCCTAGCATGCTAAAGCAGGCTAAGGAGTATGTTCAAAAATGTGACAAATGCCAAAGATTTGCCCCATATCAACATCAGCCTCATCACGAGCTCATCCCGATTCCTAGTCCTTGGCCCTTTGCTCAGTGGGGGATGGACATCGTGGGTCCATTACCAAGGGCCCCACCAAACAGGAAATATCTCTTGGTAGCCATTGACTACTTCTCTAAGTGGGCCGAAGCTGAACCCCTAACACATATCACAGAAAAGGAAGTTGAGAACTTCACCTGGAAGAACATCGTTTGCAGGTTCGGTATACCACGTGTGATTATCTCTGACAATGGGACGCAGTTCATTGGTAAAGGCTTCAAGAAATTCTGTGAAAATCTCAACATTAGGCAACACTTTGCCTCTCCAGGCCATCCACAAGCAAATGGGCAAGCAGAGGTCACCAACCGAACAATCCTTGATGGATTAAAGAAAAGGTTGGAACAAGCCAAAGGAAAGTGGGCAGAGGAACTCCCTGGAGTTCTTTGGGCCTACAAGACAACCAGAAGAACTCTCACCTCTGAAACTCCCTTCTCACTGGCCTATGGTACAAAAACAGTAATTCCGGTTGAGATCGGTATGCCAACTCTGAGGACTGAAGCCTTTGAGCAAGAATCCAATGATCAGCAACTGATGGAAAATTCGAATTTGCTTGAAGAAAGAAGGAACCAAGCTAGTATCAGGATGGAAGCTTATCAGCAGAGAATGGTCGACAAATCCGAGGTGGGGCTCAAGACGGTCAGCTTTCAAGTCGGAGATTTTGTCTTAAGAAAAGTCTTTCAAAACACTAAGGATCCCACTATGGGGAAACTGTCACCAAACTGGGAAGGCCCCTACAAAGTAACGAAGGTCGTTAGGCCTACCACCTACTGGCTAGAAGACATGACTGGGAAGCCTATTCCTAGGCCGTGGAACGTGGAACATTTACGGAAGTATTATCAATAGAGATGTTTCTTTCTTTTTTAATACCTCCATGGAATGTCCATCTATAATGCACAGGCCTCCAGAGCCTGGTCCATAATGTACAAGTCTTAGTACTTGGTCCATCTATAATGCACAGGCCTCTAGAGCGTGGTCCATAATGTACAAGTCTTCGTACTTGGTCCATCTATAATGCACAGGCCTCCAGAGCCTGGTCCATAATGTACAAGTCTTCGTACTTGGTCCATCTATAATGCACAGGCCTCCAGAGCCTGGTCCATAATGTACAAGTCTTCGTACTTGGTCCATCTATAATGCACAGGCCTCTAGAGCCTGGTCCATAATGTACAAGTCTTAGGACTTGGTCCATCTATAATGCACAGGCCTCTAGAGCCTGGTCCATAATGTATAAGTCTTCGTACTTGGTCCATCTATAATGCACAGGCCTCTAGAGCCTGGTCCATAATGTACAAGTCTTCGTACTTGGTCTATCTATAGTGCACAGGCCTCCAGAGCCTGGTCCATAATGTACAAGTCTTAGGACTTGGTCCATCTATAATGCACAAGTCTTAGTACTTGGTCCATCTATAATATACAAGTCTTAGAACTTGGTCCATCTTTTATGCACAGGCCTCCAGAGCCTGGTCCATCTATAATACACAGGCCTTCCGAGCCTGGTCCATCTCTAATACACAGAAGTTCTGAACATTTTCAAACTAAAGTTTCGGAATACCTCAGAGCTGATACTTAGATTATTTGGCCTATCTACCAGCAAGCAACAAGTACTATAGTACCGAGCAGGTTTGAAGTACTTTGATTCAAGACTTCTACAAAGTTTCTTTGATCTATTCTTAGAACAGTTAGATATCAAAAGTGCACGAAAAGGTGTTTTAACTCCAGAAGAGAACATTCAAATACAAAGAACATCAGATCTGAGAATAAGGAACCCAATTTTATTGATGATTCAAAAAATTTACATCAGTACAAGAAGACTGGAAACAGAACAAGTCACAAAAAGCTACAACAAAGGCAAACACTATACGACATCATGGTTTTCTTCTTCGAATGAGAAAGGGACCCAGGATCCAAACTTCCATTACCGTCGTCGCCGGCTCCATTTGAAAAGAAGGAACCCTGAACCCCAATCTACATCAAGAAGCACCCAGGCCATTTCATCATCACTATCATTGATCTCAAGACCAACGAAAGATGAGGGCTCTGGGTCTCGGGGGACCTCCATTCATCTCCCTCAAAGCAGTTGTCACACCCCAGCCGATTTGAGCAAGGGTCTCTGCCAAGACACAAAAGGAAGGAGGCATCCTACCTTCGTCTTCATCACCAATGCTCCAAGCCTTGGTTGAATCAAGGAGGGTCCACCTCCCATCGGAGAAATCTCGACCGGATGCTAAGATGGACAAGAAGATCTTAGCCTCCTTTAATCCTTCCTTGGAGACTAAATCAAAGGGAAGGTTAACTCTCGGCCACAGTTTAATCATTCCTAACTCGGATTGAAAATCGTCAATCATCTCCGGGCAAACGATAAGCCTCTAAAAGGCATTCAAATTCTCTCCGACAGGGGAACAGTATGGGAACACAAGTAAAAGAGATAGGGGGCAACCTTATGATCCTCCTTCATATATATAGAACCTCGAAGCCCAAAAGTCACCCAGACGAACCGTCGCAACTGGTTAAATAAAGGGTTGGCCTCGAAAACCCAAAAGACAGCTGTATAAATGGATGACGTATAGAATCGTCCTTTCGGATACTTAGGCGACAAGATACAAGGCTACCCCAAGCATACCGAACTGATCAAAGCAAACAAAGTCTGATCCACCTTTATACAAAGGCCTTCGGTCTAACATACAGACCTCACTATTTGTGCTATTCCGTTAATCCTTGACGGGCCACGTAAAGCCTTCAGTTCGGATGTATCTCAGTCCAGGCCTGAATGATTTGGAAGGAAGAAGTCTCAACCATCAGAGCAACAGACACAAGACACCGTTTTTACTACAAAACTTGGGTTCAAAACAAGCTGCCTCAGAATTCTTCAGAAATTTACTCTCAATATATATGTGGCATAAGATCAGCGTCAGATCCCTATATTTCAGATTAAGGTTGCTTTCCTCTCTTATCCAAAGAAGAAAAAACAATCAGAACTAGTCTACAATTATTATCTTATCACAACTACAGTTCGGAAGATAACCGCCAACTCTTGAAAGCTAATCTAGAGGGATCCAGAGCATCCTTACTTGTATCAGTTTCTCACATCAACAACAAATTCAAAGGAAATACTACATGGGTCAACCAAGCACAAGAGAAGACATTTGAGAAAGGAAATATTGTTTCATTCAGCAAAAAGTCTGTTACATTGAAGTTCAAAAAAAAAAAAAAAAAACAACAAAAAACCTAAACTAAAGCATATTTTCTAAGCCTGGTCAGCAGAAGCAGGCTCAATGACTGGGGAAGGGTCGGCAGGAGCAGCAGCAATCGTCTCACTTGGGATGACAGCTTTAGTGGGATCGGTAGGAAGAACCTCGACCACCTCGCTCGGAACTGCAACCTCGGGAGGGGTAACCCCTGGAGGCACAATCGAGGATATGTCAAAGTCAGGGAAATTTGGCAAGGAACCTATCTCGGAAGTTGTTAAAGCCAAACATGACTGGGTGTTGGCCATTCCTTCCAGTTCCATCCTTATCTCCATCTCATTATCCACCTTGGCCTACTCCACTGCATCATCAAGCTTCTGGTTATATTCATACCGCATGCCGTCCAACTCCCTCTGCAGCCTCTTTTCCCGCTGAACAACAAGATCCCTCTCTGACTCCATCACGATCAGAGAATTCTGAGATTCCTTCAGCTTTTCTGCAGAGTCATGGGCCTCCGACTGAGCAGTACCAAACCGAAGCCTGCGATCGTCCAGCTCGGCCTTAAGTTGATCAACCTCCTCCGAAGGGGGAGAGACCTCCGCCAGAGCGGAAAGGGTGTGCAGAGCCTACAGTGTACATGGCACATAGTTCAGTACCAACCAAGACACTTGGAAAAAAGGGAAAGGAGATAAAGACCCGAAGAACTTACCTTGACCTGAAGAGAAGCCAAGTCAGCAAGGAGCTTCTCCGACTTCTAGGGGCCTAATTTTGTTTGAGTCTTTGGCCCAAAAGTCCTCCAGAATCTTTCTGGCCCCCATAGCATCAGGGGCCACCGAGGATGATGCCCCCTTGTCCGCTTGCTTGGACGGGGCTGGGGGGACCATAGAAATGGGGGCAGGTGCCTCTCTCTCCCCCTTAGTGGGGTCAGGAGAGATCGAAAGTACCCTCCTCCTTTTCTTCTGGATAGGAGGGTCCATCGGGGAAGAAGCCTCCCCCACTACCACAGATGAAGATGGCTCGGTCTCCCACTGTGCCATCATATTCTTTGCAAGCTCCTCAACACTTCCTCTAGCAGCCATCAATTTATCAGGGTTGACAATGGAGGAATGGTCTTGATTGCTGGGCTTTAAAAGCTTCTTGTATTGCTTCTGAATCACGGGAGAAAAGTTCGGTCTTCTCCACACGCTCCTAACTGCACGAAAAACACAGAAATTGATCAATTCAGCAATTGGTGTACAAAATGAAATCAACACAGCCACGGGAAAGTTGGGCCTCACCCTTTCGCCCAGTGGTTCGAGGGAATGTTGAGAATTGGCCTTCGAAGTCCTTGAATTCCCATCCTCCTTTTATGAAGAAATACTACTTCTTCCAGGTCTTGTTGGAAGAGGGCACGGAAGTAAGGGGTCTGAACCCACTATCAAAAGACATATAATAAAGGCCTTCCGCCTTTTGGAGTTTTAGATCCATGTTACTACGGATCAGGTCAAGGGACACATTGACATTATTTGTCACATCCCGAACCCCACCCTACGCGGATGTCGAGGACGTGATGCCAGTCAGCCGCCACGCGACCAACCAAAGGCAATTTCTGAACTTTCTGGTGAATTGCACTCCGACTGTAGGGTCAGATGCAGTGGAATTTAAATCTTTCTTTTGTCAAGGGAATGTAACTCATGTATTCACCGTAAGGTTATGTACCACAGAGCCAGTCTAAAATCCAACAGCTAACAATTCTAACCTCAGAGCATATCTATAATCCGACATATAACAATAGAGCAGAACTATAATCTCTAGAGTACCGTTTAAATCCATGAGCCATGTCAATATCTAATACATATCAGTCAAGTCAGTCGTATTACATCACTCACCTGATTAAATAGTTTCAATCCTCAATAATCCAGTCTCCACAGATCAGTGCCATCAGATCCAATAGATATCATTCCTGAAAAATGTTAGGACGGAACAGATCAAACATAACAAATCAGGACGGATCAGGACGGAACAGATCAGACATAACAAATCAGGACGGATCAGGACGGAACAGATCAGACAGATCAAACGGAACAAGTCAGGACAAAACAGATCAAACAGAACAGGTCAGACAAATCAAACAGAACAGGTCAGGACAGATCAAACAGAACAGGTCAGGACAGATCAAACAGAATAGGTCAGGATAGATCAAATAGAACAGGTCAGGATAGATCAAACAGAACAGATCAGGACAGATCAAACAGAACAGATCAGGACAGATCAAACAGAACAGATCAATTAAAACATCAGAGTAATAGAACAGATCAGTTAAAACATCAGAGTAACAGAACAGATCAGTAATGAGCAGAGCAGAACAATATAACAGAATAAACAGTATAGTATGCACAGATTAAACAGTGCAGTATGCTCATATAGTGCTCAAGACTGAGGTGGTACCAAGAATCAGTTGTTCTTTTTAGAACCAGTTAAAAACAGTGATAGGTTTATTTCAGTACAAAACAGAGAAGCCAGACAGAGTAAAAATCATGCATTTGAGTAAGAGCATGAAATCAGTGTATCAGATAAAACAGTACAGTACAATATTTTAAAATACAGTAACTAGACAGTGTACTTATACACCAATTCAGGAGTCAGGGTTACTCACAAGATGCAACAGTACAGAACAAAACCAGGACAGACCATACAACGGAATAGGAAAGACCCGAACTGAACAAGAGAGCAGGACAGTACAAAGTCATGTCACGTGTAATACATTATAAAAGAGTATGCATTTAAAAACATGCATTTAAACAGTATGGCAGATAAAACAGTACAGTGAATCAGAATACAGTAACTAGACAGTGTACTTATACACCAAGCCAGAAGTTCCAAGTTACTCACAAACTGTTACGGTTATCTCCTTGCATAAACAATCTGATAACCTCCAAGTACGTCAGGCATCACCATGTATGTCCTGAACAATCATCATCAATTACAGACAGATCAGAATTTATCCATTCAGGTCTTATTCGTCATCTTAGGTGTCTATCGGATTACCTAAGATAACCTAGTAGCCTATCGCCCTCTCATCGGGTTTCATCCGGGGCTATTTTATTCTTAAATTAGGCTTAGCAGTCATCAAGATTATAACCCAAGTCATTTAGACTTCAATCGTTATCAGTCAGTTACTTATCCAACCTTAGGGGCAAAATGGTAATTTTTTCATTCTTATCTCGGACCTTGTCGTGGTCCTCAGAATGTCCCATATAACTCATATGTAAATTCTTAAGTCCTTTGGACTTCGTTTGGTATCTGCTTTTGATCATCGGGACACATCGGTCATTTCTCGTTTTATGCATTGACTGTCTCGGAGTCTTATTTAGCCCTTCAGTGTTCATAATTATCCCTATGATAATTTATCAGATCAGTTTGACCTTTATTTGACCTCTACTTTGCACTTACTGTGCTCAGGGGTATTTTGGTCATTTTACGTTTTGTAAGATTCTGACTCCGAATCATCATTTAATCATGTTTACAGTTTCACCAGTATCTGGGCTTCTATCGGTATCAATTTCGTCCCAATCGGACTTCATTTGGGCTTCGTACAGTATCAGGGGTATTTTGGTAATTTCATGCGTCATATTTTTCGGCACCTCAGTTCATACAATGGACCTCACCATTGGGTCCAGAGTGTTCGACATAGTTAACTTGGACCATCTTTTATGTTTAATTGGGCCTGGGTATCTTCAGGGGCAGTACAGTCATTTGTCACTAACAGGTCTGTATTTTTTGGTACATAATTTCCCAATTTGGACTGTACCATTGAGTCCGGAATGTTCAACATAGTGAAAATACACTATTTATTTAATTTATTTGGACTCCGTTTGACATATTTAATGTCCAGGGGTAAAATCGTAATTTTACCTATTTAATAAAATAATAAATTTATTATTTAATTAAATTTTTAGGGGCTTAATTGAACAGTTTCTCAGAAATTTGGGCCACTGTATAATTCTTTAAAACAGTTGGGGACAAATCCGTAATTTCAGAAAGTATTTGGGGGTCAAAACATAATTTCATAATTTAGGGGTTCAAACCGTAGGGTTCAGGGGTTCATAAATTGAACCGGTCCAAAACTCAGAAAACCAACCGGTTCAGTTACTTTCAGAAAACCGGAATAGCATATTCCAGTTAACCCTAAATTGCCCTTATCCGTGTTCAGGTTATCCTTATAACCTGATTTTAATTTCTTATCACTGCGTCCAAACAGGCGGAATTCAATTTTAAAATAAAACAGTTTGCCCCAGAACGGTGCCGTTCCATTAAAACGGTGGCACGGTCATTGGCCGACACGTGTCTGGGCCAACTCAGTATGAATTGGCCAACTCGGCCGAGTTGACTCTATCTTCCCCAATGCGTAGGGCGCTGTTGCCCTAATACCAGTCCCGATTTTTCTCTATTTCGTGCCATTTCAAGCACGGATTTCAACTGATTTTGGTTCCAAAAGCTTTCTGGAAGTGAAACCAACATATTGGAAACGGTTTGGGGCTTCGAATCCATGCATGGAGTTCTGTTTAGCCGATTATCGTGGGGAATTTCAGTTCGGTCATACGGCCCCGTTTCTCAACCAAATCGCACGAGGTTTGGCTTGTTGTGACCGTATGTACATGGGAATCAACATCCCATTTAGAAATTTCGGTTTAGAGGCCTATTTTCGAGTTTGGGTCTCATGGTCGAGACTCATAGGTTCGGTTTTGAGGGCCTTCCAGTGTGATTTTGGGTCGTGGATGGTAATATTTGGGATCCTAGAAAGGTCTAGATCAGTTTTTGACCATCAAAACTCAGTTTTAGAGAGGTCGAATCAGACCCAGTTTCCATGATCCATTAATGGAGGTTGATACACGGTTTTGGGGTTTCAGCCCTATTCGACCCTCCCAATTAATTCAGAATAGCCCTAAGGTCTCACAGGAGTATATATATACAGTTGGTATGGTCTAAAAATTAAAGGAACAACACCAACAAATCAAAACAGAAATTTGGCAAACTTTGGTGTTTACCTTTAGACAATGGCTGCTCTCCTCCATGGTTCAGTCTTGGTCTTTGGCACTTCAGGTGTGCTTCACAGTTTCAGTCGTGCCTCTCAGTTCCTCAGCCTTCTTTCCTCCTTGGTGCATCTCCCATGAAGACACACATGGACATGCACATACACATACACTTGGTTTGGCAGTCTCTCTCTCTAACCCAATCTCTCTTTAGCAGATCTCATGCACCCATTTCTGATTTCTCCCCCCCTCCAATACACATATGGAGACTTGTAATGCAAATTTTTCTTCTTCAATACATCTCCCAACCTCATGATAAATCTGCATGTATTTTGGTTGGAGGAGAGGTCATCATGGCTGAAGTATGGTGATGATGAGCTAGGGAGCATAGGGGTGATGTAAGGGTGTGGTGTTGCATGGATGGCCATTGGCCAGTTTTGGTGGTAGATTAGGATAATTCAGTGTTATATACATTTCTGTTGTATATATGGACACAAAGATAATAGTAGCCCAGTTGGTAATTTTTGGATGAGGTTTCTTTTCACTCAAAGGTCAAGGGTTCAATTCCCTTGGCCTCCCATTTGGCCATATTTTCGGTTAAGGCCACGTTTGGTTGCGCAGTAATTCAGTTTCAGTGTTTCCTTCGTAACTTTCATTCCGTAACTCATTTTTCGACGAGGTTTGTTCCGAGAGTTTCGTATTTCAGTATTCTTCAGTGTCAGAGGTTCCGTGTCATTTATTAATCATTTGGGATTTCCCGGGTTAGCTAATTTGAGTTCCGTTAGTGTTAAAACGGCATTACTTCACCCAATAAATCAGTAATTTAGGTTCGGGTATTATACCCTTTTCTCCAGACATATTTAATTATTTTATCGGTCTATCATGACCGTCGGGATTATGATTAATTCCCTAAATCATTCTATAAGCCGGTATTAATTAATAATTAACAACTAATTATTAATTACGCAAAGTCGGGGTGTTACATTATTCATATGCCCCAACACAATGAAACTCAACAGATGTTTCCAACTGTTAAGGTTCAGGTCTGTAGGGCAAAGGTTGAACCAGCAGAAAAATTGTTTTATAATATCAGGAAGGGGGAGTGTCAGTCCCATTTCAAACCAGGCCAAGTAGGCACAGATTTCCCCCTCTCTAACATCGCTTGGGCGATCTCGAGAGTCTGGGACCCTGAAAGTAACGTTTGAGGGAAGATTTTGAATTTCTCCCACTACTCTATCAACATTTTCTCGGAGATTGCACTCTCACCCTCCTCTCTAAGACCGGATCGACCAGAGGTCTCACCAGCCCTATTCAAGGGCTCATCGAATGCATCAACAATCCTAACCCCCGGACTAGAGGGGGCTCTACCAGTCTATTCTCATCGTCATTTACAAAAGGAAGATTCACTAATTGCAGTTGAGGAACGGTCCTAGAAGGACTGCCCGAACTAGAGGGTGACTCAGGGCCAGACATGGCGAACAAAAGAAAAGCAATGAAGCAAATGAGAGGGAATGTAGAAGGAGACTAAAATCAAACCTGAAATCAAGAAAGGACTATGAACACCGGATATCCTTCAAACTTCAAAATATGTCAAATGGCGGTGGCAGCCTCTGGTACTGTAGAAGCAAGTGCAGAAGAAAGGTATAAAAGACCTTTCCCTCTTTTTATATACACATTCAAAATATGAGCCTCCCAAGACGAGTCGACACAACGGTTAAAAATAATGATGGCTTCTCAAGTATCGGCTGCGTAATAAATGACCCATTAAACCGACGTCTCGAGAAATGGAGAAACAAAACGCGTGACTCTTCACAAAGCCCATAACCCTAGTTAAGCCCTAGCTTCTAACTAGGGCTCGGGGGGGGGGGGGGGGGGAGTAGCTGATATACCACAAACAGACACACCAATCACCTTGAGACACGTGTGCTTACAGAGCTGAATAATCTCGATCATACAGAGCTGATAATCTCGATCATACCGAGTAGCCACAGCCTTTGGGGCATTCTCATATATATATATATATATATATATATATCATACAGAGCCGATAAACTCGGTCATACAGAACAGCCACAGCCTTCGGGGCATTCTCATATATATATATATATATATATATCATTCAGAGCCGATAAACTCGATCATACAGAACAGCCACAGCCTTCGGGGCATTCTCATATATATATCTTCTAGACCTTATGCTCTGGGCAATATTCACTCAGTATTTCATATGGTTCCGACCTTATGGTTTCCTTAACAACTGCGAAGCAGGGAATAAGGAAACAGTCTTCAACACGGAAACAGTCTTCAACAAAGAAGCTACTATTTATGATTATAATCTTTATCTACGACACAACACTCCACAAGGTAACTGCAATCTCCGATGATCAAATCCCTATATTCATGGCATCGAATCCTAATCAACTTAGGAAGGCCATGACCTATAAATTAAACCCTAAAGGTACGCTTTATTTTTATGCTCATTCTTTGGCTTTCAATACAGTCTTTTCAATTCCGTTTACTTACTTAAGCATCGAAGCGGCTACCGCCGTAGCCAATCCGGTGGTCCTCTGATCATCTTTCTGAGTGTTCTACAGGTCACGGAGCCCACACTTATTGTGAGTCGAAAAGTGCAGCATCAAGTACCAACGGCCAAATTTTGGGTTTTTTACCATAGGACCTACGCCCTCATAATGTACAGCACCTCGTGCTGACCCACACTATGCTTTCAAGGAATCACACTATGCCAATATGCCATGATTTCATTATGCAATAGTACAGTTCAAATGAAACATCACTTTCATAAGCATATGCAACATGCTTTAAATAATGCATCACAATTAAGATCAACAATAGCATTTAAATCATAAGATTTCATCCATAAATCTACGTGTCATGCTCGATCAATCTCAACACTTATGCAATCCACATGTCACAATATCAATAATCCTTCTAAAACATAAATCACATCTGATGACAACTCAAGAAGTCAATCACAATTCCCAAATAATCATAAAGAACACGGAAGCACATAAACAATCAATGTAAAGTGTCTCAAAGCAATAACTCCTATGTGATCTTCTATCATCAGAGAAGCATCAGAATCATTCAATCAATATGCACATCAATCCTAATTTAATCCTATTCCTTACTTAGGAAAGTACCATACCTGATCGGGTTATCTCAACCCCAAGAAGCTATATCCACTAAGTATTCCAATCAACTGATGAATGACTCAGTCCTCCTACTGTAGCTGTTCAGAGAGTCCTCGCCTTTCTCTTCAATGTTCCTTTGGAGAATTTGCAGTCACCAATCACATGTCTTGCTCCGGCCTTCCACTGCTTAGCTTTTAGAAAATTAATGACTCAGATAATTTAACCTTAGACCCATCTCTCTTCTACTCCATCACCATGATGGTTATCAATGGCCACATAGCAGAAAATACAAGTCTCACATCTTATTACATGTTGTAGTCCACTAGCCCAACTTATTACGGTATCACAATGCCCATGGTTTAACTTCCCAACACCACCAACTGAACCCCTGATAGAAACCATCAAAAACAAGGTAGTCTTCACAAATAGTTAACCTTTCTAACTACCTAAACTGATCCTGTCACGTTCCTGGGGTGATAGGGTGATAGCCCTCATTTACAAACTGAGTTGCTACTCTTTAAACACACAAAATCTACAACAGCAACAACTTCACAACATCCCATAGGTTCACTTCCCTGCTAGTTTTGCTGTTCGGATCCCACTTTGCCATTTTCATTTGGCTGGCAGCTCATTTCCAGCTTTGCCAACTATAGCAGCAACCCATTAAACAGATTTCCCATGACAAATTGCTACTTGGAGGAGTATCAAGAACTGTTTTATACAGGATTCGACATGGCAGTTGCAGCCAACACACCAACAGGTTCGCTAGCAGCGAAGAAACTATAAGGCTTAGTTCCAGCCTTGACCCCATACCCAAATTGGATAATCAAATTACTACATACATTCCTCACCGTGCCATCAAAACGGGTTAGATGTATAACTCATAATTTTGACAACATAATGGTTGAGAGCAGTGAGAAAATCTGCAGCTTCTCTGCTACAACTGTCACCCCAATCCACCTAACCCAATCTAACCGACCCTGCCACTGCTCTTCCATTTCCACCGCACCATTTCAAACGAATTATCAAAACCCAAATTCTGCATCATCTCCCTCAAACTGCAACAACATCATTCAACCCTCAATACAATAGTCCATCATAACAACAAACAAGTCATCTGCAGCTTCATTCCCCTGCTTCAACGCCACACAAATATACCCACGAACATATACATATATCCCTGCACCGCTACACACACACTGCACCAATAACCGAGCCCCCAACAGAACCCATCAAACAGGGCAATCAACCTTCAATCAACTGCCGTAACTCCAATTGCTGCTTCCTCTGTTTTCTCATCGTTAACCCCCATACGCTAATCCAGACACTGTTTTCTCTAAATTGTCGCAACTATTATTTGAAGTGGATCCTAATTCTACAAGCAACCTTGGGAATCCTCCAACCATATGCGCGGTCGGATCAACAAAATCAAACCGACCCAATCCCAACCTGACAGATCGACTCAGCTTTGAAATCCAACCAAAACTGCCGTTATCGCCATCCCTTCATCTCCAGACTTCATCTCTCTCAACGCCTCAACATTTTCCCGACCTCCACAAGCTTCCAGTAGCTTCGGCCGTACCTCCTTTGCACCGCCTCCATCCTTTTCTTTCCTTTGCTTTATTTCTTTCTTTTCCTTCCTTGTTTTTACGCAACCTGCACCGCCCCCTTTGTTTTTTTTTTTCTATCTCTATCTTCTCGGTTTCTCCTCCCAATTCTTATCTCTTCATTTTATTTTCTTTGGCCACACGTTTCTCCACCGCCTCACTTTATGGCAGATATACATATATATTTTATAATATTATGTAAGATACACACACACCACAAACGGCTACCATTCTTTTCTTTCCTTCTTTTTCTTTTTCCTGATTCATTTAACACCCACACACATATGGAAGCTTCCCAATTATACATATTGATATATTCATATATATCTATTGAGTCTTTAATATATTTTTCTACCTTCCCATATTAAATATTTTATAATTATTTTATTCCACAAAATATTATAAAATGCCAGTAAATTTGCTATAAAGTCGAGGGCTCAATTTAATTATTTATTTACCAATATTAGGTCTCGTTCGGGTCCCATATTATATTCTTATAATTAATGATTCGTATCAATCCCATGGATTTATCCTTGCACTCGGTAAACCGGTTTAACTATTTTCTTCGAGCCTATATCATTTTTTTAAATGGTTTGGATTAATTTTATATTTCTTAATAATTAATCCCCTCATGGCTTACTATATTTAGGGCTATCTCTAATTATTATCGTCACAAAACCCTTTCTATTCGTTCATTTATTATTATTATTTTTTTTTCAAGTCTCTACAACTGTCGTGAGGCCGCGATTATGAGAATTGACCTGTTATCTAGAAACTCTCATGAAAATCAAGATTAAGTGCATGGCCTTAATAACACTAACCCACGAACCATGTCTAATGTCAATACTGTGTGTGTGACTTGTTGAAGTCTGACTCAAAGGGTCTAGTTCAAGACTTAGTTCACTATGATCCTTCAGAAAGAGACTGTCAACACTAAGTGAGGTTCAAGTCCGGAAGACACCTACACCTATTACACAGTATAATAGTTGCCCAAACATTCCTATATATATATACATGTAAATAATATATGTTTTATGAGTTTTATAAATTTTGAAACTTGTGGGGGTTGTTATATTTTTGATATTTTTGAAAGTTTCAAAATTAGTTTTAACTTCTTCCTGATTTTTTGATATTTTGGTTGTTGATTTTGTGAGATTCTTTGTTGCTAATTTTCTGCCACTTGTGGAGATTTCTTAGGATATTTTTGTTGGTGGAAGATACAGAGAATGCCTATAAATAGAGGCTTATGTATTCTTCCACAACACATAACAAGAGTTCATAATTTCTTCTATCCAATCTTTCCATCCATGTAATAACCCGAAAATTTTTTTTTTTTATATAAATAAATTTTCTTGGTTATTAAATAATTTTATTATTATTATTATTATAAATTGTTAATGTGTATGTTATTATTATTATATACATGGATGTATGTATATGTAGGTGAACATGTACGGTATGTATGTATACATGTGTAGGGTGATATATGTGCATGAATATGTATGTATATATGTGTATAGAACAGTGCATGTGTGCACTGTGTGTGGGTGAAACCGGATGAGTGTGTGTGTGTGAGAGGTGTCGGCTAAGTGTGTGTGTGTTTAGTGTGTGTGGCTAGTGTGTGATGAGTGGTATATATATATATATATAGGCTTATATAGGCAGCTTTGCATTTAATGCAAAGCTGCATTTGGGGAGAAGCAAGGGGCTGAACAGAGAGAGAGTCAGGTCAAGGAAGGCTGCAAGTGGAGGGGGAATAGAGAGAGAAAGGGTCGGTTGTGTTTGTGCATACATACGGACATGTGTGTTGAGTTAGAAAAGAAAATAGAAGGAGAGGATTGAAGTGGGAAGAAGCAGAAGTGACTAAGAGGAACAGAAGGGGGGAGGAAGCAACCCATCGAGAGAAAATCAGAAATTTCAAGGTAAGTGGGTTGCTTCTGTTTTAAATTTTAGAGCATGACTTGTTTAGTTTAAATTGTAGTGTTTTAAAGAGCATAAAATGTAGAACAAATAGCAAAAAGAATCAGTCAAAATGGTTGAGAAACCAGTAAGAAAAATGGAGTTACAGGTTTTGGAGGATAATCGGATTTTTGATATTTTATGCATAGAACCTTGTTTAAATGGTCCTAAAATAATCCTACGAGGTGCAGAAAGAAAATAGAATAAGAAATGAGTCAAAATAGTCAAGAACCGAGCAAGAAATTAAGAAAAATCAGCTCGCTAGAAAACCGGCCGGAGCTGTTAAACCCCATATTCGAGATGATTGAGAGGGTCTTGATGGAAATGGAGGGTAGATTTGGAGTTCTTGGGAAGAGAGAGAGGAAAAGGAATTGAAAACGATAGAGAAAAATGATCAGGAAATGTCGCCGGCGCCGGAGAAGGCGCCGGAACCCTACTGGTTCATCGCCGGAAAAACGGGGAAGAAAGGGGCACTGTTCGGGTCGGGTTTCGGGTCCGGTTCGGGCGGGGGTGAACCACCCCTGCCACGTGTCACTCACTGGTTTTAAATTAAAATGAGATTGGGAGTGTTTGTCCACGGGTGTAAGAAATTGAAATTGAAATTGAAATAGGGACAGGGATATCCTATCCCTGTTCTGGGCTAAACCCCGTTTGGCTATCCGAATTAAGAATAGGAAGAATTGAAAATTTCGAATTTAACCCTGAACTTTTGGAAATTAAATTTGAACCCCAGAACTTTAAGAAATCTGATTTTGACCCACAGAACTTTTGATTAATTTTGTTTTGACCCCTCATGAATAAAATATTAATAAAATATTAATTAAATTAATTAATTAATTTAATTAATTAAATATTCTAAAATAATCCGGAGTCCAAATGGGACAAGTCATTAGTGTATTTTGACTATCTCGACCATTCTGAGACCAATGGTGAGGTCCGTTTTATGAGACGGGGTCCCAAAAAATAAAAGACACGTAGTAACATATAAAATTACCAAAATGCCCCTGAATTGAAGTACAGTCAAACGAACTCCGAATTAGGTAAACAAATAGTGAAACTTTATTATCTCGAACATTTTGGACTCAACCGTGGAG
Organism: Nyssa sinensis; assembly: GCA_008638375.1. Lineage (NCBI taxonomy): Eukaryota > Viridiplantae > Streptophyta > Magnoliopsida > Cornales > Nyssaceae > Nyssa > Nyssa sinensis. The sequence goes on along the minus strand of CM018041.1, from coordinate 30,159,431 downwards.
TCCGATTTGTGAAAAGAGGTCACGAAATGTAAAGACACGTGTAAAGTACAAAATGACTGTTTTGCCCTTTTGAGCCCAGATGTCCGAATTGAGTTCTGCGAGGACCTAAACTTATTTTCTTCGACGTCCTAGATTCAATGGCAGAGTTTAATTTAGCAAAATAGAAACCTATGAATTAAAAGACATAAAATTTGATGAATAGCATAAATTCAAATGACAATAGACTGAGTTGTGATTCATGCTTTTAGGAACACTGACAGGACAGGAGAGGGAGATCTGACCTCTTGTATTTTCATCGACTAGTTCAGTTACATATGGTGCACGTTCTTCTAGGGTTGAGACCAACCCATCAGGTATGGTGTTTTGCTAATGTTAGAAATGAAGTTAAGTTAGGAATGTTCTGTGAATGACTGGCATGACTTATGTGTTTATGTGGAATGTGTTTACTTGATGATTTAGAATTGGTTGTTCACATGCTCACGTGTTACTTGTACTTTATGAATGTTTAATGAATGATGAACGTGAATCATGATATGCGTCTATGTTGATTATATGTGATATGCTTACATGTGGAATCAGCTAATGATTTATGTATTATTGTCTCGAGCATGCTATATTATGGAAACCATATTTCATTGAGATTGCATTGACATATTGGCATATGATGAATTCTTTGAGAACATGGCGTGGGTAAGCACATGGTGCTTTGCATTATGAGGGTGTAGATCCTGTGGTGAAAAACCCAAAATTGGCCATTGCATTGGTACTCTGTTCCCATCGGGGAGTACCCGTAAATGAGACATAGATGTGGCATAGAGCTGTGCATGGGTGTGTCACGCATACTGATTACGCCCAAAGAATAATGCGGTAGTTGTAGTGTAGCTTTGGGGTGTCGATTCCACAGGGAGACTAAATTAAAAGAATAATAAACAGAATTTCTAAAACTACAGAAATATTAGACGGTTAACGAAAAAAATAAAAATATAGAAAGTGATTTTGAATGCAAATTAAAAATTAAACAAGCTGAATAACAGATGAAAATATTCAAATTTAACGAACAATAGAGTTTCGGGAATCCCTTGCACATAGCTGGTATTTTAATTATTTTTAATTCACTGTTAACTCAATTGAGAATTTAAATTCCAAATATCTCAATCAGAAGATATAAGATTATGAACCAAAATTAAACTGAAAATAGCCCTTTGAAAAATCATTCAACACTTTTAAATCTCTCAAATTATTATTTACATTGAGAAAACCCAACGACGACAATATACCAAACGAGCAATATTGCAGCAGAGAATTGAATCAATATAAATAAGTAATTATTCCAAAAATAATCAAAACATGAATCCATTCGATAGAAAAAGCATGACTGAATCTATAAACGGACTAAACCCTTTAATTATTCGGAGAATAAAATCCAACAATTAATTATGAATGATCATCAAAGAATTTAACAAGTGAAAACCACGTACAGGAATCAAAAATAAATTAAAACAACCATCTATGGTGCAAGTTCATCCCTAACTCTATTTGAAAATTTAGTTACCCATATACAGGATGGATAACATAAATTTCATAGAGAAATATTCTACCATGGAGTGTCTGTAGCTTCTTCTTCTCTGCGCAGCGCCTTGCGCCGCACCACTGCTCTCTGTTCTCTCTGCTGCAGCACAGCTCTCCCTCCGTCGCTCCTGTTTTTTTTTTCTTGTTTTTAATTTCCTACGCCCTAATGTCTTCTCCAGTGCCTGGGCCCTAATCATCCCACTGCACTTGGGCTTTGGTCAGCCACCTCACTAAATTCACCAAGCAGCCGCAGCCTTGCGCGCCAAACGCCCAGCATCAGCGCGCCTCACTTTTCTCACTGATGGGCCCCACGCACCAAACAGCCTTCAGCCCATTTCTTCACTTGATTCCATGCCACACAGCTGACCCCTCACGCACATGGTGCCTTGCGGCTTGGGCCCACAGCTTTATTATTTTTTTTTCTTTTGCTTTTCTTTCTTTATGCGCACAGCCAGCAACCATCAACTTTACATCCCGTTTTCTATTGGATAATGACTGAATCTTGACTCGGTTTCTTCACAAAAGTTTTACCTCTGGATTAGTAGATAATTTTAGGCTCAAAAATCACTTGATTTGGATTTCAGAAGCTCAAGTTATAGCCCCTTGAAGTTGGCTGGATGGACAGGTTCATAGCAGCTTTCCAAGCCTGTCTTTGAAATAATATTTGGAGGCCCAAACGAACTCCGATTTTTGCACATCAAGCCTTTTTGAAAATCCCAAGACGTCCTCTAAATATTTCATGAAGACCGGTTTCTCATTCTGAAACTCTAGCACCATCCAAATCTCAATTGAAACTCAATAGTCGAATCTGCCAAAAAACTAAAAATTATTCCAAAAATATTAAGTGTAAAGCGCAATTGCAAACTATCTCTCGCCAACAAATAATGCAATATTTGAGATATAAAATCTTATAAATTAATGCTCAAATACCACTTATTGTAAATAGAAATTAAATAAAATAATATCAATTATATTCCCACATTTCTATCCACTTTCTAGCATTTTAATCAAATAATGGGATATTTAGAGTGCACTTTTGCGCACTCATCACACCCCCCAACTTGCTCATTGCTAGTCCCTAGCAATTTCCATGGAAAAATGGCAAAAGAGACCAAAGATTATCACACACAGAGGCATCTAATCACACTTTTTAATTTCGCAAATCAAGGCAATTTAAGGAATTCAAAAACCCTATAATAATCAATCCACTTATAGCAATTCACAATGTGTGTGTGTGCGCCAAACAATATCCATCTAACCACAAACCATGACACATGCAACATCAAGAACATCTCAAGCAAAAGGTTCAACTCCATATCTCACAGGTATAAAAGTGTTTCATGTAGGGGTTCTCTCTATGGAGTTAACAAGGGGTGTACACGCTCAACGAAAAATTAGGCAATTATGCACAAGCAACAAGCAGACATTGATCTTATGATAGGTGCACTAACAAATGAGACTTCCACCACTCTTTCCACAGGCTTACTCAAGATCAGAATGATCAACATAAAAGGGTTGTAACGTGGCTCGGGTTAGGGCTATATCAAGAAAAGGATAAAAATGATTCAAAAACTTCCAAGTACATACTAAGAGAATTTCATTACGAACCATAGCAAACCAAACTTTCCACTTGATGTACTCTTCAACTTTTCAAATCTCTGAATAACAAAACGTCTCCTTCTTCTTCTTCTTTCTCTTTTTCTTTTTCTTCATTTTTTTTTTCTTTTTCAATTTTTTTTTTGTTGGAATCTAATAAACTTTGATGCTCATTGACTTTGATGCTCACCCAACTGAACACTTTTGCACTTGAACTCTTTCTTTTTCTTTTTCTATTTTTTTCAATGTAACACAAAAGACACGAATTGCAAATTCCACACCTAGTACACACTTGGAAGCAAAAAGGGTAAGAAAATCAATGTATAGGCTATACTCCAATGTGGAGAGGTATGGATGATGTGGGCACATGAAAAAGAACTATATGTGTTCGCTGGCTCAAAGTTGGCTACTAAGGGTCTATGATGAGAAGAGTTAGCTTGAAATGCTCAAACGTTAATCCTAAGTTGACCTTCGTCATATCCCAAGTTTATCCGTCGTCATACCACCAACCATGTAATAATATTCTCAAAAGAAGTGCCCAATTCAACAGATCAATGAATGCTCATCACAAGCTGAATTTGTAGACTCTCAATTCTCTCTAAAACACACATGAATACTTAAGCAAAAGAGTTCTCTAGCTACATATGTCAAACCACTATCTTACCACAAAGTTTGGATAAGTGCATTAAAAGTTCTGTGAATGCCTCAGTAGAATGATTATGGTGGATTCGGAGAATTCACAAAAATAGATATGACTGATAATGAGTGCTTATGTGAAAAAGATGCACGTGTGATGCAAATTTTTAAAAATTTTGACACATGAAAATATGAATTTGCAATCACCACCCCCCAACTTAAATGAAACATTGTCCTCAATGTTTAACAATCAAAATCGAATGAAGGGTACTGAAAAGGGTAGAATACACCTGATGTGTGGCGTGGGCAGCTCGCTAAGCACCAAAGAGGGCAACCTAAACCAACAAAATGAAATTAACCTACAAAATAAGAACAAAGAAAACAGCAGCAAACAAAAAGAAAAATAACGAAAATAAAAGAAAACAAAAACAAAATAAAACAAATAAAATAAATAAATACTAAAAAAATAAATAAATAAATAAAACATACCTGCATGGCGTGATCAAGGTGGATAGTCCGGGTCCATAAGTGGAATGTCTTCCACTTTCAGAACTTGCCTATCAATCAAAAATTTAAAGCGCTGGCCATTTACTTTAAAAACTCGCCTATCCTTAGGATCCTCTATTTCTACTGCCCCATTTTCAAAAACATTTTTCACTATAAAGGGGCCTGTCCACCTAGACCTGAGTTTTCTTGTGTGCTTATGGAGTCTAGAATCATATAAGAAAACTTGATCATTAGGCTTAAATGTTTTTCTCAAAATATTGTTATCATGCAACACTTTCATTTTAACTCGATCAGCAATGCTCCATCCCATGGCTGACCCATTCTTACTTAGGATCTGACTTGATTTCTCACCTTGAGACTCAGACAATTTAGATGAGATAGTAACAGGACGAGTGTCACCTGGATCATGGAAGACATGTTTTGAAGCCTTAGGCAAAGGCTTCAATTCAACTTTAGGTGCTTCCACACTTGAAGGAATCTGCTCTTCCCTTTTTGTAGGCAACTTCTCAAACTTCGGTTTCCATCCCCGAGTTCTGTAAAAAATAGCACAAACATCAACCACATCAGATGGATCAGCAATATAGTCAAACTTAGTATTAACAAGAAAATGCTCAGGAGGTCAGGATCATGAGTTGCAGGAATTCCCTTATCCATGAGTGAGTCAACCATGCACGTCTGGCAGCTTTCATCCTCATCTTCTGGCTGTTTTGCAACATGAAATATATTTACCTCAAGAGTCATGTTCCCAAAAGACAGCTTCATGAGCCCATTCCTGCAATTAATAAGAGCATTAGCAGTGGCAAGGAAAGGCCTACCTAAAATCAACGGGATTTTTGAATTAGAATCAACAACAGAGCTAGTGTCAAGGATTATGAAATCAACAGGATAATAAAATTTATCAACTTGAATTAGAACATCCTCTACCACACCCCGTGGCGCTCTGACTGAACGGTCAGCCAATTGCAATACCATATAAGTTGGTTTGATCTCTCCCAACCCCAACTGCAAGTAAATAGAATAAGGCATTAAATTCACACTTGCTTCTAAATCAAGCAATGCTTGCCCAAACTCATGATTTCCAAAACTGCATGCAATGGTTGGACAACCAGGATCCTTGTACTTGGGAGGAATCCTCTGCTCAATCAGAGCGCTAACTTGCTCTGTCAGGAATGCTATCTTCTTCACATGGTGCTTCCTCTTAACTGTACATAAATCTTTAAGAACCTTTGCATAAGTAGGAATTTGTTTAATCACATGCAAAAGAGGAAGATTGATTTTTACCTGCCTGAGATTCTCTAAGATTTCATTGTTAGGATCCAAAGTGTGCTTGGTTGATTTTAAAGCTTGAGGGAATGGTACCTTAACATAGCTCTTCGTCACCTCTGGTTCTTTGGGTAGCTCAGCATTGCTACTATCTTGTTCCTTTTCCACATCCTCTGATTTGTCCATTGTTGGGATGTGTAAGGACTTACTACTATCTTGTTCCTTTTCCACATCCTCTGATTTGTCCATTGTTGGGATGTGTAAGGACTTACCACTTCGAGTCAAAATGGCGTTCACATCCTTCAAATTCTTTTGTGCCATTTGTTGACCATGGGGTATGGATTGAGCTTGGGAAGGGAATTTGCCTCGCTCATTCACACTCAAAGAGCTCATCAATTTGGACACTTGGCTCTTTATCTCCTTATTTTCTTCAATAACCTGCATGATCAAAGATTCAAATTTTTGGTTAGTCTTACCCTGTGCTTCAATAAATGCATGCAAAGTGTCTTCTAAAGAATTCCTAGAAGATGAAGATGCATGATCTGGTGTATGATATGGTGTAGGGTATGATCTAGGAGGCTGTGCAGGTGGTGGTGTATGTGGCTGGTTTTTAGATTTCCAGCTAAAATTGGGGTGATTTCGCCACCCTTGATTGTAAGTCTCAAAGTAGGGTGTGAAAGGCTTCTTGTACATACCTAGGGTATTACATTGGTCCTCATACATCCCTCTCATCTCAATTGAGGTGGGACACTCTTGGGCAAGGTGATCTACCCCGCCACACACAAAACATGGTCTAAAAGACTCTGCCTGATTAGCCAAGTGTGTTGGCTTTAATTTTCTAGCCTTTAATGCCTCTAACTCCCTAGTGAGTGTCTCAACCCTAGCTTTTAAGTTATCCTCTTCCCTAAGATGGTAAATTCCCCCACTCTGTTGGTTCCCTATAGGTTGTGACCTATTTGTGCTCTCAGTAGCACTAGGTCCTGTCCATGTGTGAGCTTTTTCAGCAAGCTCATTAAGGTACTCTATAGCCTCATCAGGATCCTTCTATAAGAACTCACCATTGCACATCATCTCTACAAATTGGCACTTTCTAGGTGTAAGTCCCTCATAAAAATAGCTCACTACATGCCAACTCTCATATCCATAGTGAGGGCATATACTCAATAACTCCTTAAACCTCTCCCAAGACTGATACAAAGTCTCACTATCCTTTTGAGCAAAAGTAGAAATCTGTCTTTTTAAAGCATTGGTCTTGTGTTGGGGAAAGTATTTAGTGAAGAAAATCTGGGTCATCTCATTCCACGATCCAATTGACTGTGGTCTCAGTGAGTATAACCAACTCTTAGCTCGATCCTTCAAAGAGAAAGGAAAGAACTTAAGTCTCACAATATCTTGTGTTGCATTCTGACTATGAAAAGTCGCAACTACCTTTTCAAACTCCCTAATGTGCACATATGGATTCTCATTTTCCGAACCATGAAATGTAGGGAGTAACTGTATCACCCCCGTTTTAACATCAATTGGACGAGCATTGGGTGGAAACATGATGCATGATGGTGTGGCTGTGCGTGTAGGGTGAAGGTAATCCTGAAGAGTCCTAGTGGGTTGATCCTCATATTCACTCATATTTGTAAAATTGGAAGTATTATCAAACAAAAAAATTAGAAAAACAAGAAAAATTAGACTCTAAATCCGACTCTAACAAAGGCCTACAAGCAAAGCGGCCTAATGCATCCCTATACCTATTATGCATGCAAGATGACAATAATAAAAAAATAACTAGAAATAAAAAAATAAAAATAAAAATAATAATGCAGCAAGTAAAAAGAAGGGAACGAAGTTACCGCCTTTACAAACTGCTGAAAAGAAAAACTATTTATTGATTCTTCTACCGTCTCCCCGGCAACGGCGCCAAAATTTGATTACGCCCAAAGAATAATGCGGTAGTTGTAGTGTAGCTTTGGAGTGTCGATTCCACAGGGAGACTAAATTAAAAGAATAATAAATAGAATTTCTGAAACTACAGAAATATTAGACGGTTAACGAAAAAAATAAAAATATAGAAAGTGATTTTGAATGCAAATTAAAAATTAAACAAGCTGAATAACAGATGAAAATATTCAAATTTAACGAACAGTAGAGTTTTGGGAATCCCTTGCACATAGCTGGTATTTTAATTATTTTTAATTCACTGTTAACTCAATTGAGAATTTAAATTCCAAATATCTCAATCAGAAGATATAAGATTATGAACCAAAATTAAACTGAAAATATCCCTTTGAAAAATCATTCAACACTTTTAAATCTCTCAAATTATTATTTACATTGAGAAAACCCAACGACGACAATATACCAAACGAGCAATATTGCAGCAGAGAATTGAATCAATATAAATAAGTAATTATTCCAAAAATAATCAAAACATGAATCCATTCGATAGAAAAAGCATGACTGAATCTATAAACGGACTAAACCCTTTAATTATTCGGAGAATAAAATCCAACAATTAATTATGAATGATCATCAAAGAATTTAACAAGTGAAAACCACGTACAGGAATCAAAAATAAATTAAAACAACCATCTATGGTGCAAGTTCATCCCTAACTCTACTTGAAAATTTAGTTACCCATATACAGGATGGATAACATAAATTTCATAGAGAAATATTCTGCCATGGAGTGTCTGTAGCTTCTTCTTCTCTGCGCAGCGCCTTGCGCCGCACCACTGCTCTCTGTTCTCTCTACCGCAACACAGCTCTCCCTCTGTCGCTCCTCTTTTTTTTTCTTGTTTTTAATTTCCTACGCCCTAATGCCTTCTCCAGCGCCTAGGCCCTAATCATCCCACTGCACTTGGGCTTTGGTCAGCCACCTCACTAAATTCACCAAGCAGCCGCAGCCTTGCGCGCCAAACGCCCAGCATCAGCGCGCCTCACTTTTCTCACTGATGGGCCCCACGCACCAAACAGCCTTCAGCCCATTTCTTCACTTGATTCCACGCCACACAGCTGACCCCTCACGCACATGGCGCCTTGCGGCTTGGGCCCACAGCTTTATTATTTTTTTTTCTTTTGCTTTTCTTTCTTTATGCGCATAGCCAGCAGCCATCAACTTTACGCCCCATTTTCTATTGGATAATGACTGAATCTTGACTCAGTTTATTCACAAAAGTTTTATCTCCGGATGAGTAGATAATCTTAGGCTCAAAAATCACTTGATTTGGATTTCAGAAGCTCAAGTTATAGCCCCTTGAAGTTGGCTGGATGGACAGGTTCATAGCAGCTTTCCAAGCCTGTCTTTGAAATAATATTTGGAGGCCCAAACGAACTCCGATTTTTGTAAATCAGGCCTTTTTGAAAAGCCCAAGACGTCCTCTAAATATTTCATGAAGACCGGTTTCTCATTCTGAAACTCTAGCACCATCCAAATCTCAATTGAAACTCAATAGTCGAATCTGCCAAAAAACTAAAAATTATTCCAAAAATATTAAGTGTAAAGCGCAATTGCAAACTATCTCTCGCCAACAAATAATGCAATATTTGAGATATAAAATCTTATAAATTAATGCTCAAATACCACTTATTGTAAATAGAAATTAAATAAAATAATATCAATTATATTCCCACATTTCTATCCACTTTCTAGCATTTTAATCAAATAATGGGATATTTAGAGTGCACTTTTGCGCACTCATTACATACCATTCATATATATATTACTGCGATGCTTTGAATGTCATTTAGAAAGAAATGTACACTTTGCACATGCCACGCTTTAGCTTTATTTCTTGTATGAGCACTTCATCATACCAGCAGTTGAGCTGACCCATTCGTGGGCAACATTTTTCAGATGAGGACCCTCCAGCTACTTGAGACTCCATGATACTCTGATAGGGTGAAGCACTTGTTATATTTTTGGTCCTTGGGACTTATGTTGTGTAATGTAAGGGCTTAAGCCCGAATGACCTCTGAACGATGTGTTTTACGTTATTTTATGTATTGATGGGAATGGATGCATGTTTGGATTTACTTACCTTGTCCTTTTATTTATTTTATTTTCTGTCTCGTCAGTCGCGTCCCCGGGTTTGGTCGAGAATCCGGGGCGTGACAACGTGGTATCAGAGCATAGGTTCGAATACCTAGAGACTGTGGGGTGTTGTTTAACACCATGAGACCCTAGGGAAGAAAATGAGACTTAGAGTGAACTGTTAGTAGCATGCGATAGGATTTTGTGTGTTATGTGATTATATGTGCATTTGAAGCATGATTGTTGTGATCACATGTTACTAGATGCTATGTTACGACATATGATTATGTGATTTAATGCAGTGAGAAACATGACATATATAAAGTGTGAGAAAATTGTTAAGTATATATTATGACCTGTGACATATACCGCCTGTTAAATGCTAGTCGTTGACAAGAACATGACTAAGGTTAGAAACGCAGGTCTATGTAGTAGGCTGTATATTTTATGGGATAGGCCGTATGCCTAGTTAGTTCAGGTGTGGGTTGTACACTTAGTTATCTACACGGTAGACATTATGCCTAGTTACTTAGGAGACAGGTTGTGAACCTGGTTGACTGTTGTTTGTGGATTTTGAATGAGTGTGCTAGGTTAGTAACCAATTTTCATGGATTATAGTACTATGACTATGATATTTATACAGACTGGATTGGTCTCAGGTTTTGAGTTACAGTTGATGGATGGCGCCCCATCAGCCAGTAATGAAAGGAGCTGTGATCCATGAAGGGTTATCACCTAGCTATAAAAGTGAGAGATAATAAAAGGCACATCAAACCTTAAAATGCTAGAATAAGGATTTGGACTTATGGAGCCCTTTTGTGTATAGATGGATACTTAGAGTGTTTCTCTTTAGATTTTTAAAGATGTTCTTGTGTTAAGCCCTGGTTGTGGAGAGATGTATTGTTTGGATAGTATTCACTGGGAGTAAAACCTTGCTAGTGTTCAAATGTTTAAGTATGCGTGTGTTACATTGTTTAGATAAAATCCTTCTTAGTAGAGGGCTACATTAGAACTCGGTGTAAATTGTTTAGTGTAACCAACAGGTGGTGATGATTGACATTAGTTATGTAGGTATTGGTTAGGCGAGTGTGTCATGACATATTGTGGTTGTTACTTTGGAATTGTGAGGTGTTGACTAGTACCTGCTTAATGTTCTTTTAACACAAGTGTCTAATGAAGGAAAAAAAAAATGGGGTATTAATTTTTCTTTTCTTTGAACTTGTAGACATGCCACCGAGACAAGCTACTCCCAGACCTATACCACCTAGACACGATGAGCCTAGGACCACTGCACCACCGTGGCATAGTTGGCCCCGAGCTGCTGCTTCTACAGATGGTACAGCCGAGGAGGCCGTCACTTTTACACCTGCTCCAGTGGAGGTAAGGCAGACTAGTGGTTCTGGGGACATATCGACCATTATGCGGGAATGCCTTCACACTATACAGTAGGTAGTGATGAGAGCGATCAGGGCTGAGACAGAGTTGGCTGAGCTTAGAGGAGTTAGAGAGCCCCAGACCCAGAGCGGGGCGACTCCAGCACAGATCCCTAGGTCTACCCCGATATACACTGGTAAGAGACCATCGAAGAGGTCTCGAGCTCGTGCTGCTTCTGCACAGATATCTATACCCGCCCAGACTCGCACTGGTAGGATACCACCGAAGAGGTTCCGAACTGGTGCTTCTTCCACATCCGCATCCACATCCCAAGGGACCATTATTTGTTTTTGTTGTAGACAGCCTGGCCACAAGATGGCCACTTGTCCTTTGAGGGACCCTAGCTTAAGACAGAGGATCGAGTCTAGTCAAGAGTCATTTCCATCACCAGTACAAAGTCAAGGACGGGGGACTCCATGACTTTGTTTTGTATGCCACCAGGCTGGCCATGTCAGGGCCAATTGTCCTCAGAAGCCGATTTCCCAGGACTTAGAGGAGCCACATTACTATCCGTATACCCAAGTGCCTCTGCCACGACCACTATTGGGTCAGGGACCTCCGACACCGTATTTTCAGCATGCACCTACAGCATTGAGTGATAGGACTCTCAGTGAGAGGGGCGGTAGGCAGGACCAGACCACTCAGAGTGGCGTTATGCAGTAGCCAGCCTAGAGTCACCTATTTCTTTTGGACCTTCAGAGCCTTGAGGTACAATTTTTTGTGTTTAGTTTATGGACTAGCATATTGATAGACTATAGTGCATCTCGTCCATTTGTATTTACTATGTTGCCATGACGTTAGGGGTAGAATGATGTTGACGAGAATCTGTAGAGATTACTCGATAGAGGTAGCCGACCGCATGCCTTATTTGGATTCTTCACCTTATTTGATGCGTCTAGTATTGGTGTTATGTTGGAGATAGATCGGTTATTTACACTTTAGACGAGTATAGGCTACTACAGGGGAAGAGAGGCGGTGTGTACTCCTGAGGGAGATGTTTTTCTTTATTTCATAGGGTGTCCGTAGATCCCTTTTAGATTAACTTTATTGTGGGATTAAGAGGGGTTAGACTTTAAGTTGAATTGGGTTGGTCTGGATTACTATGATTAGATGAGTGCTTGTTACCTTAGTTTGTGAAATTGTACAATGTGTGGTATACTTGGTTATTGATGATCTAGAATTCAATGCTTGCCTTTATACAGTGTAACGAATGAGATTAAATAGTAGACTGTATGCTTGTTGTCTGTGAGGTAGGCTATGAGCCTAGATATCCGTAAGGTTGGGAATATGCCTGGTTACCTGTACAACAGATTATGTACTTATTTATGTATATGTGTATTACTAGAATGAAATTTTATACTGGGTGATGATGTGGTGAGCTACGTGTTAGCTACTAAATGTTGTACGTTTACTCTTTATAAGCATGCTAGTTTAGTGACCGTTATAGTACTGCGATTATGATTTTTTTTTTTACATACAGACTGGTTGTTGTTAATGCATGTATAAGAGAATGCTTAAGCGTGTTTATATGTGTGCGTTGATACATGTGTGTGAAAAATTGATGTATGTTCGTAGTAGAAATTGGTGAAGAGTGTCACAAATGTTTTATTTTTGCTGAACCTTGGTATATTGACTTAAACTTCATGATTAGAGTCCATAAACTACACTGTCTACATTTGTATACCTAGTCGACGTATGCGTACATGAAATGGATAGGCTAGTCCTCATCAGTACATGACACTTAGTCTCGGTTATATATAGACTAAGGTGGGAGATGATAGCTTTACTCTTAGATTGTGCCGTGGATATCTTGTGGGTAATTAGGGTGTTTAGAAAGTATTGGAAGATAGATTACATTGTGGTACAGATGATGTGTATTTATGCCATTGGGATAAATCACTAGGTGATTTCATAGATTAATTAGAAGTGGATTAGATGACATCACATGAGTGAGAGACCTTAGGGTATCCTTGTGAACAGTGAGAAGTTTCCTTTACTTTTTATTGTGTTAAACTATTGAGGTGAGCGATCCAGGGGTAAGGCTGCACGTCTACATGTTACAATGCATTTTGCATTGATCTTTTATTACTATGTCGAGAGATAGTACGACTACATGGAATTCCCTTATCCATTGTTTTAGAAAGGGACCCACGTTTCACTGCCCGGTTTTGGCAGAGCCCTAGACAGCCTTAAGGACTCAGCTAAGTTAGTACTACCTTTCATCCCCAGACTGATGGTCAGTCAGGGCGTGCCATTCAGATCCTAGAGGACATGCTTAGAGACCGCGTTATGGACTTCAGGGGTAGCTGAGAGGATCACCTTGCTTTGGTAAAGTTTGCCCACAACCGTAGCTAGCGGTCCAGTATTGAGATGGCACCATCCGAAGCGTTGTACGGTAGGCCGTGTCGTCCACCAGTGTGTTGGACTGGGGTAGGGGAGAGAATTGTTTTGAGACCCGGTATAGTCCGTGAGACCATAGACAAGATACAAGTGATCAGGCAGCACTTGTTGACAGTCTAGAGTCGCCAGAGGAATTATGCAGATAGGAAGCAGCGATCCTTGTCAATTGAGGTGGGGGACCATGTGTTCCTCAAGGTATCTCTCAGACGAGGTGTGTGGAGATTTGGGCGCAGTGGGAAGCTGTCGCCACGATTTATAGACCCCTTTGAGATTCTTGGGAGGGTTGGTGAGGTAGCTTATAAGCTGGCCTCGCCACCGCAGCTATCAGGAGTTTATGATGTTTTTTCATGTGTCGATGTTGGGAAAGTGCCATCCTGACCCCTCCCATGTGTTAGATTGGGTAGATCTTCAGTTAGAGGGGGATGCTCCTTATGACCAGAGGCCCGTGAAGATATTGGACTCGAGGGACCAAGTTTTGCGGGGCGGGACCATCCCTTTAGTCAAGGTTCGTCAGAACCATCATGGAGTTGAGGAGGTTACTTCGGAGCGTGAGACCGAGGTTCGAGCTAGGTACCCCGAGTTGTTTGATCAGTGATGTATTTTCTTTTGTTTTAAGTTATTTTAAATTTCGGGACGAAATTTTTGTAAGGAGGGAAGGATGTAATAACCCGGAAAATTTTTTTTTTATATAAATAAATTTTCTTGGTTATTAAATAATTTTAGTATTATTATTATTATAAATTGTTAATGTGTATGTTATTATTATTATATACATGGATGTATGTATATGTAGGTGAACATGTATGGTATGTATGTATACATGTGTAGGGTGATATATGTGCATGAATATGTATGTATATATGTGTATAGAACAGTGCATGTGTGCACTATGTGTGGGTGAAACCAGATGAGTGTGTGTGTGTAAGAGGTGTCGGCTAAGTGTGTGTGTGTGTTTAGTGTGTGTGGCTAGTGTGTGATGAGTGGTATATATATATATATATATAGGCTTATATAGGCAGCTTTGCATTTAATGCAAAGCTGCATTTGGGGAGAAGCAAGGGGCTGAACAGAGAGAGAGTCAGGTCAAGGAAGGCTGCAAGTGGAGGGGGAATAGAGAGAGAAAGGGTCGGTTGTGTTTGTGCATACATACGGACATGTGTGTTGAGTTAGAAAAGAAAATAGAAGGAGAGGATTGAAGTGGGAAGAAGCAGAAGTGACCAAGAGGAACAGAAGGGGGGAGGAAGCAACCCATCGAGAGAAAATCAGAAATTTCAAGGTAAGTGGGTTGCTTCTGTTTTAAATTTTAGAGCATGACTTGTTTAGTATAAATCGTAGGGTTTTAAAGAGCATAAAATGTAGAACAAATAGCAAAAAGAATCAGTCAAAATGGTTGAGAAACCAGTAAGAAAAATGGAGTTACAGGTTTTGGAGGATAATCGGATTTTTGATATTTTATGCATAGAACCTTGTTTAAATGGTCCTAAAATAATCCTACGAGGTGTAGAAAGAAAATAGAATACGAAATGAGTCAAAATAGTCAAGAACCGAGCAAGAAATTAAGAAAAATTAGCTCGCCGAAAAACCGGCCGGAGCTGTTAAACCCCATATTCGAGATGATTGAGAGGGTCTTGATGGAAATGGAGGGTAGATTTGGAGTCCATGGGAAGAGAGGGAGGAAAAGGCATTGAAAACGGTAGAGAAAAATGATCGGGAAATGTCGCCGGCGCTGGAGAAGGCGCCGGAACCCTACTGGTCCATCGCCGGAAAAACAGGGGAAGAAAGCGGCACTAGTTCGGGTCGAGTTTCGGGTCCGGGTCGGGTTCGGTTCGGGCGGGGGTGAACCGCCCCTGCCACGTGTCACTCACTGGTTTTAAATTAAAATGAGATTGGGAGTGTTTGGCCACGGGTGTAAGAAATTGAAATTGAAATTGAAACAGGGACAGGGACAGGGATATCCTATCCCTGTTCTGGGCTAAACCCCGTTTGGCTATCCGAATTAAGAATAGGAAGAATTGAAAATTTCGAATTTAACCCTGAACTTTTGGAAATTAAATTTGAACCCCAGAACTTTAAGAAATCTGATGTTGACCCACAGAACTTTTGATTAATTTTGTTTTGACCCCTCATGAATAAAATATTAATAAAATTAATTAATAAAATTAATTTAATTAATTAAATATTCTAAAATAATCCGAAGTCCAAATGGGACAAGTCATTAGTGTATTTTGACTATCTCGACCATTCTGAGAACAATGGTGAGGTCCGTTTTACGAGACGGGGTCCCAAAAAATAAAAGACACGTAGTAACAGATAAAATTACCAAAATGCCCCTGAATTGAAGTACATTCAAACGAACTCCGAATTAGGTAAACAAATAGTGAAACTTTATTATCTCGAACATTCTGAACTCAACCGTGGAGTCCGATTTGTGAAAAGAGGTTACGAAATGTAAAGACACGTGTAAAGTGCAAAATGACTATTTTGCCCTTTTGAGCCCAGATGTCCGAATTGAGTTCTGCGAGAACCTAAACTTATTTTCTTCGACGTCCTAGATTCAATGGTAGAGTTTAATTTAGCAGAATAGAAACCTATGAATTAAAAGACATAAAATCTGATGAATAGCATAAATTCAAATGAGAATAGACTGAGTTGTGATTCATGCTTTTAGGAACACTGACAGGACAGGAGAGGGAGATCTGACCTCTTGTATTTTCATCGACTAGTTCAGTTACATATCGTGCACGTTCTTCTAGGGTTGAGACCAACCCATCAGGTATGGTGTTTTGCTAATGTTAGAAATGAAGTTAAGTTAGGAATGTTCTGTGAATGACTGGCATGACTTATGTGTTTATGTGGAATGTGTTTACTTGATGATTTAGAATTGGTTGTTCACATGCTCACGTGTTACTTGTACTTTATGAATGTTTAATGAATGATGAACGTGAATCATGATATGCGTCTATGTTGATTATATGTGATATGCTTACATGTGGAATCAGCTGATGATTTATGTATTATTGTCTCGAGCATGCTATATTATGGAAACCATATTTCATTGAGATTGCATTGGCATATTGGCATATGATGAATTCTTTGAGAACATGGCGTGGGTAAGCACATGGTGCTTTGCATTATGAGGGTGTAGATCCTGTGGTGAAAAACCCAAAATTGGCCATTGCATTGGTACTCTGTTCCCATTGGGGAGTACTCATAAATGAGACATGGGTGTGGCATAGAGCTGTGCATGGGTGCGTCACGCATACCATTCATATATATATTACTGCGATGCTTTGAATGTCATTTAGAAATAAATGTACACTTTGCACATGCCACGCCTTAGCTTTATTTCTTGCATTAGCACTTCATCATACCAGCAGTTGAGCTGACCCATTCGTGGGCAACATTTTTCAGATGAGGACCCTCCGGCTACTTGAGACTCCATGATACTCTGATAGGGTGAAGCACTTGTTATATTTTTGGTCCTTGGGACTTATGTTGTGTAATGTAAGGGCTTAAGCCCGAATGACCTCTGAATGATGTATTTTACGTTATTTTATGTATTGATGGGAATGGATGCATGTTTAGTGGATTTACTTACCTTGTCCTTTTATTTATTTTATTTTCTGTCTCGTCAGTCGCGTCCCCGGGTTCGGTCGGGAATCTGGGGCGTGACAATCCAACCTCTCTGTATTTTCATATCATTTTTGTGTGGGCAACTTTGATTCTAGACGATTCATCCTTCTCCCAGTGGACGTGAACTCTGAGGAGTTTAGCTGTGAGCAAAACCTGGGTTGTATCTTGGAGCTGTCCGTGACTATTGGAACTTTCACATAGGGAGTTACAACAACTTTAGGGCAGTGATTACACGCCTCACAGGCCAGCTCACTCCAAACTTATTTTTTTTGTCATTTACGCATGTTAATTTAATTGCTTTATTTTATATGCATGAATTTAAGCTATTCTGTAATTTTATTCCATTGTAATTCTTCCAATTTAAAACTTTTGAATACAGTAGTTCAATTTGGCTCAACAACTCACGCACATAAAACACACGCACAGAGAGACCCACGAGTCTCTTCTCTAACTCCCTCATTTCTCTCTCTCTCTCTCTCTCTCTCTCTCTCTCTCTCTCTTTTCCAACCACATACAAACACATACACTCGAAAACACACACAAACTCATGCACACACACACACATACACACACAGAGAGACCCACGAGTCTCTCTCTCAATTTTCTCTCCCCCTATATATATATATATATGCACACACAAACGAAAACACATAAACTCACGCACATAGAGACTCGTTCTCTTTCTCTTTCTATGTCACGCCCCTAACTCGAAAGGGTTGGACTAAAGAGTCATTGGAACCTCAAAAAGAAGATAATAATACTAATCATTATAATCAAGTATATAAAATATATGCCTTTTTTTTAATTGATTTCCTTTAATTGGTTTATCTTTAATCGATTCTAGTTTGGTTATCTGATTAGACTTGTTCAAGTCCTATAACGGGATTAAATGAAAATGATTACTATCAAAGTAACTATACCAAACATCCAAAAGTAATATGTAATGAGGAATATCTAGAGCTGACTTTACAGTCCAATATATATACATCCCATGTACATGAATATCTGAGAAGGGAATATGCACTCTTAATAAATATAAATGAATAAATACATGAATGTAACTAAGTAATACAATAACTTTAGTTCATCTCTCAATGCTTCCTGTCAGTCGTCCATTAAGTCAATACCAATCATTTTCATGAATAGCAAGGGTGAGCCATAATGCTCAACAAGGTTTTCCAAAATACATGAGTAAGCAGCATGCAAAAACTAATACAAGTCTGAAGAGGACACACCCTAAAGTCCAGTATGCATTACAAGCACACAATATCAACATACTCCAAACATGAGCATAAGTATAAGTATCAAGAAGGTATAACACCGCTACATGTGATTTAACAATAATAGCCAAGTAATCAGTATATGGAAGGTCGGACATATAACATAAGTGTAAACATACTATTTCACAAAGCACCTCTATTTCTTATTTTAATGCCACAAGAACAATATATATGCACATAACCAATCACAAGGTCTAAGAATAAGCTTACCAACCCCATGATGCATATTCATTTCCTGTTCGAAGCCACAAGAACAATATATACATTCACAGCTATGCAACTTGCCACAACATCAGAAACTAGCAATATACAGTCCATTAATAAACATAAGAAACTATCACATAAGTGTTAAGGAAAATAATCTCAAATCGATCAATCTATAGCAAAAGAGATAAAGCTTTATTCAGCATTCTATTCTCCCAATAATATCAATCCCATGAGTATCCACCTAATTTGGCTCTGTGTTTTACGGGCTACTAACCCGATGGAGACAACCGACCACCTGTGGTGGTTTACGGCTCACAAATCGATAAAAGACACCATTCCTCCCACAAATAGAACCCCAGGTAAAGTGCAATCTCCCACACTCAAGAGCACACAAAAGACGTAACTAATTTTCATCCCAAGTCCTTCCCTCACAAGTGTCTATTTCTAAATTCCAAATATCTCAAATCAACACCACTCGGTGCTCAATATCATATCTCCTCAAATCTCAAACTACTCAAGTATGTTCATCAATATAAATAACAATATTAACAAGTCCACAATTAATAATTGTAAGATAGGGTATTTGATTCACAATAATTACAGAAGCAACAATGATTATACATATCCATTACAGAAATAGAAATAACAATAAGCGTCCATATGGTGATCACATTTATCCAATAATATCATGAATGTCTAACATCATGGCAATCAAGATAGTAATCGTATTGTACCGATAATTTAGTCACAAGATATAAGATAGTGATGACAAACATATCATGTATATCTTATAACAAGTACACATATCAATAAGTCAGGACATTTTCCTAGTCCCAATCATCCTCTCACTATAAGGAGACACTGCATATGTCTTTCATAATGTTTATCAATTGCCTTATGCACTTATTGTTCCATCCCCGGGACCACCCTGCCCCATAGCACTAAGGTATCATGTCAAATCTTAATATTCTCTACAGCTAATTACATATTAGCCTACACACCGGGTACCCGTTTGCCCAAACGGATATAAAAAATGTGTTCTCGTATTGTTTCTAAGTCATTTGATTGTCTTTTAAACCCATAAAGGTACTTTTATAATTTACCAGGCAAGTTATGCTTCTATTGAGACATTGTCTAACAAACCGACCTTAGAATCGAATCTAGAAGGTCCAACAATCCTAAAGATGTCCTTTTTTACCTTTTATTAATTCTTCTAGATATTTGTTTCCTGCCCAAGGACATTCTAGTTATTTTAAATATTTTTGTGGGACCACCCCAAGTCCCCATTTCATTATTCTGATATCATATTTGAGTTCTTGGCATCCAAAAACATTGTAAACGCCTCTTCTGGATCTTAATTTGGCTTTTAATTGCTTAGTATAAGTCTAGGGGTATAATCGTCATTTTTTTACTTTATGTGGGACCATTACCGGGTCCCAATTCATCTAATCTAATAGTGTATTTGAATTATGGGCATTCGAAAATCGTGGAATAGCCCTTTTCAAATTTTAATTAGCCTTTATATTAATTTAGCATTAGGGGTATTCTCTTAATTTTGCATAATTATGTAGGACTTCTTTGGGTCCCCGAATGTCCAAACCGACTTCGTCATTGAGTTCAAAATGCCCAAAAACCTTAAGAAAGTCCCATTTTTCATTTTAATTACATTTAAAATTCAATATTTTAAAAGAGGGGCATTTTGTAATTTTTTTCCTTTTTGAACTGGTTTAACAGTGAACCTTTTAAATCTGAACCGGTTCATTTTTTAACCTTTTACCAAAAACCACTTTGTCCCAACTTGTGCAACCAAACAACCCCTAAGGACCAGTTACCCATTGACTTGATCAATGACCTGAACTTAACCCAAATACCCGATCAACCGACCTGCTGACCTGGTTTGATCGTTAATTGGTTAACGATCAACCGTTGACTTGTTGACCATAGTCGGTAGCCCTTCCGATCATCATCTCTGACAGGTTCGCTGGAATCCTAATTTTTTGAATTTTTTCTTTGCTTTTTCTTATGTTGTTTTTCATTCTAAATCACTCTATACCTCAAGTCTCATCATTTTAAACGATTTCCATTGATCAAGGGTGGCCAAACCAGCCCTAACATCCAAACTCTGATTTTTCGATGACAGACCTACAACTCGCGGTCTCTCGACCTTTGCTCACCATTTTTTTGTTCATTTCCTCTTCATTTTCTTCCCAAATCCTAGAGGGTTCCTCCCCAACCCCCAAAATCTCTCCAAAACCCCCTTTTCTTCCAAACCCGAATTCACATACATACACACACACATATGTATATATATAACACATTTAAACAAACACACAACTATACATACATTCATACCCCACTCTAGATACATTAGTGCCTATAGAACCAAAAAGTAAGGTTCAAAATCCCTACCTCTTTGCTGAAATGGCCATCCATGGCTATAAAAAGAGAGAGAAACCTATAGAAAGACAGCTTGCCTTGGTTCATCCATGGCTGTTGCTCCGTCACTGTCAAGGTCTGGTTTCTTTCTATTTTCCTTTTCCTTCTTCTTTTTTTTTTTTTTCCTTTTTTCTTATGGTTCTTCCTCTTCTTCTCTCTTTCAGTTTCCCACAGTGTGTTTAACACACACTAAATCATACATATATACACTCCAAAACCCACGCATTTTCTATCTCTTTCACAACGCACAACACACACCCACAACCCACTGTTTCTCTCTTTTTTCCCTTTGAACACACAAAAACACCCATGAACACACATTTGCATACACATATATTCACTCTCGGTTAAGAGTAAAGAGAGAGAGAGAAAAATTTTGGAAATAGAGAGAATGATTGAGAGGTCTGTCGAGAGAGAGAGAGAGAGAGAGAGAGAGAGAGAGAGAGAGAGAGAGAGAAGTGATGGGAGAGGTCACTTTTTTGTCCCATCAAGACACCTCAAGTGTCAATTTTGTTCCCTTAAGGTGCATCTTCACACACACAATCACTCCCTTCCACCACCATAATGTTGACATGTGCCCACATTCTAGAATATCCCACTTAGCTTCTTGGATAAGCTTCTTACATTTTTCAAGGTGCCACATGGCTAGTTGGCCAACTGTGCGTGTAATACCCCGACCCGACTTAGGCAGTATCTGACCCAGGTTGGACCGAGCAGAGACATGTAACCCCGAACTGTAAACTAAATTATGATGTGAATAGAATTTAAAAAATTAAATCGAAATCAAAATATTACATTGTTCAATATAATGACGCAATAACTGTAAGCCATGAATAAAATATAAAAATGGGCGAGCAACAATCAATTATCTAATAAGACATGTGAATTGAAAAATGATCGAAATGAGTCAACCTCGAAGCCGAAATGGAAAAAAAATTAAAAATTAATATAGGAGATATTATTTAAAATATATCTAAAAAAAGAGAGAGAAATCAGGAAAAAGAAAAGAAGAGATTAGAAATCTAAAGAAGTAAAAATATATGTGAAGATATGATAATATATATATATATATACACACACATAAGATAATAAAATAATAAAAATAAATGAGGTGAAAAGAAGAAGACTGTAGAAGATAATAGAAGAATTGAGAGAAAGTGAAGTCGGTGAAGTTTAAAATATAAAAATAGGGACATTTAATGCAAGGAAGAAAACAAAGGATGCTGAAAATTCTAGAGAAAAAGGTGGCGTTGGTGAGTGGCTATATATATGTATATATATGCATGTTGTGTTACTGGAAAATTAAGAAACAAGAAGAAATGATAGAAAGCTGGGAGTCGGTTGGAGCTAGAGAGAGACCAGAAGAAGCAGAAAAGCTAAAGAGGAGAAGAAGTGAAGAAAAGAAGGAAGAAGGAAGAAGAGGTGGTGCAACAAGCCAAAAAAACCCAGAAGAAAAAACTGTAAGTCAGTTTTTAATTTTGAATTGTTAAATGAGCATGATAGTTTTATTCACTTAGAGGGTTTTATGTAGCATGATTTAAGGATTAAAATACAAAAAGAATGAACAAAAATAATGCAGAAATGAGTTTAGAAAACTAAGTTGCAGGTTTTAATGGATAATTTAGTTTTAGAGTTTTGTTGCATTAATCTTGCTTTAAATAGTAGGGAATCATTCATAAGAGGTGCAGAAAAAGATTAGAAAAGACATTGAATCAAAACAGTAGAAAAATCATCAAGAAATGAGCTCGTCGGAAAACTGGCTTCCCACTAAAATTCCACTACTTGAGGGGCTGTAATAGATTAAAGCTAAAAATGGGTTTAGAAATGAAAAACCCATGAGGTTTGGAAGAAAATAGCATTGAAATTAGGCTAGAAAATTGATCGGAAAAGGTCACCGGCGCAGGAGAAGACGCCGGAGACCTGCCGGAGAAGAAGACACTGTGGGGGGTTCGGGTTTGGATCAGTTCGGGTCAGGTCAGACCCGACCCACCAGCACCCAAGTCTGTTTTCGAAACTGTAACATTTTGGGGTTATATTTAAGTGAATGGGTGTGTTTGGTTGTAAGGATAGGAAATTGGAATTTAAATTAAAATTAGGAATTGGGATATCCTATTCCTAAATTGGGACTTAGCCATTGTTTGGCTATCCTTAATAAGAAAAATAGTTTTAAAATTTAAATTTGGCCAAAAGTTTAATAAATTAAAAAGAGGCCCAAAAATTATAGTAATTATGAACTAACCCACGGATAAAATAATTAAATAAATATTTAATAAAATAGGAAAATTACGAAAATACCCTAAGTCCCAAAAAAGGTCAAAATCATTCCAAATGAGATAAATGAATAGTTAATTTCTTGGGCATTCCGAATCCAATGGTAACGTCAAAATTATGAAAAGAAGTCCCGGGAATAAAAGACATGTAAAAGTGCAAAATGACTATTTTTCCCTTTTCAGTCTAGGAGTCCAAATTGAAATCCATAAAAGTCTAAAATAATTTTGTTCGACGTTCTGGACACAATGACGAGGTATAAATTAGTAAATAAAATACTTAAAGTCATGATAGACATATTTCAATACATAACATAGATTGATTATTGTTATAGACTGAGTTATATTTTCTGAATGACAAGAGCATCAGAAGGAAAAGAAATAGTTTGATTTACGTGGGACAAAAAAAGGTAATTAATACCCGATCTCTGCATGTAGTACATTCCTAACCATGTCACAGTTTTTTCTATACACATTTGTACTCTTTATTATCATATCAGATTCTTTACAATTCTACTATGTGATATTGCTTCTCAGTGGAATAGCTTAGTTATGATGTTGTATCTTGCTCTTGATTTCTATGTCTACTGATGATGTTATATCCTGATAATGAGATTCCGTACATTTGTGCAGAGCACCATTCTGTACACTTGTACGCAGGGCCAAGAGGGGCCAGATGTTGTTGTTCTCAGCAGCCTGGTAACATAGCCGTAAAAAGCTATAGTTATATTATGTTGCCTTGAACCAGTTATGCTCCACATTCTTCTCTGTGGTGGTAACATGATCTTGATATTTTTTTATCAGTGCCGGATTTGTGCTCAATCACAACTCCATCTGGATGCATAGTATTGACCCGAGTATGGGGTCCTGTCCCGAGTATAGGGACTAGTTTTACAGTATTGACCCGAGTATGGGGTCCTGTCCTAAGTATTGGGACCAGTTTTATAGGATTGAGCTCAGTGCTTATGCACACAGGGGGTAGCCAGGCCCCATAGTTTATAGCATCCATCAGCTTTGACATCACTATCTTTTTATTGAGATTCATTGTTTGATCATGTTCTTATATGAATGATTAGGTAGTTGCTCAGTGTTTATTGAATACTTATTATGATTATTTGAGATTCATTGACGAGTTCTAATTGATATTATTCCTTATCATTGATATTCTTTGATGAGCCGTGATTGTTACTTGATTATTATCTGTATCCTTAATCATTTGATATACATTGTTGAGTTGTGATTGTTGTATGATATTGATTGGCTATCATATCGTTGTTACTCAGTTCTTTTCAGATCTTGTACACATGGCAGAGTAGGGGACTTACTTACTGAGCTTAGTGTAGCTCACTCCTATTTACATATTTTTTCAGGGACGGATACAGAAGACAAACGTTAGGAGCCTGTGGCTAGAGTTTGGACATTTTGGCATGTAACGATAATAGTAGTACAGTCTTGTAGCCCTCCCATGTATTCACGTCTTGGGGATCAGGTGATGACTTAAATATTATTACAGACTATGCTTATGTAGTAGCAGACTGATATATATATACATGTAACCTATCACGCCCCGAATTCTAG
The DNA here is from genome assembly GCA_008638375.1 of Nyssa sinensis. Lineage (NCBI taxonomy): Eukaryota > Viridiplantae > Streptophyta > Magnoliopsida > Cornales > Nyssaceae > Nyssa > Nyssa sinensis. The sequence continues at coordinate 30,134,601 of CM018041.1, read as the reverse complement.
CGAACCCGAAGTGCGAGTAACGAGACAAAAAGAAATAAAATAATGAAGAAATAAAAGATAATTAAAACAAAATTTTGAGGTTATTACATCACCATTTTATTTTCTGGTCTTCCGCTATATTCATAGATGATGACAATGATATGGTTACATGATTAGTGACACTAATGATAGTGTAATAGGATAACCAAGTCTAGTTCGGCGAAAGGGCCGGGTCGGATGGTTACGGTCCGCTAATCTGTAGAGGGTGGGTTGCGGGTCGTGACAGTGAGCACACACGTGCCCAAGTTAAAACTATCTTGAAAATGCACCAAAATTGATACCCTAGCTAATCTTGATGCTCTAATTCCAAATATGCAGTCCGTTTCTCCAAATTCTATCGTTTGGATTTTCATATTTATCTACATCTTGTAGATGACTATGTAGCCCCAAGGTTCATACCAGTCTTGAATAAATCAGTAAAATTCTATTTAAGGTTTATTGTGTCATAGTGATGACTTATGCAATCATTTCACAGTCCGTGTGACACATCTTTAATTTATTTCTAGTCTGGCTCAGTCAATGATGGCAATTTACTAAATTGCCCTTTGATGATTTTCTGGTTCTTTACACTCTATACACGCATATATATATATGCACACATATATAAACACATGAAAATACACACAGAGTGACCCACCTTGGGTGTCTTAGCTCTCCCTTACTCTTTGGCTTCTCTCTCTCTCTCTCTCTCTCTCTCTATATATATATATATATATGTATATTTCACATTTTACAATATCTTTTTCTATTTTGTTTTGTTTTCTTCATTATGTTTTTTCTATTTTCAAATGTTATTGTTATTATCATTACTAATTTCATTATTATTATTATTATTCATTTTATTGCTATTCTATCACAAATTTGATAATTAATTATTTATTTGACATATTCTATACCCTTGTTGGACTGGATTTGTTCAAGCCACGTAGGTATGACTTCTCAACTTGTCGGTTAGCTATTCGTAGCCTTGATGGTCAGTTAGCCAATACTTACATTGATTAATTATAATTAGGGTTAATTGCATATTGCTCTAATTTTTAATTGTGCTAACTTTTACTTGTGCTAACTATAAACTATCGTATTTTATTTTCTATCTTTAAAGTTCATATATCTGTCTTCCTACCCCTAATATATCCTGGCGGGTCCTAGCTATTCCATGAAAATTGGCATCGATGACGTGGTGGAGCGAAGGATAGTAAGCATATATTGGCTTACTTAATCCCTTCATTTTTTTCTCTTGTCTCCCTTTTAACCCCTATGGCATCATTCGTGGGGTTAAGTGTCCCGTGCTTGTGTTTCTAGATTTTAACCCCGGCCCACCCCCGAAGTACTTGGTATCGAGACCTTGGGTGTGTCGGGGACATTTGGGAGGAAATATAAGCTCCCTATTTCTTTTCCAACATTTTTGGGCCCCAATAATGTCCTAGTCTACCCATGAAAATCGGCATCGATTACATGGTTAGGCGAGGGCTCGAGGGCAAAGAAAATGGTGGTATTTTCTTCATTATATCCTTCATCCACGTACTCTGTCCTTGACTCTTGGGTATGGCATCATGTCTACGAAGCAAGTGGATTCTGTTATTCTCGATTCTTGATGAAGTCTTGGCTTACCCCTAGTCATTGGCATCGATTGTTGGGGTTAAACGAGGGCCGGGGGAAAAGGGAATTCATTTTTACCATCTTACATTTACCCACACTAGGCCATCGTAATGTTGAAATTTCTGAAATCCAATTTCTCACATGGAATTATGGCCCTTTTTAAAATATTGAAATCATATTTTCCAAATTAATACTCAATTCCTCCCAAGGAATTGCAATCCTCTTTCAAGTAATTGGAATCATATTAATTAAACCTTAATTTCTCACATGAGATTGGAACCTTTAAAATGTTGGAATTGTATTTTCCAATGAAAACCCAATTTCTCACATGGAATTGTTGTCCTTTTTTTAAAGTAGGTGGAATCGTGTTTTTCCAAACCAAAATAATTGAAATCATAATTTTCAAGACTCAATTTCTCTCATGAAATTAATGTATTATTTTTAAAACTCGAACTATCAAAAGGAATGGATTAAAGGTTCACATATCTTGCGTCTATTCCTTAATTGGTGAAAATCAAAGCGGATACCGTATTGCCTCCTTTTACAAAACTCATTTCCATTTTTCAAACTTACTTCCAAATTAGTTTGTCTTTCAAAAAAGCTTGCCCCCAAGGACTCTATTCCATGCCTTAAATTAATTGAGGTGTGACAGAGTACTAGGGACATTCATTTTTAAACATATTTTATAATTCTTTAAACATGTTCTATTGTATTTCATAAAAGTCATTCAAATTAAATAAAGGGATTTTTAAATCCAAATTGATTTTCATTTAAGTCGAAAAGCTAGTATGGCATTTAAAAGTAATTTGGTAACCTTTTTTAGGGACGTTTAAGGGTGCCTAACACTTCACCTAGCATAATCAAGCCTCCAACCCAAATTTTTGGCAAAGTAGTCTATTTGGAGTCTTATATTTAAATGGGTCTTTTTAGCTTAATTTTTAAAAATCAAAAATCTTTTTCTTAATAAAATTTGATTTTCCTAAAAATCATTTTAGATGACCTAGCACATCTTTAAACCAATGTTAGGTGGTAACTCCCTAAAATAAATGAAGGCCCTACACTCTTTTCAAAATTAAACTAGTCGCATTAAGTCATGCTAGACGCCCTACTCCAAAATTTTTTACATCTTGTTTCCCTCTCCCTTTTTTGGGGGAAGGAGAAAGGAGGGCACACACTGAGGCGCAACTGTAACACCCTGACCTGAAATATCGGGTAATAACGAGATTTCAAACGGTAGCTTAAAATTAACTACGAGAAGACCGAGAGATGAGAAATATACAAATAACTATGTTTCAATATTCATGTGTAATTGTGAGTGTGATTATATAATAATATAGTACACAAACTAGTCGCATTAAGTGTGATTATATAAAATACACAAACTAAGTGCGTATTGTGTGTGTATAGCCAAATGTATAAATTGATATATATATATATGTGTGTGTGTGTGTGTATAAATATACATATATCATATATATTAAATACAAGGAAGCATGGAGAGAAGGACACAGCCATGTATACTGCATGTGCTGTGTGTGAAAATAGTGTGTGTTTATAATGTGTGAGGAATGTCGGTTGAGTGTGTGTGTTCAAGTGTGTACTAGTGTGTGTGTGTGTTAATATAATACACATATATAACACAAAATATCAAGAAACATTAAATGAAAAATTGAGAAATGAAAAAGAGAACTTTAATGGAACAGAAAGGAAGTCAAGGAAGGGAGGAAGAGAAAGGGAGAAGAGGGAAGAAAATCAGGAGAAAGAGGAAGAGAAAAACTACTGTTAAGAGGTGAACCCACAAAACACCATATTTTCTCTCTCTAAGAATTATGAATATATGTAAACTATTTTTAAGTTTTCATAGACATGCATGAGTTCATTTTTGATATCTTAAATTATCAGAACCGAACTAGAAGGTCAAAAAGGGGTTGACATACCCAAACCATGAGGAATAGCCATTAATGGACCTTGGTTAAAGCAGGTTTAAGACGACCTTTATAAAACATATCTCGGTTGTTTTAGATCCAAAGTAGGTCACATGAGGGTGTCAAAAAACCCTGTTACGCGATCAAGAAACCTAAGAAAAGACTCTAAAAACTTGAGTTGTAAGTTCGGGTTTTGAAACCCAACCTCCCAACCTTACACCAAAACTAACTTTAAGGAATGGGGAATGAAACCCCTTGACAAGAGGGACAAAATAGGCCAAGTCACGCATGAAATAATGATGAAACGAGCATTTACTAAGGAGATATTCAGAATTGCCATGTGAGGTTGAAAGAGCCTTTTAACTCAATCCAAAACTCCAAATCAATGCCAAAATATAAGGTAGACTCCCAAGAACAATTGAGGGTTGAAAACAGAGAGATTTGATCCCTCAAACTTCACGAAAATGAAAATGAGCAATTCAAGGATTAGGGCAACAGTAGCTTGAGCGTGGGGAAGAAGAAGACGCCGCTGAGCCAACTCGTGAGTTGACTCAGTTGATTCATGATCGAGTTAGGTTAGGGCTGTGTCGACTCAGACATGTGTCACGCTATGGGGTTAACCACCGCATAAGTAGGACGACGCAGTTTAGGCTTAAAGGTTTTTGAGTTTTAAAAATCAGGATTTGGACTGTTTTGTTACATGGTTTCGGGCCAATTTAATTAATGGTACACGAATAGAATATCCTATTCCAGTTTTAAAGCCTTGTCCACCGTTTGGTTTCAAAAATAAGAGAAAAAATAAGGGGCCGTAGCCCTTTCGACTCGAACGGCAAACCACCCAAGCCCCAGAACCTTAAACCCTTCGCCCAAACCCACTTGGACAGGACAATCCCGTGAAACTAAATCCCTCAAATATATATATATATATATATTATACATAAATTATATTAAATAAAATAAAATTAATTAATTAACTTAAATAATGATAAAATAGTCTGATGTCCAAATTAAACATGTGAATAGTGTATTTTAACTATTTTGGACATTCTGAACCCAATGGTGAGGTTCGAGTTACAAGACGTGACCCCAAAAAATAAAGACACGTAAAAGTGTAAAATTACCATTTTGCCCTTAGTACCTCTAAAGCTAAATGGAAGTCCGAGAGGGTCTAAGTTAACTTTCTTCGGCGTTCCGGACTCAATGGTAGAGTCTATTTGATCAAAAGAGATACTTATAATGAAGAGATATAAAATTTTATGAATAACATAATTCATGTAACTATAAACTAAAACGTTTTTCGACGTTCCGAACTCAACAGTCAGGTTCGTAATATGAATTGAAGTATGGAAAAATATGACAAATGAATTAGTGAAGTTATGAAAGCAACCCTAAAGGTTAATGAAGCTACCAGAAGAGTATACTTTAAGATTATAACACCTAAGATTAAAATTAGGATTTAATATGATTTAAGCATAAGTTAAGAAGCATCAATAGGTGATATTGCAGCGAATATGAAGTTAATGAGGCTATTTATGAATTGTTCTTAGGAACTACATAGGAAGTGGAGAAAGTGAATTATTAGCACTAACCCTAAGGACAGAGGTGAGTAACCTTGTATTTGAAGTGGAGATTTAACTCCATGAATTTGAAGAAGTTTTAAGTTCAAAATATCTGAAGCATTTGGATATCAAATTCAGTATTACATGATTCTTGTTTTAAATATTCTGTTCTTATAAACCCTATTATGACGTGCTCAATGAATGGTTTCTACTACAATTTTCCTTAAAATATCTTTCAGCATGTCTAAGTTTAAAATGCCAAATCTCTTTAAGTATTCTGAATTTGCATATTCCAAGTATTTGAAGATTTATTATGAAGTCATGAACATTTTGTTAAATGCTCATAAAAGCATCTATTTGAAGAAGTCATATTTTAAATGTTCTTAAATGTATACATTTGAAGAAGTCATATTTAAATGTTCTTAAGAAGCATTTATTTGAAGAAGCAGTATTTCGATGCCCTTTAAAAAGGAGCCTATTGAGGAAGTTAAAAGTTTTAAATACTTTTAAATGCAACTATAAGGAGGCCATGTTTTAATTCTTTTAAATAGCATCTATTGCAAGTGTTTTATACCTCCTGTTGCCACGGGTAATGCAAGATAAACTGTGCATAAGCACCACGGATTTCATATAGTCTCTTCGAAACTCAACTACGACATGAAAAAATGCCAGGTAGCAGGATCTAATCCCCCAGGCATGAGATATCTCCACTAAAAGTAAAATGAGAATCTGGTTCAAAATGGATTCTACTAATGAAAGTGATAAGATGTTATGTTGAAAATGGAAGCAGGTTTTACCCTCATTTTCATGATGTATATCTACATGTTTTGAAGTTTTTATACTCTATTTGAAGAAGTGCATGTTAAGCTTGATTTCTTTAAATGTTTCAAGCTATCTGTTTTTAAAGAATGCATATATTCTGTGTTCGAAGTATATGAGCAATTGGTAGTGAATGTTTTATAAAATCTCTTATACTAACCACTGCCAATTGAAAACCCATGACAAATGTTGAAATTACTCACAAGCTTAGATTAGCTTACCCGGATTTTTATCCGACCTCCTTTCAGGTGATTGATGGTAGTCCTGATTTTTTATGATGATGACGATTAGAGCTTTGCCCATTTTGAGGAAGGGTGTAAGTAGCTACCTACAGGACTAGCAGTTTTGGAAACCCTTCTGAAATTTTAGTAGTCACCTTTGTATTAGAAGATAGTAAGACTGTTATGTATTTAGCCCCACGGGGCAGCTGAACATGTATTAATTTTTATAAAGTCCTTTAAGTTTTTATTATGCTCTGAATGTATAATCATGTGTACCGTTCTGAAGAGCGGCAGTACCAGGCGGATGTGTAGAAATTTAAAATAAGAAAAGAAAAATAAAAAGTTTTTCATGCTTCCTCAAACACAGGCCGCACCGTCGTCCGATACCGTTGCTTATGTGAGCCTTACCCGACGACCCCCGGGCCAAAGGGTGGCGGTCGCAATACGAGATCTGCACAGGGTGGGTTTCGAGTCATGACAGCAACAACTGATGACTCCATTGGGGACTTGCGGGTTCAAACCGATTAAAGACTATTAAATTTTGTATCGGCTTTTCTAAAATAATAAAAGGTACCATATTCTTTTATAATAAACTTTTTTCCTTTTTTTAAATTTGAAAATAATACATGGCTTACGGGGGCCCAATTCTTCCAATTATTTTTTATTCATTATATCTGATTGGTGATGTTATTCTTTACTTTACTCCTCTTTTTATTTTTATTTTTGCATTCATACTGCATAATTGTCCTGGTACATCTCATTAGCTACATAATTGTTCTGGTACGTCCCATTAGCTAGATAGGAGGTTAGTAGGTCTAGAAAGCCCTCGAGTAATGGTTCCTAGAGCTCGAGGTAGCGCGACTAAAGCTCTCACACTTGAACCACCTACCCATGAAGGCTAGCACTAGAGATTTGAAGGTTTGGGAACCGAGCCTATTTTAGGTTGCATTAGTCAACCAAAAATCACATGTCGCACTGCATTGTCATTTTTTTATTATTTTTCCAAGTTCGGGTCTCCAAGAGACATCTTGACTTCAATAACTGTAGATATAAAGACCCAACATTTTCTTAATATATGAAAATTAAAATATTGATAATGATGTCAATAAAAAAAGAGAAAATAAATACATGAGTGGACTATAGTGTGAATGTGCATAAATTAAGGTGGACTAGTGTATAATTAAAATAAGTTAAGTATTTTTAACTTAAGTGAAAAGACTAAAAATGACATGGAATGAAAAGAAAAGGAAATAAATAAGGAAGGGTAAAAGGAGAATTTCACCTTAAGGCATATTTTGTCTTATAAAACCAAAACCCTATACACTTAAAACACATACTAGAAACACACACCCACTCACATGAAGATAGGAAAAGGGAGAGAAAGAGAAAAGAGGCAAATTGAGAAGGGAAAAGCTAGGGCTTTGGGGATTCCTTGAAAAATCATCAAAGGTTGGAGTTTCTCTTAAAGGATTGTAGAAATATTAGGGCTTGGGCACTTTGAATCACAAGTTGGAGTTAGAGATTTTGAAGAATCCATTAAAATCAACAAGAGAAAAGTTAGGGTATTTGCCAAGGCTCAAGAAAATTGAGGTAGAGATTTCTAAACTTAGGTATAGAACATGTGTAGGTAGATATATCAATTTCTCATCTCATCTCATGTCATGGAATTGCTCATTTTTACATTTTGGGCCATATGTTGCATGTGCATTGAAAATCTATGTATTGATTGCACTCTTGCTATGAATTGACTTATTTTTATCTTATCTTACTATCAAATATACTTTTATTTAAATGCAAAAATATTTGCACGGTGAAATTGTGATGTGGGTTTTGTATATTATACATATGAAAATTGCTCTTGCATATCAAGTGTCTGTAGAAATTCCTCAATAACTATTCATGTTGAGAAATGGTGCTTGCTCATGTTGTGTAAATGAATTGACTATGTTAGTGAAATAAATATGATTTGTGGATATGAATGTGAATGGAATACCCTTGGATTGGTTGTTATTAAAGAAGGGGAAGAGAAATTAACATTTGAGCTTGAAATGGGATTACATTTTTTGTGTGCTCTTCAGTGTGGTGAGATTGCACTTACTTGGGGTTTGATATTATGGTCGTGATGGTGTCTCCCATCGGCTTGTAAGTCGTAAACCCAAGCGGGTGGTCGTATATCTCTATGGGGTTAATAGCCCGTAAAGCACACAAGGCTTACCAGAGGTCGACTAGGAAAATAATCTTGGGATTGAGACTTGAGAGTTGATGAGGGAAAACTTGATAATTGGTGTCGACACCTCATTTTGAGACCTTTGATTGAATAAAGTTGATTTCGCCATTTTTGGTAAGTTGCTACAATATGTCCCATCTTGGGATATTTTAGTCATTTCTCATTTAGCTCATAAAGGGCATTTTCATCATTTTTCCCATAGAGAAATTTTTTGTCATTTTTCCTATAAAGGGCATTTTCGACATTTTGACCATTTTGTCCACAGAGGACATTTTGGTCATTTCGCCCATAAAGGGCATTTTTGACATTTTGGTAATTCTGTCTATAGAGGATATTCTGGTCATTTGGCCCATAGAGGGCATTCTCGTCATTTTTTTTCATAAAGTGCATTTTTGACATTTTGATCATTTTGTCTATAGAGGACATTTTGATCATTTTGCCCACAGAGGTCATTTTTGCCTTTTTGCTCATAGAGGGCATTTTTGACATTTTGGTCATTTTGTTCATAGAGGATATTTTGGTCATTTCACTCATGGAGGTCATTTTCGTCATTTTTTCCATAGAGGGCATTTTTGACATTTTGGCCATTTTGTCTATAGAGTGCATTTTGGTCATTTTGCCCATAAAGGACATTTGACATTTTGGTCATTTTGTCCACAGAGGACATTCTGGTCATTTCGCCCATAGAGGGCATTCTCATCATTTTTTCCAAAGAGGGCATTTTTGACATTTTGGTCATTTCGCCTATAGATTCTCATCATTTTGCCCATGGAGGGCATTTTTGACATTTTGGTCATTTTGGACATTTGGGTCATTTCACCCATAGAGGTCATTTTCGCCATTTTTCCCATAAAAGACATTGTTGACATTTTGGTCATTTTGTCCATAGAAGACATTTTGGTCATTTTTTTCATGGAGGGCATTTTCGTCATTTTGCCCATAGAGGGCATTTTTTACATTTTGGCCATTTTGTCTATAGAGGGCATTTTGGTCATTTCGCCCATAGAGAGCATTTTGGCCATTTCGCCTATAAAGAGCATTTTTGTCATTTTGCCCATAGAGGGCATTTTTGTCATTTTCATCATTTTACCCATAAAGGGCATTTTTGTCATTTTACCCATAGTGGGCATTTTGGCCATTTCGCCTATAAAAAGCATTTTAGTCATTTTGCCCATAGAGGGCATTTTTGTCATTTTCATCATTTTACCCATAAAAGGGCATTTTTGTCATTTTACCCATAGAGGGCATTTTTGTCATTTTGGCCATTTTATCTATAGAGGGCATTTCGGTCATTTCGCCCATAGGGAGCATTTGGTCATTTCGATCATAGAGAGCATTTTCGTCATTTTGCCCATATAGGGCATTTTTGACATTTTCATCATTTTACCCATAGAGAGCATTTTTTGTCATTTTGCCTATAGAGGACATTTTTAATATTTTGGTCATTTTGTCCATAAAGGACATTTTGGTCATTTCATCTATAAAAGCATTTTTGGCATTTTCCTATAGATGACATTTTTGACATTTTAATTATTATGCCCACTAAGGGAATTTTAGTAATTTAACACATTAGGAGCCTTGAGGGTATTCTAGTCATAATGCCCACTAAGGGCATTTTGGTCATTTCTAGTGTTTCCTTACCTATTAGGGGTAGTTTGGTAAATACTAGAGGTTTCCCACCTTGTAGGGGTATTTCTGTAATATTGACGTTATTTTGCCATTTGAAGGGCATTTTAGTAATTATAGAATATTCTTATTCCATATAGGTTATTTTTGTCATTCATGGGCATACATGTAATTTTCATATCATTTTACCCATATAGGGTTAATTTGGTAATTTTGCCTCTTAGAGATAATTTTGATTGTTTTTTATGCCTTAGTGTCATTTTTGTAATTTCTTTGTCCCTAAATTCTCTACCGAATTAAGGGCGATATAGTAAATATAGGCTTGTCCACCAAGTACTTGCCAAATTCCCTTCCTTCCTTATTCTAAGGAATTTATCCTAGATTTTGTGCACAATATAATATCTATATCTAATTGCTTACACATTAAGCATTAATCTTAACCATTTATTCATAGGATTCATTGTGAGCCCTTGGATCAAACCTCCTTACTTTTTTCATATAAATAAGATTCCTTGGCCGCCATAATTCTAGGTTTAGAGATTCAAGGTTCAGAAATTTAGGGTTCTAGTTCCACATCATAATCAGGAAGCCAGATGTTGCAACAATAATCCCTCTATCTCTTCCATATTTCTTGAAGCCTTGTTCTACACAAGCAATAGTTCTAATCCATTGAAGACGAAGTTTTACACCATTGAAGATTCAATCGAAGGACTTCAAGTTCAAGCCTTGTCTAATTCAACACAAACAATCAGGTACGCCCCCTAAAACCCTAATATTCTCTCTTCAAGTTCACTCTTGATAGAATAAATTAACTTAGAGAATTACGTTGGCTCTGTTTCCATTATCTGAATGGATACGTCAGACGCCTCATGGGTCCGAGTCTACTCTTTTCCTTTAAGCTATTTACTTTATATGTTTTTTCCACATCCCATCTCTCCCATTATGTCCTTTTTATTAATCTCTCTCTCTCTCTCCACTTCTTTTGGCTTATTTTACTTATTTGGTTGCTCTCCACTTATTTTTGGGCTTGGGTTACTTATTTGTTGGACGTATTTTTATTCGTTCATGTCATTGCTATCATTATACTCTCTTATCATCTTGTTTTACGTCATGGAATATTAAGCCTTGTGGATGAACCGTCCATTCAGACTAGACGGAATGGTTGCCTAATCCCTTCCCATCTCGTACCTTAGCTCCCAGATTCAGATTTCTTTAGTTCATTGTAGATTAGTTTTGCTTTACTTTTTTTAACCCATGTCAAGGGGTGTAAAATGTAAATAAGATCAAAGCAATGTAATTTCAATTTTTCTTTGTTATTCCACTTACATGTATTCTTCATGGGTTGTATCAAGGTTTTTGTTATTTAGCTTAAAACAAGTTGGCGACTCCTTTGTGTATTCATGTACACCCCAATCCGGAAAAAGAACGTGTTCCTCTCCCACTTTGAAGGAACGGACTTTAAAATTCATGTCTAGATTTTTACGGCGCCTGCGCTCACAATTGGAAAGATTTAAATGAATTATTAATTAGATTTTGTTCTATGAATTTACTTAGTCTTCTGCCTTGGTGATGATAAGTGTAATATGTGAAAGATCACTCTTCAATTCATTCCATTGTTGTGAACATATGCTCAATGCACACTTGTGTGACATTACACGGGCACAAGCATACACGGAGCACCACATATTTGTACCTTTGTTTAAATTTTCCTACTCGGGTCGTTGGATTAACCCTTACCAGATGCAGGTATGGGCAATAAGACTAATCCTTGATGAACTATGTGATTGAAGACTATGTTTAGGGTATTTTGCTATTTTGAACCTTGGAGGCGATCTTATCTTGTTTTGGACTTTAAACTTCCAATTTTTTTATTGTAACTAAGCCTCTTGTTATGGTTTTACAATGATCATGTGTTGGTCTTAAGGATGATTTGTAAAGCTCAAAAACTCGTGACATGTGATTAACTGGATACATTATGAATCCTTGTGGATGGATATGTTAAATGATGAAATACATAGAAATGTGAATTGGTATATGTATATTTTGCTAGTTATGTGTTGAAAGGGTCCCAACCTTGAAATAGGACAGTTTGATGTGTTTGAATATATTACAGGAAAATTTTACAAAAACTATGCAAAGGTTAGCTTCTATGGAAAGACTGAACGTCCCCCCTAGAGCTACGTCTTAGAGCCGGTTGACTCTGGCTACTGGAGATGGCATTGATTTGAAATTGAATTTCGAAAATGTACTAACCAGACATTTGCCTTGAGGACCGCTTCTTAGAGCCGGTTGGTATAAGCCATTCGAATAGAATTTGAAGACCCCATTTACACTAAGCGGACGTTCACTTTGAAGTCCAGATACCAGAACCGCTAGATCCAAGCTACTGGGATTATAAACTTTTGAAAAATGCGAACAAAACGGATGACCACTAGGTGCAACCGGACGACCACCTTGCACAAGCGGACGACAGCCATATCAGTCCAGACGACCGTTAGTTCTCACTAACTGACATTGAACAAGGCAATTCACTTCTAGTCTTCTGCCCTTCACTATAGTCACTAGCCTACCTTATTCACATTTAAATTAAACGTAAAAAAGGAAGTATCCCCCCATTTGGATTCAATAAAAATAATCCCAAGACCAAATTCCTTAAGGATAAAAAGTCAACTATCCCTTCCAAAAACAAAATTCTTGATTTCCTAAAATATGCGTCTTGACCCCCACCTAGTTAGATAGGTTACCGTTGAGCTAAAATATATTAAAAATCATTTTTAAACTATTAGACACCTAAGAAACAAAAATGGGACTTTTGCACGCCCAATTCAAAGTAATTTAAATACCTATTTTTTGAGGCTTTAGCATTACAATGACTTGGTCAAATTTGATTGCTTCGAGGTCCGATTGACCTCCGTTGATCTCGTAACCTTTAGGAGTTGAAGTATGAAGGAGTTATGGTAATTTTACATCATTACTTAGGTCTTTGGGGCCCAAGTCATGATAGTAGACCTACAAATAGTTTGGCCATTTTTGGAGAGACTCGAATGTCTCCCAGATTCCAAAAGAAATGGGATAATTCATGCCACAGTACGGATACAGGGACAATTGCGGCAAGATTAGATGTGTAAATATTTTCCCATTGAGAATGTAGCCCCATCCTCAATGCATTGTAAATTTATCAATTTGAGACATTTTTTTTCTTTTTCATTGTAATTTATTCATTGTCAATTCATTTAATGTAATAATACAAGGTGGATGTGATGAATGCATGCAAATAGGGGCAGATTGAATGTTATATGAAACTGGGAAAATTTTATCCGGCCTCCATGGAATCAACCCAATAAAAAATCCCTTTCAAGGGAACACCATGTCATTTTTTAGGATAATTTTTTATTAGTATTTTTGCCATGTGCCTTTATATTTCTTCAATTTTTCCCCGTAATTTTGAAAGATGGTCAAAGGGGAAAGTCTTTGCCGACCAGATATCCAACGAATAAGTTGAGTCAAACACCCTTATGGACAGTCTACCATTGATATTGGACTCAGAGTCAACTCAAGCCAACCAGTCTCTCAGGAGGAAGTTTCCAAGTTAGCCATCATTACCAAAGTTGTCTGATCCAAACACTACTGACACTTCCACTATCGCCTAAATCTAAACATTGCTAATAGTACCCTTCACTGTCATCTTGCCCACATACTTCACCAGTATCACTCTAATGTTTTCCAATCCGAAACATTGCCAAAACCTCTATTGCCAACCCTTCCACAAGAAACCATTCTGTTGTTTTCTTCACAACTAGTGGTTCCACTACTGTTGTCAATTTTGGCCACACAGTCATCCACTACCTTTCAATTCAAAGGCTACTACTACCTTCAATTTCCATCCAACCTAAACATTTCTAGTAACCACACTACCATTGACACTACAACTTTCATAGTCCTTCTTATAATCCACCAGGCACATTTGGAACAAACTAGGCAGTCACCCCAACAAACATATCCTACTTCTGCAAATTTCAGCCTGTTTCCAAGCCAATCTCTACCAGGCCCAATTCCCGGCCACCAATAGTTAAAATCCCTAGCAGAAATGCTAGTTCTACACTACTAGCTTCTAGCCATGTTAAACAAATCTCAATTAGGCTTATTCCTAGCCCACCACTAAAGCGTTATAACCCCAAACAGATATGCCAATACCATACCGGGGCAATATATTGCTCCATAAGAGACTACTTTTTTCCTAACCACGAGTTTCTCAATGCTAATCTTATTAGGCTATCACATAACTTGATCCACTAAGCATAACATCAAAATTGGATAAGACCACCACCTGATAACTCCTCACTCCAAAAATCATTCATCTTGTTCAAATCATCTTACTAGTGGCTCACAATGCCTTATCAGCTCACCTACCAAACCTCAAACTCGTGAACCTTACCACGAGTCCTAGGCTTCGATCACATCCTTTAAACGCCCATAATTTTTCCCACAATTCCCACTGCCTTAGCAACCGACCAACCAAACCCATGACTCATAACTATGAGCCTCGACTCGTCGGACCAATTCTTCATGCACTCTAGCACATTACCTTCCAGTTGTCCAGTATCACTCACCGAACAACTACATAATTTGAGGGCCACTTTCATGACAATATGCTGGAGTTTTGGTAGACTATGCTAAGAGGATATGCCTTGTCAGCTCTGCACACATACATTTTTTTAAAAAAAAATTTAATTCAATACATTTTTTTCAGAAATTTTCATATATTCATTCATTCTTTATGCAAGAAATTTCAAAAGAAGTCTCATAATCTATTGGATATGACTGTCTTTAAAATTCGATGAGTACAACTTAGACATTAAGTTAGATATTGGCCTCACCATAGAAGCAAACTACATCCAAATCATCCGAGCACCACCAACTGTAGATCATGCTTAGAAAGCTTTAAGTTCATAACTTTATCGTGAACACTCTTCATGGAGGAATTCATATTCAGTTAAAAGACATTCACATCAGTGGAGTCGTCAAGACAATCAACAAAGCATGAGACAAATAATTACAATGACTAGCAAAAGATGCTCCCAATTTGCTCTCATAACATACTGTGCAACTACTCAAACTTCAACTGGGGTAGTCCCTTGACATTAGTATATGTCATGGAGGTCATTCTATTAAAAGAGCTCGTTAATGAAGATTGAACCATCAATCACGTCAAGGCAATCAAAAGTGAATCGATCATAAAATCACCAAAATTCAAGGATAACAACCTCGTGTTCAATAGGATAATTCCAAGTCAAGATGACAACTGAGAAAGATCACTCCCAACTCGAAGGTACCAATCGAGGATGACATGGATGAAGATCCAGCTAAAAATTCTTACTCTGTGAATTCTCTTTTGGATTAAAGACTTTAGTTTTTTTAGTTCTATCTAAGTAAAGGATTTATTGTTTTTTTTTTTATTTAAGTTTTAAACCTTTTTTATTAGAAAACTTATCTTTAGTTTTAAATTTTGTTTGGATATTTTATTCAAGATTCCAAGGTTTTTAACATTAACTTTTGGTTCTAAAGTTTAATATATGGTAGTTTAATTACTAATCTTATCGTGTTCCCTCCATTTTAATGTTTTAATGTTTGCATGTTTATTGTCTTTGCCAATTTTGACAAAAATAGGGAGAACAAAATTTCCTCTTACTTGTTTATGAAAGAGGGAGTTCATGGTTGCATGGGAAGATTGTTATGTTTATTTTATTTTCTTGATTTTTAACTTAATTCATCTTGATGATGATATTTTATTGTTATCTACCACACATGAGTTTAATGTTTTTGATATGGTAAAAAATATCCCACTACTATGGATGCGACACGTGTACTCCCAATGTTAGCTACCTACAAGGAATATATCTTGAAGGGAAAGTATTTTAGATTGGAAAGGAATCCTATCCCAACTATGAGGATTAACATCTAATCCTTAACCTTGTCAAGCAAGTAAGGAATTCTATTCAGTCTGGAAAATTGCCAAAATTAAGGACTCTCAACCCCTCTAAATAAAGGGACCAGGTATGTTCAAACATACAATCATTATTATTTACACATATACATTATATTTATTCTTTCTTTACTGACTCAATCGTCAAAAAGTCTCTTTTTCTTTTTTTGCAGGTCATTTTTACTAGATTATAGGCATGAATAATTTTTTGGCAACAACAGTTTAGCGCCGTCTATGGAAACATGTAATAAATAGTTTCATACCAATAAACTACAATGATCAGTGGAATTGAAATTCAATCTCGGAGCAGAATTTCTGGACAGAGCTCTCCACCTTTGCAATGTGGCCTAGAATCTAACCCCAAAGTTTTGAATTTATTATATGCATTGCGGAATAGGTGATCAAGTTTCATAACTTTTTATACTTTCTAATACTTAATCATTGTCATATTATCATAGGTTATATCCAACGGGGCATGTTAATGCTTGTGAATTTCTTAAACATCAAGCTATAGTGACTTATGATAATTTTATCATTAGATAAGATTCTCTCTTATTATTAGGGGGCAACGACTCTATCCTTGTGGCCTATTGAATCTGTATGTAATTAAGAGGGGCTGATCATTATATCATCCCATGGACAAAGAATCAAGTTTAAAAATAAAAAATTCTATATCTCACACCCTATTCCATGGATGACGTAAATCTTTGGAATCATGTGATGGTGGTAAAGTAAATATAGATCCAATAATATCTTTTCAAAGCCTTTGCAAGGTAGTTTAGCCGAGCACTTTTTATTACCTTATATTTCAAATTTTTTAGGAAATCGTACAGATCATCATGAGGTATGATGCTGCACTTTCTGATCAGCAAGGGTTCTGCTCTTTGTCGCTTGTCAAACACTCAAAGAAGAAGATCAGAGGGCCACCGGGTTGGCTTCGATGGTACCCGCTCCAATGTTTAAGTCAGAAAAACTATAATGAAAGACTGAATGTAAAAGTAATTGAATGACTGTAATCGAAAAAGTGCACCTTAGGGTTCAATTTATAGGTTGCGGCCTCCTAAATTGATTAGGATGTGGAGTCGTGAAAGTATGGATTTGATCATCAGAGAGTGGCAGTTACCATGTTGAACACTGCGCTTGAACGACAGTTTCCTTGTTGAATATTGTTTCCTTATCCTTAGCTCGGTAGGGTGCTTAAGGCGACAATAAGCTCGGAACCTCCTCGTGAGTGTTCGTAGTGCCTTCTGAGCCTGAGGTGAGTCTGAGGGTTGCATGGGCTTCCGATCTATAAGCTTTAAAGCCATATGTTTAAACCTGCTATGGATGGATGAGCTTTGGCAATTCTGTAGGTATACATGTCATGTGGAGACTGGTCTGTCACTTTATGGTGTATCAGTTACTACCCCCCGAGCCATAGTTTAGCAATATGTGTAACTAGGGCTAAGGGCTCACGCGTCTTGTCTTTCCATTTCCCCAGACGATCGTTGATGTGAGATTTATTACGCAGGCCGTCGTTTGGGCTTTCGAGGCCATCATTGCCCCCAATCGCCACAACGGTTCGGCTTGGTGGGCCCTTAACTCTGAAAACCTATATAATGGGGGGAAGGGGGTATACGTATGCCCTTTCCTTCACCATTTCCATTGCCTTAAGCAAATCGCTATTGAATCAGAGCGATCAGAGAGCTTGAAGAGACCAGTCACCGTCGTCCAAAGCCTCATTCTCCAGTTATCCCACAAGTTTGGTTCAGCTCGGTTTGGTTTTCCTTTCTGTTCATTTTCCTTTCCATTTACTACTTCTTCTTCTTCTTCTATTGCTATTTTCATTTCCCATGTCGGCCACGAACGTAATGTCGGGCATTGGCGGTGGCACGGGAAGCTCTTCAGAGACAATTGTGCCATCCCAAATTCATATGTTAGGCAGTAGCCCTTCTAGGGATGCTGAGAATAGGTTAGTTGAGTTTCCTGAAGTTGAGGCTCCCTTCAATTTAGAGGTTAGGATTATAGATCCATTTATTGAACCTAGGAGTAGATTGGGGGAAGCTTCGGGCAGTTCTTCCCAAAGAGAGGAAGGACAGAGCGCTGTTACTCCGGCCATGTTAGATGGTCTGAGGGCATCTTTCGACTTCCCAAAAAATGTCACTTGTAGGGCCCCTAGCTCCCTGGATTTCCCTTTCGATGTTCATATGGGAGAGATTTGTGTCTAACTCGCATGGTTCGAGATGGGGCTGAGACTCCCCCTGCCTCTTCTGGTTAGACAGTTTTTTAAATGGTTTAACATCTGCCCTGTCGATCTCAACTTCAATAGTTGGAGGCACTTGTTAGGGTTTATAGTATTAGGATATCTAAACAATGTTGAGGTAAACCTTGACCTGATTTTGAGCAATATGGATCTGAAATACATGAGGTCGGAGGGCCTCTTTTATATGTCTTTTGATAAGGGGTTCAGACCCCTTTCCTCAGTACCCACTTCCAATAGGACTTGGAAAAAGTGGTACTTTTTTGTGGGAGGAGGATGGGAGATGAAGGACTTCCAGGATCATAACTCGACATTCCTCTGAAGTACTAGGATTAAGGGTAAGACCCCCCCTCTTTAACATAACCTTGCCTTTGTTTTTACATATTTTTACTTCTTTGTTGCTTTTCTGACCTCGGTGCTTATGTCCTCTGTGCAGATAAAAGTTCTTGGAAGAGGTCAATCTTCACAGTTGATCTTCAGGACAAGTACTGTCGGCTCCTTCAGACCAGCAATAGAGCTCACACCGCCAACCTTACACCAGAGAACTTGATGGAGGCTCGTTAGACTACCTTCCGAGCCAGGAACCTTAAAAATTCCCTGTTGTCCAACTGGGCTCCAGGGCAGCAAAAGAAAATGGTGGGGGAGACCTCTTCCCCTATCGAGCGACCACTCTAGACGAAGAGGAGGAGGTTGCTCTCTAATTCATCCGACCAAACTCTATCTCAAGATGAGAGGGAGGTCCCAACTCCAGTGGCAGCGCTCCCCTCTGCCCTTGTGGTCCCCAGCAAGCAAAAAGGGAAGGAGAAGGCAACTGATGTTGCTATCAAAGTGCCTAATAACACCGGCTATAAAGCCTCGAAGAAGGCTTTTAAAGAGTTCTGGGCTACGGGCCCCCAAAGATACAAAGGGCAGAAGCCAGAAAAGGTAGTTATGAAGCTGATGTCCCTCCAAATTAAGGTAACTTCCGAACTCTCACTTTATTTTTATTTTTTTCTGTTTTATCACTTGATTTGTTCTAACTTGCCTATTTTGTGCTTTGTAGACCATGCATGGCCTTGCTACCATTATGGACTCTTCTGTGGACCTGGAGATGGTCAACAATCTTCAGTCCGAGCTGGACAAGGTCAGGTTGCAGCTGGGGACTACCACTGTTGAAGAGAAGCTGAAGGAGGCGGCGAACTCCTTGTCTATTATGGAGTCTGAAAGGGACTCATTTTCTTGGAAGTTTGAGGAGCTTCAGAAGAAGTTTGAGGAGCTTCAAAAGAAGTTTGAGGACTTCCAAGCTGCCTCCATCCAAAAGACCAAGGACGCAGTCAAATTTGCCAAGGCTCAGACCGAAGCAGAGATGAAGGCTAAAGTCGAAGAGATGGGTGGAGAGCTAATCCAGCATGGGTATAACACCTTCAGATCTAAGCTCCTTATGAGGTATCCTGACCCCGACCTGTTTGGGATTGACAATGTTGAAGTCCCACCAGTTGAGGCCGAGGTTTAGAACGAGGGTGGTGAAGGAGCCCCTTCCGAACTTCCCTCAGTAGAAGTGCCTGCCCTAGTCAACACTGAAGCAATAGTTTAGCATTTTGTATTTTGTATTTTGTTGTTGTTGTTTTTTTTTTTTTTTTTGAACTGATGTATCCTTTTTTTTTAATCATTAATAAAAGTTGCCCTTTCTGAACTTGAGTGTCTCTCATACTTCCGAATATCAATACTTGTAGATTTTGTAAACTGTTGTGGATGTTAATAATGTGCCAAGTATACTTCAGCACTGTTCTAACCCATCACTGCCCTAATATAAGCTAGGGCTTCCGTCCTTCAAGCCTGTAATTAAATCAAGTACTTGCTCTGAATTGAATGAACTTTAGATTTCCCCTTCAATCTTTCAAATGAGCATGAGCTGAATGATGTCTTCCGAGTAGAGAAACTTGTAAACAATCCCTAGTAATTGAACAAATTTTAAATCTTTTGTAACCAGAATTGGCCATAATCTGACATAATCGGGACTTCTGTCATCAAAACTGATAATAAATGAACAGGAAGACTTGTAATGGTAATTGAACAAATCTTCTATCACCAGAACTGGTAATAATTGAGCTGGACTAAACCCAGCAACGAATACTGATAATCTTCCTTGACGGATACTCCAGGCCTTTTATTACTTATAAGGTCCCTCTTCAGAGATCACCGATCATTTTCCAGACCTATAATTCTTGTAACAGCTGTAGAGAATTATAGAGACCTGCTTATCGAGTTGGTTTAGACCTGTAACTCTTGCATCGACTGCAAGGTTTTTAGAGGTCTGTTCATTGACATAGACCAAACCTGAGGTTTATACATTGAGTGGACGAAGCCTGAAGCACTTGTAATGGATACAAGGCTTCAGGAGTCATAGAGATGGACCAGACCTGAGGTCTGTGCATTAAGTGGACCAAGCCTAAAGCACTTGTAATGGATACAAGGCTTCAAGAGTCATAGAGATGGACCAGACCTGAGGTCTGTGCATTAAGTAGACCAAGCCTAAAGCACTTTTAATGGACACAAGGCTTCAAGAGTCATAGAGACGGACCAGACCTGAGGTTTGTGCATTAAGTGGACCAAGCCTGAAGCACTTGTAATGGACACAAGGCTTCAGGAGTCATAGAGATGGACCAGACATGAGGTCTGCGCATTAAGTGGACTAAGCCTAAAGCACTTGTAATGGACACAAGGCTTCAAGAGTCATAGAGATGGACCAGACCTGAGGTCTGTGCATTAAGTAGACCAAGCCTAAAGCACTTTTAATGGACACAAGGCTTCAAGAGTCATAGAGACGGACCAGACCTGAGGTTTGTGCATTAAGTGGACCAAGCCTGAAGCACTTGTAGTGGATACAAGGCTTTAGGAGTCATTAAGATGGACCAGACTTGAGGCATGTGCATTAAATAGACTAAGCCTAAAGCACTTGTAACGAACACAAGGCTTCAGGAGTCATAGAGATGGACCAGACCTGAAGTCTGTGCATTAAGTGAACCAAGCCTGAAGCACTTATAATGGACACAAGGCTTCAAGAGTCATAGAGATGGACCAGACCTGAGTTCTGTGCATTAAATGGACCAAGCCTAAAGCACTTGTAATGGACACAAGGCTTCAAGAGTCATAGAGATGGACCAGACCTGAGGTCTGTGCATTAAGTATACCAAGCCTGAAGCACTTGTAATGGATACAAGGCTTCATGAGTCATAGAGATGGACCAGACCTGAGGTCTGTG
This sequence comes from Nyssa sinensis, assembly GCA_008638375.1. NCBI lineage: Eukaryota > Viridiplantae > Streptophyta > Magnoliopsida > Cornales > Nyssaceae > Nyssa > Nyssa sinensis. The sequence continues at coordinate 30,113,123 of CM018041.1, read as the reverse complement.
CATTAAGTAGACCAAGCCTGAAGCACTTGTAACGGACACAAGGCTTCAAGTGTCGGTTTGTGAATTAAGTGGACCAAGCCTGAAGCACTCGTAATAGATACAAGGCTTCAGGGGTCATTGAGATGAGAATACTTTCTTGGAAGTATAAGAAAGAGAATATATTTATTAATAGTATATGCTTAAGTGTTCTACATTCCATAGCCTGGGTATAGGCTTCCCTACAATGTCTTCCAACCAGTATCTGGTAGGTCTGACAATCTTTGTTACTCTGTATGGGCCTTCCTAGTTGGGTGACAGCTTTCCTATGGTGGGATCTTTAGTGTTTGGGAACACTTTTCTTAGGACAAGGTCCCCGACTTGGAAGCTGAGGGCACCTGTGTTAGGCATCCTATGTTAATATGCCTCCATCTTGATCCTATTGGGGTTTTATATATGAATGGTCTGACTGAGACGACTTCAGTTGTCTTGGCAATCCTAATTTTCCTGGAAATCACTTTTTGTTGCCACAGCAAGTCTTCCACGAACTCCTGCTGCTTTTTATCTATTGCCCTCCGAGCCTTGGTCATAATTGTAAATTCCTTCTGTTTCTTATCTATTATAGTCTACTTGTATTTTAGCCTAAAACACAATTTAGCGTGTTAGGGAAATCAATTTCATTTTAAAATTATACTCTTCTGGTAGCTCCATAAATTTTAAGTTTAATTTACTTACTTCACATGTTCACGTGTCATGTCTTTTCGTATTTTATTTTAAATTACGAATCGTTCTTATCTAGTTTGGTACTTCGGGCAGCGTTTTAATTTATAGTCACTCGACTTATGCTATTCATCAAATTTTATGTATTTTTATTTTAGACACTTCTTTTGGTCGAATAGACTCTACCATTGAGTCCGGAACGTCGAAGAAAGTCAATTTAGGCTTTCGCAGAACTCCGTTTGGGTTTGGTAGCAATAGGGGCATTTTGGTTATTTTAGCATTTTTACGGGTCTTTAATTTTTTGGGACCTCGCCTCATGACGTGGACCTCACCATTGGACTCAGGAGGTCCGAGATAGTAAGAATACACTAATAACTTGTTAAATTTTATCAACGAGCCATTTCGTCATTATTTAATTTAATTAATTAATTTAATTTAATTTAATTTAATGTGTATTATATATAATATATATACATTTCGGCACACCATTTTGGCATGGGATTGTCCTGTCCAAAATGGTTCGCATGCTTGGTTTCATCCTCTTGGTTCCCTGTTCGAGTCCCACCAAGTGCAACGCACCTTTTTATTTTCTGATTTTTATATATATTAATTACGTAATATATATATATATATATATATATATATATATATTCTTTCCATTATACACCACATGCGTCCGCGTGGCCGAGTGGAAGGGATGGGGGTTTTGGCGCGTGGGTCAAGGGTTCGAACCCCAGGGCTTACGCCTTTTCATATTTTCCTTTTTTTCTTAAAACCAAACCACAGATAAGCCCCTAAAACACGCATAGGATATCCTACTCGCGTACAGGTTATTTAATTGGCTCGTATACGCGTAACCAAACGGTCCATATCAGGGTTTTAAAAACCCTTAAGAAAAACGACGCAGTTTCATTTATTCGATGGCAGTTTTAAACGCTGCTACGTGTCTAAGTCGCCCCTACCCATTTCAAACGAGTCTCGAGTCGACTCATTGTCGTCTTCCCCACCGATCAGCCCTGTTACCCTAATTCCCGAAGCTAAAAGCTTCCATTTTCGTGTGTTCTTGGTCACCCAAACCCTACTGTTTTCATTCCAAACTATTTCTGAGGCATCAAGGACTAGTTTGGCATTCGTTTTAGGGATCAAACAGGTTTTATTAGCTCGATTAAAGGTTTGATAATCAAACCTGCACTTCGGTCGTATATGCTCATTTTTTAGCCAAATCCCATGAGGTTTGTTCTGTTGTGATTTATTTTCCATAGGGTTTCATTTTTCATTCACAAAACTGGGTTTTATACTGAGTTTGAGAGGTTGGGTTTCAAACCCGAAACCTGTAACTCATCACATGGGGGTCAATTCTTAAGCTTTTTGGTCATGCATTAGGGTTTTTGAAATCCTCATGATCTCTGTTTGTAGTCTTGATAAGCCAAAATTGATTTGGTAATGTTTTTTCAGACCTGCTTGAGCAAGGTTCTTTAATGGATGTCACTTCTGGGTTTGATGTTTTAAACTATTTTTAAAGTCCAAATTTCATGCTTGAACAAGTTTAAATATATTCTAAACATCATATATACAAAATCAATGCTTAAAACAGTTCAGACGTAGGAAAAATTCTAGAGAGAGAAAAACATGGAAATTTTGGGTTTACCTGTTACAGTGGTCTCTCTCTCCCTTCTACTTCTAATTTTCTCGCTTCTTCTTCTCAGAACTCTCTCTCTCTCTTTCTCTCTCTCTCTTTCTCTCTCTCTCTATGACTGAATGGTGGTGTGGGCGTGTGTATACTAACATGTATATATGTATATAAATATATACATGATCATTACATTTTCTGGTTGCCCCAACCTCTAGGTTATCCATTGCTTGTTGCAGCACCCCTAATGAGTGCATCTCTATGTTCAATTTTTACTGTCTTGGGGCAGCCATCATTTGGTCGTGTGTGTGTGTGTGTCTATATATACATGTATATATATATATATATAATAAGTATGTTATAATTATTCTACATTTTTTTCCTAGATCACTCATTGCATATACATATATATATATATATATATATATATATTTCATGTGTATTTTATAACACAAAATAGTTGATAGTCCAAGTGGCTTATTTTTGGTACTTAAGTGCATTGCCTATTTTGGTCAAGGGTTCAAAACCCATTGGCCTCAATTTGGTTTTAATTTGACTTTTGCATTATTTTTCTTAGTGTTCGTTACTCATGTTTTGATTTTTTTTTTCGATATAATAATATTATTATTATTATTGCTAAATTTATCTACGAAATGTTCATGCCTAAATCTTATACTCGTATGAAGGATCGGCAGTTGACATGAAAACATATAATTACTGCGGAACCAACAGGTCGGTGATTGCAACGAAAGTGATGTACAGTCGTCTTGGGTTTTCAAGACTTTTACTCAAAGTCCACATGTTGGGGTTTGAAACCGACCCATGACTTAATGATCCCTAATTCAAATCAGGGTGTTACAAGCGGTCGCGAGTTTAGTGAAACGGCAACATATGAGGGTTGGATTCTTTTAATTTAAAACTTGAATTGACCTTGTTTGGGTACAAGAATAAGAAATCAAAATCAGGAAATGAGGCTACCTAAACACAGACAAGACTAATAGTAGGGATATGTTATCCCGGTTCGCTAAAGGGTATTGAACCGACTGGTTCGCAGGGCTCCCAAACCGGTCTAGGGTTTTATCCTATAAACCCACTGGTTTATTAATTTAATTTAAATAAAATAAACCAAAACTTTGGTTATTTACGGTTTGACCCCAAAACTTTGAACAATTCTATTTTGGCCTAACTTTTTAGAATTTAATTCAAATATACCCCTGAAAAAATAATTAAATAATTATTTTAATTATTTTATAAATAGGGTGAAATGACTAATTTACCCCTAGGCCATAAATGAAGCAAATAAAGTCCAAATTGAGATCCAGAAAAGGCTATCTTAACATTTTTTGGCGTTCCAGACATAATGAAAATATTAGATTGGACATCCAGGGACTCCGGGGTGGTCCCACCATGAGATGTAAAATTACCAAAATGCCCTAAAGAAATACGAAACCCAAATGAAGTCCAAATTGAACATGTGAATAGTGTATTTTAACTATTTTGGATATTCTGAGACCAATGGTGAGGTCCATTTTGTGAGATAGGACTCTAAAAAATAAAGAGACGTAAAGGGGTAAAATGACCAAATAGCCCCTAGTACCCCTAAAGCCAAATTGAAACCAGAGAGGGTCTAAATTGACTTTCTTCAACGTTCCGGGCTCAATGGTAGAGTCTATTTTACCAAAAGAATTGTCTATAACGAAGAGACATAAAATTTGATGAATAGCATAAGTTAGGTGACTATAAACTAGAACATTGCCGAAGTACTAAACTAAGTAATAAGGCTCGTATGTTGAAATAAAATACGGAAGGACACGACACGTAAACATGTGAAGTAAATAAATCAAACTTAAAATTTATGGAGCTACCAGAAAATTAAAAATTGAAATAAATTAAATTCCTAACACACTAAATTTTTTTGTAGGTTAAGACTACAAGTTAAATCAAGTACATATAAAATTTATGAAATCATGTTGGGATTGATACGACCTAAGCATAAGTTAAGAAGCATCAATAGGTGATATTGCAGTAAATGTGAAGTTAATGAGGCTATTCATGAATTGTTCCTAGGAACTACAGAGGAAGTGGGAAAGCACATTTTGGTACTAACCCTAAAGGACCGAGGTGAGTAACCCTGTATTTGAAGTGGAGATTTAACTCCATGGATTTGAAAATGTTTTAAGTTCAAAAGATATGAAGTATTTGAATTCCAAATTCAGTATTTACATGGTTCCAGTTTAAATTGTTCTATTTTTATAATCCTCTTGCGACATGCTCAGTCATTGGTTTCTACAACAATTTTCCTTAAAATGTATTTCAGCATGTCTAAGTTAAATGAAATTCTTTTTAAATATTCTAAATTTGCTTATTCCAAGTATATGAAATTTATCAATAAGTCATGAACATGATGTTTTAAATTTCTCATGAAAAGTATCTATTAACATAGTCATGTGAAATGTATTTGAATGCAAGACAAATAGTGCATAAGCACATAGACAGGATTTTGGGTTATACGAAACTCAATTGACCTGTCAAATGCCAGGTAGCAGGATCTAATCCCCTAGGCATGAGATATCTCAAGAAACCCCATCTATTCTGTTAGGGAATGAGTCTTACCTACCTTTTAAGGACCAGGAAGATGTTCCTGATCGGTTCAGTTAGGTTATCTTCACGTATAAGTAAAATGGGAGTCTGGTTCGAAACGGATTCTACTAATGAAAGTGATAAGATGTTATGTTTGAAAATGGAAACAAGTTTTACCCTCATTTTTACTATGCATATCTATATGTTTTGAAGTTTATATGTATAAGTTTCGCTTGAATACTTTAAATGTTTCAAAGCTACATGTTTTAAGGAATGCATATATTCTGTATTCAAAGTATACGAGCAATTGGTAGCGATTGTTTTATAAACTCTCATGTGCTAAACCACTACCAATTGAAACCCCAAGACAAATACTGGAATTACTCACAAGCTTAGATTAGCTTACCGAATTTTTTATCCAATCCCCCCTTTCAGGTGATTGACGACAGTACTGATATGAGGATGATGATGATAAGTCTAGCTGTCTTTGAAAAAAATATTTTAAGTAGTTCTTTTGTTAAGCACTATGAACTTTAAGTATTTACTTTTGTATTAGTAAAGTGGTACACTGTTATGTATAAGCCCCACGGGGCAATCAAACATGTATTAATTATAAAGTTTTTAAGATTTTATTTATGCTCTGAATGCTAAATCATGTGTACCAATGTGAAGGGCGGCAGTACCAGACGGATGTGCAAAATTTTAAAATAAGAAAAGAAAAGAAAGAAAAAGTTTTTCATGCTTCCGCAAACACATGTCGCACTGCCATCCGATACCGCTGCTTATGTGAGCCTTCGCCGTAAGGTCCCCGGGCCTAAGGGTGGCGGTCGCGATTCGGGAATCCGCACAGGGTGGGTTTCGGGTTGTGACATTCCCATTCAAGACCAGATACCGAGCTGCCCTGATTTGAATCTTTTGGGCTAAGTTTTTGTCTTCCGGAAGCAGCTCCTCTTCTATATATCGAAGGATGGGAGTCATCCAATTTTGGGTTTGTTCAAAAACCTGGGAGGTCTGTACCTCTTCAATGCTTGGCTTTGGCTGGTGGGAGATCTTCAGAGTTGATTCTCCTTCTGGCTTGAGATGGGAAGCCATGTTCGCCAGGGCGTCAGCCCAGGAGTTTTGACCTCTCTCAATTTTTTGAATGGGGAATTTATGGAAAGAGCACTTCAGTAAATCCACCAACTCTGAGTACCGAAGCATTCTATCATCTTTGATGAAAAATTATCCCCGAACTTGGCTTACCATCAATTGGGAGTCGAAAAAAACTTCGAGATTTTGGGCCTCGTACTCAATTGCTAGCTTTATCCCAAGGATCAAGGCTTTGTATTCGGCTTCATTGTTGGGAGCTCGGAATCCCAAACTTACTACCGTTTCTGCCACTAGCCCCTCAGAGGACCGTAACACCAAGCCGACGCCAAAACCCCTGTTTGTGGATGACCCATCGGTATAGGACTATCATATAATAGAGCCCATTCTGAGCTGTGCCTTGTCATGTAGCGCTGGGGTGAACTCTGTAACAAATTCTACCTGTCACGCCCCAAATTCCAGCGAACCCGTGGCGCGAGTAACGAGACAAAAAGAAATAAAATAATAAAGGAATAAAAGATAATTAAGGATGATCACATACATTCTACATACTGTTCTGATACATACATAAGGTCTTGTCCATTTATTTACAACATACAAAATAAAATACAGTCTCGGGCTTATGCCCTTACACAATATCAAAAGCGCCCCTTGGGCCTAACATAGTCCCTAATCAGATCATCGATCTCCTCATCTCGTACAGCTGGGACATCATCTGAAATGTTTCCCCACTAAAGGGGTCAGCTCAACATGCTAGTACAATATAATGCTAATGCAAGAAACAAAACTAAGGTCGTGGCATGTGCAAGTGTACAGTTATTTCTATATGGCATTCGATATCATGATGGCAGTATATGAACATTATGCAATATATGAACAGGATGCGTGACACACCCATGCAACTCTATGCCCACCTATGTCTCATGATACGGTCATTCTCCGCTGGCATGAGTACCGCCACATATGTCTCGCTTCACGGTCCGGAATCCGTCAGGCTCGCAAGTACCTAATGGCCGATTTTGGGTTTTTCACCACAGGATTTGCACCCTCATAATGCAAAGCACCAAGTGCTTAACTCACGCCATGTCCAAGGAATCACACTATGCCAATATGCTCTGATTTCATCATATCACGATATAATCTCAATGATGCATCTCATTCATATATAAAACATGCTCTTAATCACATATTTCATAATGTCAACAGTTCTCAAAACATATAATTCTCACACTACGCTAACACATGTGATATACACATAATCATCATCCACATCATCACCTAACTTTAACAAGATAGCATGAAGCACATAAGCATGTGAACAATCAAGCAAACATGTGAACAATCAAGGCAGCAGAACAAGTATTCCTAATTTCAATTCTATTTCTTACTTAGCACAATATATCATACCTGATAATCGATCTCAACTCAAGAAGGTGTACTCGAAGTATGGTAGAATCACAGTGAGAATGCCGAAGGTCAGATCACCTTCTCCTTGCCCTCTCGTGTCCCTAAAATCATAACAGGTAACTCAGTTCATTGTCATTTGAATTTATTCTATTCATCAAATTTTATGTCTTTGATTCACAAGTTTCTATTTTGCTAAATTAGACTCTACTATTGAGTCTGGGACGTCGAAGAAAATAAGTTTAGGCTTTCGTAGAATTCAATTCGAACATCTGGGTTCAAAAGGGCAAAACAATCATTTTGCACTTTACACGGGTCCTTACATTTTGTGACCTCTTTTCACAAATTGGACCCCACAGTTGAGTCCGGAATGCTCGAGATAATAAAGTTTCACTATTCGTTTACTAGATTTGGAGTTCGTTTGACTGTATTTCAATTCAGGGGCATTTTGGTAATTTTAAAGGTTACTACGGGTCTTTTATTTTTTGGGAACCCGTCTCGTAAAATGGACCTCACCATTGGTCTTAGAATGGTCAAGATAGTCAAAATACACTAATGACTTGTCCTATTTGGACTCCGGGTCATTTTAGAGTATTTTAAATAATTAAAGTAATTAATTTAATTATTATTTTATTAATATTTAAATCTGGTGGGTCTAATTGTAATTTCTCCAAAGTTTAGGGGCTAAAGTGTAATTTTCAAAAGCTGAGGGGTCAAATCAGAATTTCAAAAAGTTCAGGGCAATTCCGTAATTTTTGAAAACCCTTATCTCACATTTGGATAACCAAACAGTGAATAGTGACAGAACAGGGATAGGATATCCCTGTTCTGATTTCAATTTCTATTTCAATTTCTTATGCCCGTAACCAAACGCTCCCAATCTCATTTTAATTTAAAACCAGTGAGTGACACGTGGCAGGGGCGGTTCAGCCCCGCCCGAACCGAACCCGACCCGGGTGGCCTCCCTTCTTCCCCAATTTTTTGGCGGTGAACCAGTAGGGTTCCGGCGCCTTCTCCGGCGCCAGCGACCGTTTTTCGGTGGATTTTCAGTGTTTTCAAAATGTCAGTTTCTTCCATTTTTCCCCTAAATTCCTTTCCTACCCTCCATTTCCACCAAGACCCTCTCAATCGTCTCGAATTTAGGGTTTAATAGCTCCGGCTGATTTTTCGGCGAGCTAAATATTTCCATTTTTACACTCGGTTGTTCAATGTTTTTCACCCCTTTCTTCACTAATCATTTTCTGCACCTCATAGCATCATATCTAGGCCATTTAATCACATTTTCTTGCATAAAATATCAATAGAAATCCGAGCACCCTAAAACCTGTAACTGCTATTTTCTAACTGGTTTCTCAACCATTTTGACTGATTCTTTTTGCTATTTGTTCCATATTTTATGCTCTTTAAGTTCATGAAATCAAAGGTAAACGAATCATGCTTTAAAGATTAAAACAGAATAACCCACTTACCTTTTTGATTTCTGTTTTTCTCTTTGTGCAGGTTTCTCTCTCACTTCTGTTCCTCTTACTCCATTTCTGCTTCTCCCTTCTCAACCCCTTTCTTCTACATTTTCCTTTAACTCACGGATGCACACACATATACAAAGAACACTCACAACCGACCCTTTTTCTCTCTCCTCTCTTTCTCTCTCTATTTCCCCTCCACTTGCAGCCTTCCTTGACCTGACTCTCTCTCTGTTCAGCCCCTTGCTTCTCCCCAAATGCAGCTTTGCATTTAATGCAAAGCTGCCTATACACCTATATATACATATATATCACTCATCACACACCCTAGACACACACTAAACACACACACTCAGCCGACACCTCACACACAGTGCACACACTGTTCTGCCATACATACATACATATATACATTCACACATACATGTATATATATCATTTTACACATATACACATACATACAATATCCCACACATCTACATACATGTTACACATACTTAATACTCATACAATAATAATAATTATAATAATAAATAAAAAAAAATATTTAATAACCAAAGAAAATTTTATATATAAAAAAAAAAAATTTTCAGGTCATTACATCCTTCCCTCCTTAAAGAAATTTCGTCCCGAAATTTAAAATAACATAAAAATGAAGGAAAATACATCACTGATCAAACAACACGGGATACCTAGCTCGAAACTCGGCCTCACGCTCCCAAGTAGCCTCCTCAACTCCACGATGGTTCCAATGAACCCTGACTAAAGGGATGGTCCTGCCTCGCAAAACCTGGTCCCTTGAGTCCAATATTTCTACGGTCTCTGGTCATAAGAAGCGTTGCTCTCTAGCTGAAGATCTATCCAATCTAACACATGGGAGGGGTCAGGATGGTACTTCCTCAGCATTGACACATGAAAGACATCATGAACTTCCTATTAGCTGCGGCGGTGAGGCCAGCTTATAAGCCACCTCACCAACCCTCCCAAGAATCTCAAAGGGGTCTATAAATCGTGGCGACAGCTTCTCTCCGAGCCCAAATCTCCTCAAACCTCGTCGGGGGAATATCTTGAGGAACACATGGCCCCCCCAACCCCGAATGACAAGGGTTGTCGCCTCCTATCTGCATAACTCTTTTGGCGACTCTGGCTAGCAACAAGCGCTGCCTGATCACTTGTATCTTGTCTGTGGTCTCACGGACCATATCGGATCCCAAAACAATTGTCTTCCCTAACCCAGTCCAACACACCGGTGGACGACATGGCCTATCGTACAACGCTTCAAATAGTGCCATCTCAATACTGGACTGCTAGCTACGGTTGTAGGCAAACTCTACCAAAGCAAGGTGATCCTCTCAGCTACCCCTGAAGTCCATAACGTAGTCTCTAAGCATGTCCTCCAGGATCTGAATGGTACGCCCTGACTGACCATCAGTCTGGGGGTGAAAGGTAATACTAAACTTAGCTGAGTTCCTAAGGCTGTCTGGAGGCTCTGCCAAAACCGTGTAGTGAAACGTGGGTCCCTATCTAAAACAATGGATAAGGGAACTCCATGTAGTCGTACTATCTCTCGACATAGTAGTAAAAGATCAATGCAAAATGCATTGTAACATGTAGACGTGCAGCCTTACCTATGGATCACTCACCTCTCCCTCAGCCAGGCGATGTGGAATGCATTACCTCCTCCCATTACCATCTCCCCCGTAGGCTTCACCTCACCGGTAGGCGTGCAGCGGCGTGCAGACATCTCCACACTCCCTGCCAGGGTCTGGTGCTAATCCCATCTGTAACAACTCACTCCACATGTCACAACACATAATGAAATCCTCAAAACACATTGGCTCGTCAACGCCAATTCCTTTCTAATTCCATCTAAGCATCACGACTCTCCTCAATAATTCAACACAATAAAAAGTAAAGGAAACTTCTCACTAGTCACAAGGATACCCCAAGGTCTCTCACACATGTGATGTCATCTAACCCACCTCAAATTAATCCATGAAATCACCTAGTGATTTATTCCAATGGTATAAATACGCATCATCTGTACCACAATGCAATCTATCATCCAGTATTTTCTAAGTACCCTAATTACCCACAAGATATCAACAGTACAATCTAAAAGTAAAGTTATCATCTCCTACCTTAGTCTATATATAACCGAGACTAAGCGTCATGTACTAATAAGGACTAGCCTATTCATTTCATGTACGCATATCGATTGGGTATACAAATGTAGACAGTGTAGTTTATGTACTCTAATTATGAAACTTAAGTCAATTTACCAAGGTTCAGAAGAATAAAACATTAGTGATACTCTTCACTAATTTCCCTTACGAACATATATCAATTTTCACACACATGTGTCAACGCACACATACAAACACGTTTAAGCATTCTCTTATACATGCATTAATAATAACCAGTCTGTATATATAAAAAAATAAAGTCATAATCGCAGCACTATAACGGTCACTAAACTAGCATGCTTATATAGAGTAAACATACAACATTCAATAGCCAACACGTAGCTTACCACATCAGTACCCAGTATAAAATTTCATTCCAGGAGTACACATATACATAAATAAGTACATAATCTGTTGTACAGGTAACCAGGCATATTCCCAACCTTACGGATATCCAAGCTCATAGCCTATCTCACAGACAATAAGCATACCGTCTACTATTTAACCTCATTCGTTATACTACATAAAGGCAAACATTGAATCCTAGATCATCAGTAACTAAGCATACCCCACATTGTACAATTTCACAAACTAAGGTAACAAGCACTCATCTAATCATGTAATCCAAACCAACCCAACTCAACTTAAAGTCTCACCCCTCTTAACCCACAATAAAGTCAATCAAAAAGGAATCTACGGACACCCCATGAAATAAAGAAAACATCTCCCTCAGGAGTACACGTTGTCTCTCTTCCCCTGTAGCAGCCTATACTCCTCTAAAGTGTAAATAACCGATCTATCTTCAACATAATACCAATACTAGACGCACCAAATAAGATGAAGAATCCAAATAAGGCATGCGGTCAGCTACCTCTATCGAGTAATCTCTACAGATTCTCGTCAACATTGCTCTACCCCTAACGTCATGTCAACATAGTAAATATGAATGAATGAGGTGCACTATGGTCTATCAATATGCTAGTCCATAAACTAAACATAAAAAAATGTACCTCACGATTCTGAAGGTCCAAAAAAATAGGTGACTCTAGGCTGGCTACTGCATAACGCCACTCTGAGTGGTCTGGTCCTGCCTACCACCCCTCTGACTGAGAGTCCTGACACTCAATGCTGTAGGTGCGTGCTGAAAATACGGTGCCGGAGGTCCCTGGCCCAATAGTGGCCATGGCAGAGGCACTTGGGTATATTGATAGAAATGTGACTCCTCTAAGTCCTGGGAAATCGGCCTCTAAGGACAATTGGCCCTAACATGGCCAGCCTGGTGGCATACAAAACAAAGTCGCGGAGTCCCCCGTCCTTGACTCTATACTGGTGATGGGAATGACTCCTGACTAGACTCGATCCTCTGTCTCAAGCTGGGGTCCCTCAAAGGACAAGTGACCATCTTGTGGCCAGGCTGTCTACAACAAAAACAAATAATGGTCCCTTGGGATATGTATGTGAATGTGGAAGAAGCACTAGTCTGGAACCCTTTCAATAGTCTCCTACCAGTGCGAGTCTGGCCGGGTATAGATATATGTGCAGAAGAAGCACGAGCTCGAGACCTCTTCAATGGTCTTTTACCAGTGTATATTGGGGTAGACCTAGGGATCTGTGCTGGAGTCGCCTCGCTCTGGGTCCAGGGCTCTCTAACTCCTCTAAGCTCAGCCAACTCTCTCTCAACCCTGACAGCTCTCGTCACTACCTCCTGTATAGTGTGAAGGCATTCCTGCATAATGGTCGCTATCTCCCTAGAACTACTAGTCTGCCCTACCTCCACTGGAGCAGGTGTAAAAGTGACGGCCTCCTCAACTGTACCATCTGTAGAAGCAGCAGCTCGGGGCCAACTATGCCACGGTGGTGCAGTGGTCCTAGGCTCATCGTGTCTAGGTGGCATAAGTCTGGGAGTAGCTTGTCTCGGTGGCATGTCTACAAGTTCAAAGAGAAGAAAAATTAATACCTCATTTTTTTTTTTTTCAGTAGACACATGTGTTAAAAGGGACATTAAGTAGGTACTTGTCAACGCTTCACATTTCACGAGTAATAAACACAACAAGTCATGACTCACTTGTCTAATCAACGCTTATATGACTAACGTCAATCATCCCCGCCCGTTAGTTACACTAAACAATTTACACCGAGTTCTAACATAGCCTTCTACTAAGAAGGAATTTATCTAACAATATAATACACGCATACATAAACGTTTGAACACTAGCAAGGTTCAACTCCCAGTGAATACTATCCCAAACAATACATCTCTCCACAACTAGGGTTTAACACAAGAACAGCTTTAAAAATCTGAAGATAAACACTCTAAGTATCCATCTATACAAAAAAAGCTCCATAAGTCCAAATCCTTGTTCTAGCATTTTAAGGTTTGGTGTGTCTTTTATTATCTCTTACTTTTATAGCTAGGTGATAACCCTTCATGGATTACAACTCCTTTTATTACTGGCTGATGGAACGTCATCCATTAACCATAACTCAGGACCTGAGACCAATTCAGTCTGTATAAATATCATAGTCATAGTACTATAATCCCTAAAAATTGGTTACTAACCTAGCTCACTCATACAGAATCCACAAATAACAGTCAACCAGGTAAACAACCAGGTTCACAACTTGTCCCCTAAGTAACTAGGCATAATGTCTACCGTGTAGATAACTAAGTGTACAACCTACACCTCAAATAACTAGGCACACCGTCTATCCCACAAATTATACAGTCAACCATATAGACACGAGTTTCTAATCTTAGTCAACCCTTACCAAAAAAAAAAAAAAAAATTTTCGCATGCTCCCTATCTACCGGGAAGTCAAGTATAGTGCATACGCGTGCACACCAACGCAACATGTGTATATAAAGTATTTGAGCTAAAAGCTCAGTCATGTTCTTATCAGCGACTAGGGAGCACGTATAGCATGTCATAATGTACACTTAACAAATTCTCACACATTATACATGTCATGCATCTTACCACATTAAATCACATAATCAGGCATCATAACATATCATCAATCAACACGTAATCACAACAAGTCATGTTCAAGTGTATACAATCACATAACACACGAAATCCTATCGCATGCTACTAACGGTTCACACTAGGTCTCATTCTCTTCTCTAGGGTCTCATGGTGTTTAACAACACCCCATGGTCTCTAGGTATTCGAACCTAAGCTCTGATACCACGTTGTCACGCCCCAAATTCCAGCGAACCCGAGGCGCGAGTAACGAGACAAAAAGAAATAAAATAATAAAGGAATAAAAGATAATTAAGGACGATCACATACATTCTACATACTGTTCTGATACATACATAAGGTCTGGTCCATTTATTTACAACATACAAAATAAAATACAGTCTCGGGCTTATGCCCTTACACAATATCAAAAGCGCCCCTTGGGCCTAACATAGTCCCTAATCAGATCATCTCCTCATCTTGTACAGTTGGGACATCATCTGAAATGTTGCCCCATTAAAAGGGTCAGCTCAACATGCTGGTACAATATAATGCTAATGCAAGAAACAAAACTAAGGTCGTGGCATGTGCAAGTGTACAGTTATTGTCACATCCCCCATACCCACCCGGTGCGGATTAGGGGCATGCAACCGGCCAGTTAGGCACCCATCGGGTTTTTTTTTTTTTTTGAAATCAAAATGCCGACGGTAATCCTAACCACAGGCCATTCATCAGTAACATCCAAGTACAATGCATTCAATTAATATAAGTTGCAGTGGAACTAAGGGAATGCATAACACCTTGGCAGAGCCATTAATACATCCATGGTTAACTATTACATCATTGTCCTACAAAAGATACGAGTCTTAGGTTTCAGTACATCATATTCAAAAATGGAGTTAGGTACCAAAATGGTTAATTCATAAGTTCTTCAAAATAGTTCTCCGGGTCTCCAACCCGCTAATCCTGGTCGCTGGGTTCCTCACCTGAAAAATGTTAGGGAAGGGGTGAGCTTTAAAAAGCCCAGTGAGTAACACGGGTCCCCTGTCATGGGTTTCAAACCATTGTTGTTTATAAAACAGGTGGTCGGATCAGACATTTCAGAGGATATAGTTAAATCCGTATATTTGAACAATATTTAAAACAAGAATACAGTCAAAACATCATAGCAACAGAACAGTTCAACAATGAGCGGAGCAGAACAGTATAACAGGATAACAGTACAGTATGCACACTTTAAATAGTGCAATATGCTCATACAGTGTTCAAGACTGAATTTGGTACCATGAGTCAGTTATTCTTTTAGTAAAAACAAGGGTAATTTCATTTCAATACGGAACAGTGAAATCGGACAGGGTAAAATATAGTCATGCATTGAGTAGAAGCATGAAAGACAGTATATCAGTAGGAAAAGTACAGTACAGTATAAAAAAAATACAATAACTAGACGGTGTACTTATACACCAATTCAGGAGTCTAGGTTACTCACCTTGTGCGGTAACGGGACTTAACTGAGAAGCCTTTCTCTTCTTCTTATCCTTCTTTATCCTAGAAAATTTATGAACATTTCGTAAATCTCACATGAATCTTAACTTGGTTTATTTTAATTCAAAATTCAACCTGAGTTAGACTATCTCGCTGTCTATGTGTTTTATGATAATTGAAAATCACCTTTGCACCCACTCTTTCAGGGTTTCAGTGTCTTCTTGTTTCTTTAATTTAGCCTCTGAAATCATTGCCTTGGTAGGTGTCTTGTATATAAACGGTCGAACGGAGACTACCTCGGTTGTTTTGGCTATCCTTATGTTCCGTTCGATAATCTTTTGTTGCCATAATAGTTGTCGCATGAACTCCTGTTGCTTCTTGTCAGCTAGTCTTTCGGCCTTAGACATAATAGTAAATTTCTTGTTTTTCCCTTCCATGACTGGCTTGAGTTTTTATCCTATAGCATGATCCCAAGAAGTCAGGATGTGTACTACCTCTAGGCAGTCCGGTCATGAAATTATTTAAGCTTTCATTGGGTTAGTTCTTAGTTCATTCGGATGTTATCTAACTTGATATAGAGTTAGGGGTATTTTGGTCATTTCACAGTTGTGAAGTTTCGACTCCGATTCGTCATCCAATCACGTGTATAGTCCCCTACGTGTCAGGGTTTCTATTGTTTTCAGTTTCGTCTCAATCGGACTTTGTTTGGGTTCTAAACAGTGTTAGGGGCAATTTGGTAATTTCGTGTTGTATTTTTTGGCACTTTATCTGCTAATACGGACCTCACCGTTAAGTCCGGAATGTTTGACATAGTCAAAATAGACTATCTTTTAGTTGTATTTGGGTTCGGGTATCATCAGGGGCAGTATGGTCATTTACTCCTACGTGTTTGTATTTTTCGGGACTTAATTTCCCAAATCGGACTCCACCATTGAGTCCGGAATGTTTGAAATAGTGAAAATACACTATTCATTTGACTTATTTGGACTTCGTTTGACCTATTTATGACCTAGGGGTAATTTGGTCATTTTTATTTAATTAATAAATTAATTAAATAATTTATTTTATTATTTATTAAATTATCAGGGGTATAAATGAATTAAAATTTCAGAATCTGGGCCAGAGTCAAATTTCCCAAAACTGTTGGGGCCTTTATGTAATTTTTCAAAAGATTTAAACTGAACCAAAGGGTTCAGTCCTTATACAATTGAACCGGACCGGTCCAATCCGGTTCTAACCGGTTCAGGGTAATGTGCTGACGTCAAGATGACGTCAGCGTTACAATTTAAATTTTAATTTAACAGTACCAAAACGACACAGTTTAGGTTATGGTTCATATCCGTTTTTATTCGGGTCGGGGCCCGACCCGAAGACCCGATCCATGACCCGGTTACTGTTCATCGTCCCTACCCGTATAGGGCTACTGTTGCCCTAGAAATTTCAGAAATTTCTCTCTCAAATTCGTGGGGTTTTAAGCAACGATTCTCACTGGTTTTTGTTCCAAAAGGTTTCTGAGAGTAATGTCGTTCATTTGGCATAAATTTCAAGCTTCAAACTCAACAATGGGGGCCTGTTCTAATGGATTATCGTGGAGAGTTACAGTCGGGTCATACAGCCTTATTTCTCCACCATTTTGCATGAGGTTTGGTCCTCTGCAACCCTTACAACGTGTACTTCCTTTCCCAATTTACCAATCTCAGTTTAGGGGCCAAATTCGAAGGATTCATTTTTGGGCCGAAAAGAATAATGTCATTTTTGGGGGTCTCAACCTAGGTTTCTAGGTCGCGGATGGTGTTTTTTCAAGGTCCTAGAGTGTTCTACTTCCTGTATTGATCATTAAAAGCTCGGTTGGTTGAGGTCAGATCAGACCTGTAACCTCAAGGTTCAACAATGGCGGTTTGCTTACGGGTTGGTGGTTTGGGCAGTTTTATGGGTTCAAATCATTCGTAAACAACCCAGTTTTGATTATTAATCTACTACGCATGCATTAACAGTCTTAAATCTATAAAACAGTAGCTAAATAGAGCAGGAAAATTTTTAAAAAGTTTTTGAATACTGGCCTTTGAACAGTGGTCTCTTCACTGTTGAGCTCGAGCAGGGGCTTCAAGGGTTTGATTTGGGTCCCCTCTCAGTCGTGCAGCCCCTCAGTTCCAGCCTCTAGCTTCTTCTAAGCTCCTTCAATGGATTCCCAAAACTCAAGCTTTCTCTCTCTAACTTCCTCTCTCTAACCCACTTTCTCTCTCTAACTTCCTCTCTACAGTTCTGATCTTTCCTCCATACATATATGGAGATTGTATATCAATAATCAGATTTCTTTTCTTGATGTTTCATCTCCCCCAAGTGCATGATGGGTTTGCATGCAATTTGGTTGGGAGGAGATGTAATCATGGTGGGATAGGCATGATGGGCTATAGCATAGGGTGATGCATGCTGATGTGTTGCATGCTTAGTTATTGGTCACTTTGGGGAGAGGCCAAATCTGATTGCTATTTAAATATATATCTTTGCATATATATGCACAAAGGTGCTCTTAGCTTAGTTGGTAAATTTTTGGTAACCCAAATTCTGCCTAGGTTGGTCAAGGGATCAAATCCTCTTGGCCACATTTTTGGTCTTTTTCCCATATTTCGGGCTTAGGCCCCGTTTGGCTGCGCATTAATGCAGTTTCACTGTTTTCTTCCTAACTTTCATTCTGTAGCTTATTTTTCGACGCGGTTTCTTTCAGTCGACTCCTAGTTAGGTTAGCTTCAGTGTCTGAGGGTTCAGTGACAGTAATCAGTTTCTCAGAATTTTTAACATTTGCTAACATGGGTTTTGTTAGTGTTAAACAGTTGATTCTAAACAGTTAAATGCCAGATCAGATTTCAAAAAGAGTTTTTCATTACATAATTTAATAATTAAGTCTGGGGTGTTACAGTTATTTCTATATGGCATTCGATATCATGATGGCAGTATATGAACATTATGCAATATATGAACAGGATGTGTCACACACCCATGCAACTCTATGCCCACCCATGTCTCATGATACGGTCATTCTCCGCTGGCATGAGTACCGCCACGTATGTCTCGCTTCACGGTCCGGAATCCGTCAGGCTCGCAAGTACCTAATGGCCGATTTTAGGTTTTTCACCACAGGATCTGCACCCTCATAATGCAAAGCACCAAGTGCTTAACTCACGCCATGTCCAAGGAATCACACTATGCCAATATGCTCTGATTTCATCATATCACGATATAATCTCAATGATGCATCTCATTCATACATAAAACATGCTCTTAATCACATATTTCATAATGTCAACAGTTCTCAAAACATATAATTCTCACACTACACTAACACATGCGATATACACATAATCATCATCCACATCATCACCTAACTTTAACAAGATAGCATGAAGCACATAAGCATGTGAACAATCAAGCAAACATGTGAACAATCAAGGCAGCAGAACAAGTATTCCTAATCTCAATTCTATTTCTTACTTAGCACAATATATCGTACCTGATAATCGATCTCAACTCAAGAAGGTGTACTCGAAGTATGGTAGAATCACAGTGAGAATGCCGAAGGTCAGATCACCTTCTCCTTGCCCTCTCGTGTCCCTAAAATCATAACAGGTAACTCAGTTCATTGTCATTTGAATTTATTCTATTCATCAAATTTTATGTCTTTGATTCATAAGTTTCTATTTTGCTAAATTAGACTCTACTATTGAGTCTGGGACGTCGAAGAAAATAAGTTTAGGCTTTCGTAGAATTCAATTCGGACATCTGGGTTAAAAAGGGCAAAACAGTCATTTTGCACATTACACGGGTCCTTACATTTTGTGACCTCTTTTCACAAATTGGACCCCACAGTTGAGTCCAGAATGCTCGAGATAATAAAGTTTCACTATTCGTTTACTAGATTTGGAGTTCGTTTGACTGTGTTTCAATTCAGGGGCATTTTGGTAATTTTAAAGGTTACTACGGGTCTTTTATTTTTTGGGAACCCGTCTCATAAAACGGACCTCACCATTGGTCTCAGAATGGTCGAGATAGTCAAAATACACTAATGACTTGTCCTATTTGGACTCCGGGTCATTTTAGAGTATTTTAAATAATTAAAGTAATTAAATTAATTAATTAATTAATTTAATTATTATTTTATTAATATTTAAATCTGGTGGGTCTAAGTTGTAATTTCTCCAAAGTTTAGGGGCTAAAGTGTAATTTTCGAAAGCTGAGGGATCAAATCAGAATTTCAAAAAGTCCAGGGCAATTCTGTAATTTTTGAAAACCCTTATCCCACATTTGGATAACCAAACAGTGAATAGTGACAGAACAGGGATAGGATATCCCTATTCTGATTTCAATTTCTTTTTCAATTTCTTATGCCCGTAACCAAACGCTCCCAATCTCATTTTAATTTAAAACCAGTGAGTGACACGTGGCAGGGGCGGTTCAGCCCCGCCCGAACCGAACCCGACCCGGACCCGAAACCCGACCCGGGTGGCCTCCCTTCTTCCCCGATTTTTCGGCGGTGAACCAGTAGGGTTCCAGCGCCTTCTCCGGCGCCTTCTCCTGCGCCGGCGACCGTTGTCCGGTGGATTTTCAGTGTTTTCAAAATGTCAGTTTCTTCCATTTTTCCCCTAGATTCCTTTCCTACCCTCCATTTCCATCAAGACCCTCTCAATCGTCTCGAATTTAGGGTTTAATAGCTACGGCCGGTTTTCCGGCGAGCTGAATATTTCCATTTTTACACTCGGTTGTTCACTGTTTTTCACCCCTTTCTTCACTAATCATTTTCTGCACCTCATAGCATCATATCTAGGCTATTTAATCACATTTTCATGCATAAAATATCAATAGAAATCTGAGCACCCTAAAACCTGTAACTACTATTTTCTAACTGGTTTCTCAACCATCTTGACTGATTCTTTTTGCTATTTGTTCCATATTTTATGCTCTTTAAGTTCATGAAATCAAAGGTAAACGAATCATGCTTTAAAGATTAAAACAGAATAACCCACTTACCTTTTTGATTTCTATTTTTCTCTTTGTGCAGGTTTCTCTCTCACTTCTGTTCCTCTTGCTCCATTTCTGCTTCTCCCTTCTCAACCCCTTTCTTCTACATTTTCCTTTAACTCACGGATGCACACACATATACAAAGAACACTCACAACCGACCCTTTTTCTCTCTCCTCTCTTTCTCTCTCTATTTCCCCTCCACTTGCAGCCTTCCTTGACCTGACTCTCTCTCTGTTCAGCCTCTTGCTTCTCCCCAAATGCAGCTTTGCATTTAATGTAAAGCTGCCTATACACCTATATATACATATATATCACTCATCACACACCCTAGACACACACTAAACACACACACTCAGCCGACACCTCACACACAGTGCACACACTGTTCTGCCATACATACATACATATATACATTCACACATACATGTACATATATCATTTTACACATATACACATACATACAATATCCCACACATCTACATACATGTTACACATGCTTAATACTCATACAATAATAATAATTATAATAATAAATAAAAAAAATATTTAATAACCAAAGAAAATTTTATATATAAAAAAAAAATTTTCCGGGTCATTACACTACCAATGCTTGCCCTTTGATGGAGGTCCATTAAATGAAGGATATTTCAAATTCTCCTAGCTCCACAAACCACTTGACCATTCACCCTAAGACTTCAGGCTTCCGCAATACTGATTTCAAGTGGATAGGTGGTTGGGATCTTAATAAGATGTGCCTGGAAGTAGGGTTAGAGCTTCCAAGCGGAAATTATCATAGCGAAGGCTAAGTTCTCAATCTTAGGATACCTTTTCTCTATGTCCAGAAGTTCCTTGTTTACGTAGAATACGGGCTTCTGGATTCCCTTGTCCTGCCTGACTAGTACAAAACTGACAGCATTCTTAGAGACGGCTAGATAAAGGAGCAGCTTCTCCCCTTGGATTGGCTTTGAAAGGAGTTCGGGGGAGGACAAATACTTCTTCAGTTCTTGAAAGGCATTCTCACATTCATCGGACCATTGAAAGGCCCTATTTCCCTTCAAGGCTTTGAAGAATGGCAAGCAACGGTCAGTAGATTTGGAAATGAATCGATTCAGAGCCACAATTCTCCCATTCAGAGCTTGAATGTCTTTTTTAGTCCTTGGTGACTCTAGCTCAATTAAGGCTTTGATCTGAGTAGGGTCTGCTTCGATACCCCTCTGGGAGACCATAAATCCTAAGAACTTTCCTTCAAAGGGTTTAACTTCATCTTGTGTTGCTTCAGGATATCAAATGTCTGGCTCAGTTGCTGGATGTGGCTTCCCTTTCGTAGGCTTTTGACTAGCATATCGTCTATGTAGACTTCCATTGTATTGCCGATCAAAAGGCTAAACATCTTATTCACTAGACGTTGATAAGTTGCCCCAGCATTTTTTAATTCGAACGGTATCACTCTATAGCAATAGAGACCTCGTTTGGATATGAAAGTTGTCTTCTCCTGGTCTGGGGGGTACATCTGGATCTGGTTGTATCCGGAGTAAGCATCCATAAAGCTCATGAGCTCGTGCCCTGCCGTTACATCGACTAGTTGGTCTATCCTTGGAAAAGGGAAGCTGTTTTTGGGGCAGGCTTTGTTGAGGTCTGTGTAGTTGACGTAGACCCTCCATTTACCATTTTTCTTCTTGACAAGGATGGTATTGGCTAGCCATTCTGGATAGAACACTTACCTTATCATTTTAGCGTCCAGCAACTTCTGCACTTCTTTGTTAATGATCTGGTGACACTCTAGAGTGAAGGTTCTCCTTTTCTATCTTACAGGAGGGTGGTTGGGATCGGTCATTAGCTTGTGGGTGATAAGGCCAGGATCTATCCCCTCCATATCTTTAGTTTCCTAGGGAAACACTAAGAGGCTGCTTTTCAAGAATTTCACCATCTTCTCTCGTTCGAAAGGTTTCAGGTCTGAGCCAATCTGTAAATATCTCCCTCCTCCTTCAGGGTTGACGAGCACTTTGATAGGGTCTTCCATTGGCTTAGCTCTGCTCTCCCGTCCCCTAAGGCTTAGTGGCTCATCAATTCTGGATGGGCACTCCTCATTCTCATGAAGATTGGAAAGTTCTGGGCTCCTGTCCTCATGAGAATGTTGTAATTGTTATTTGGGACCCTTTTCTCTTAGCACCAAAGTATGGCACTCTCGGGCAGTTGGCTGGCACCCCTTAATAGAATGGATCATATTGTTGTGCACATACTTCAGACATTAGTGGAGGGTCGAGGTGACCACTTCTATTTGATGAAGCCAGGGCCTACCGATGATGATATTATAGAGGGGCTTGGAATCCAGAACCAGATATTCTGAGATCACGGTCTTTTGACCATCCCCTTCTCCAGCTGTTGTGGGTAAGTCAATTCTCCCTAGCGGGGAGCTGAGGTTCCCATCAAATCCTGCCATTACCGTGGTAGTGGGTTTGACATCATTAGAGTTGAGCTTCATGTGATTGAGGGGTTCGTAAAATAGCACGTTGGCAGAGCTCCCTATATCTACTGAGACGCTTCTGATCTCAAAATTGAAAGTTTTGAGTGAGATAACGAGGGCGTCACTATGGGGGCAGTGCACCCCCGCTAGATCTTGGTTTGGGAATTGGATTTCAGGAACTGGCTTCAGCCTTTTCTCGACAGCCGAGATCTGGAGGATGTTGAGAGTAGTTCTAGCTTCCCGAGCATAACGTTTTCTTGCACAGTTGGACATCGTCGTGATTGGGTTGTCAGCGTGAGGGAAAAATATGACCTAATTATTCTGTTGTTGTGGCTCATTCCATCCATCCCTCTGTTCGGGCCTTGGTTCTTGCCTCCTCTACGGCTACCTATTATTGTAGGGGTTCTGCCTCCCGTCCTGTCTGAAAAACTCCCGAAGCCATCCTCTCTTGATGAGCTATTAGATCTCCTATTTGAGGGCTCTGCATTCATTAGTAGTATGTGTAATAACCTGACCCAGATTCTGAAGCGTAAATTGAGATAGGTCGAATCGAGTAGTGTAATACCAGTTGTAACCGAACATGAGTTCCAAAGAAATAGAATATATTCAATTATATCCTAAAAGAGTCAAATAATAATACCGAGATTTGACCAAGTCAAAAGCATAGCTCCAAAAATAAATCGAGACCAAAAATAGACCAAGAATAATATATCCCAAAATATACTCGAAGCATCGCAATGGGTAATATACAGTAATGGGCACATAGTTCAAGATGAATAGCGAGAATTACAAATAAGAATAAAATATGATATTTAAATATACAAGAAGTGGTTACAACCAATGTAATGACATGAAAAAAAAAATTTATTATTATTTGTTTTTATCATTATCATTATTATTATTATTACTATTAATATTAATATTGTGTTGGTTGTTATTATTATTATTATTATTATTATTATTATTATTATTATTATTATTATTATTAACTAAAATGTGTATAAGGATGCATGGATGTTATGTATATATATAGTGTGTATATGTGTGGGACATTACATGTATGTGTATGTGCATATGTATATATATAACAGTGCATGTGTGCACTGTGTGTGTGTGCAACAGATCTAGTGTGTGTGTGTGTGCGTGTCTAGAGTGTGTGTAATGAGTCATATATGTATAGGTATATATATATATAGGGCAGCTTTGCATTTAATGCAAAGCTGCCTTGTAGAGAAAAGAGGAAGGCTGAACGGAGGGGAGAAGGTCAAGAAAAGGGGCTGGCAATGGGAGACGTGAGGGAGTTGATGTGTGAGGGTTATATCTTGGTCTCGGTTGGGAGAAAGGAAAGAAAAGAGAAACAGAAAGCGAGAGAGAAAGAGAGAGTTCTGGAAAGAAGGAGTCTTGGAGCTTGAATCAAGCTTGGAACCAGAGGGTGAAGGAGGTGCACGGCTAGAGAGAGAAACCCAACAAAAACCGTAAGTGACCCAGTTCTGTTTTATTTTTTTTAAAGCATGATAATTAATTTGATGTATAGGGTCTTAACGAGCATGTTGTAAGGTTCATTTTGCAAAAAGAATGAAAGAAAACGATTAAGAAATGAGAGAGAAACATTGAGTTGCAGGTCACGTAGGATAATCGGTTGGGTGGAAATTATTGGTTTAAAACTTGGTTTTGGGAATGAGAAATTGTTCCTCCATAGTGCAGAAACACTTTAGGGTAAAAATAGAGATTAAACCACGACCAAAAAGTCACGAAAATGAAAGAGTAGGGTCGGTCGGAGTGTTGACCGGAATCTTTGAACCCTATTTCGTGAAAATCTAGTGGCTTAGGTCCAAAACAGACCTTAGATATGGAATCTACGTGAAAAACCGAAGGGAACCACATTCAGAAACCCTGAAAATCTCGCCGGAAAAATGTCGCCGGCACCGGAGAGGGCGCCGGAACCCTACTAGTGCATCGCCAAAAAAAGGGGGAAGAAGGGGGACGGTCAGGGTCGGGTCGGGTCGGGTCCAAGTCCGGTTCGGGTTCGGGTCGGGCTTGGGCGATCCGCCCCTGCCACGTGTCGGTCGCAGGTTTTAAATTAAATGGGGATAGGGGCTGTTTGGCTACAGGGTTGTGAGATTGAAATTAGGATTAAATTGAAAATAGGGATATCCTATCCCTGTTTCGGAATTAGCCACTGTTTGGTTATCCGGATTAAGGATAAGAGAGTTGGAAATTTCAAACTAACCCCTGTACTTTTTGAAATTCAAATTGAAACCCCAAAACTTTAGGAAATCTGATTTTGACCCACAGAACTTTTGACTAATTATGTTTTGACCCCTCCTGAATAAAATATTAATTAAATTAATTAATTAATTAGTTAATTTAATTATTTAAATATTCAAAAATAACCCGGAGTCCAAATGAGACAAGTCATTAGTGTATTTTGACTATCTCGACCATTCTGAGACCAATGGTGAGGTCTGTTTTACAAGACGGGGTCCCAAAAAATAAAAGACCCGTAGTAACCCTTAAAATTACCAAAATGCCCCTGAATTGAAACACAGTCAAACGAACTCCAAATTAAGTAAACGAATAGTGAAATCTTATTATCTCGAATACTCCGAACTCAACCATGGAGTCCAATTTACAAGGAAAGGCCTCGGAAAATGGGAACCCCTGAAAGTGCAAAATGACCCTTTTGCCCTTTTAAACCGAACGTCTAAATTAATTTCTACAAAGGCCTAGACCTATTTTCTTCGACGTTTTGGATCCAATTGTAGAATTTATTTTAGCAAAATAGAAATTAATAAAATAAAGACGTAAAATTTGATTAATGGCATCATTCAAGCGACAGACCGACTGAGTAACATTTTATGGGTTTAGGGACACCGAAAGGCAAGGAGAAGGTCATCTGACTCCTACATTTCCATTGATAGCCACCACCTTGCGAGCACGGTTTACTCGGGTTGAGACCAACCCGACAGGTATGGTGTTTTGCTAATGTTAGAAATGAAGTTAAGTTAGGAATATTTTGTGAATGACTAGAATGATTTATGTGTTTATTTGGAATGTGTTTACTTGATAATTTGAAGTTGGTTGTTCACATGTTTATGTGTTACTTGCGTTCTTTGAGAGTTTAGTAAAGTGAAGAACATGAACTATGATATATGAACACATGAGATATGCATACATATGGAACTGACTGATGATTTATATGTTATTGTCCGAGCATGCTATATTATTGAAAACCATGTTCATTGAGATTACATTAGCATATTGGCATATGGTGAATCCTTGAGAACATGGCGTGAGTTGAGCACGTGGTTCTATGCATTATGAGGGTGTAGATCCTGTGGTGAAAAACCCAAAATTGGCCAGTGCATTGGTACTTCGATGCCATCGGGGAGTACCCATAAATGAGACATGGGTGTGGCATAGAGTTGTGCATGGGTGCGTCATGCATACCACTCATATATTACTGTGATGCTTTGAATGAAATTTAGATATAAATGTACACTTTGTACATGCCACGCCTTAGCTTTATTTCTTACATTAGCACTTCATCATACCAGCAGTTGAGCTGACCCATTCGTGGGCAACATTTTTCAGATGAGGATGCTCCAGTTGTAACACCCCAATTACTTAACTGGCATGTTTTGTGTATTAAAAACTGTTTTGGGAATGAAATGTCAGGTTTAGCTCATTTAATGCCTATTTTTAATAGTGATAAAACTCGAATTAGCTAATTATGGGAAACTCGAGAAAATAAAAACTGACATTGGACCTTGGTCAATGGAAGATATTCTGAGTAGGAAGTGACAAAAAGAAACTGCACTGAAAAAGGAGTTACAGATTAGGAGTTAAGGCCAAAACAGTGAAATTAGAATTCAGCGACAACCAAACAGGGCCTTAACCGGAAAATAAGAGAAAATGGTCACTTGGGAGGCCAAGGGGAATTGAACCCTTGACCTACCAAGGTAAGCAACTTTGTCCCAAAAAGTTACCAACTAGGCTGTTGGTTACTTTGTGCATAAATACAGCAATATATGTATATAACCTATAATCTGCTCCAGTCACCACCCAAATTGGCCAATGGCCTTACATGCAAGACTCCCATTATTAGCTTACCTCATCTCCTCTCACATCAGTTTTTCAAATCAACCGAGACTCCATTGATATGCATATCTAAATACATATATGAGAGACATCATAATGGTCAAGATACACCCCCATCCACCAACCAAATTGCATGCAAAACCTAAACCATGGTTTTGAAGACAAACCACCTAGCAAGCTGTGTGCTGCCATGTCTCTATATATATATTAGGTTGGTGAATGCATGAGAGGTTTGGAGTGGGAGAAATTCTTAGAGAGAGGGAGAGAGTGAAAAGCCTTGATACAAGTGAGTATAAGCACTGTGTGTACGGGAAGAAGGAACTGGGCATACCTGCAGCAACCAAGGAAGCTCTGAGTTGGGTCGTGACAGAGAGAAAGAGGCACTGTTGAAGGTAAATACTAATTTCCTTCATTTCTTATTTTTGAATTTTAGAACTGTTTGATGGGTTACTAAGGATATAGACTACATGCATGCCTCATTATTGACTCTAGGAACTGTTTTGAGTGTATAGCATGGCTTAGAGGTCTCGGATAGGTCAAAAACCATGAAACCCGAGACCAACCTCCATTGATGAACCTTGGAAAACCCAGGTCTGAATCGACCATAACAGTTCAGAGTTTTGAATGTTAAGACCTGAAATAGACCCCAAGAGGATCTCAAATATGTACCTACGCGACCCCAGAACTCACTGTAGCCCCACGAAATTGGAAATGAACCTACGGGTTTAAAATCCAATCCGTTAAAACTCGAGACTAAACCGAAATATATAAATAGGGTCTTGATCCTTAGGGTTTGTAGGTCACGTAGCTTCAAACCACACACAAAATGGTTGAGAAATAAGGATGCTAGATCGAGTTGCAGGTCACGGTTATCCTCTTGAAAACAGAACTTGTTAGGTTGATTCGATGCTCAAAACCGATGCCAAAGTGTTGGTGTGACCCTCAGGAGTCGATACCACCCAAAAACAGCAAGAAACCGTACCCTAAAACTCACGAAATAGAAGCTAAAAATCTGTCAAAATTAGGGCAACACCGAGTCAGTTGATGGGGAAGACGGAGTCGACTCGGCCGAGTTGACCGAGTCGAGTCGAGTTGGCCCAGTTGACTAGGACACGTGTCTGTCCCAGGGACTGCCACTGCATTAATGAAACTGCGTCGTTTTGGGTAAACTAGTTTTTAAATTATTTAGGGCTGACATCATCGTGACGTCAGCAATGTAACAGAACCGGTCAGAACCGGACTGAACCGGACCGGTTCAGTTGTAAAGAGACTGAACCCTTTGGTTCAGTTTTGAACTTTTAAATATTTGCAAACTGACCCCCACTGTTTGACAGAATTATACTAAGGCCCAGATTTTTAAAATCTTTTGCAATTATACCCCTGAAAAATTAAATAAAATAATAAAATAATTATTTAATTATTTTATTAAAAGGGGATAATTACTATATTGCCCCTGGACCTTAAACAAGTCAAACCAAGTCCGAATTTAATGATTGAATAGTGTAATCTTACTATTTCGGGCATTCCAGACTCAATGGTGGAGTCCGATTTGTGAAACCAAGTCCCGAAAAATACAGACATGTAAAGGGTAAATGACCATACTGCCCCTAATGACACATAGGGCCAAATTTCACTGAAAGATAGTCCATTTTAACTATGTTGGACATTCTGGACTCAATGGTGAGGTCCGTGACTGCAAATAAAGTACCGAAAAATACAACATATGAAATTACCATAATACCCCTGACA
The DNA here is from genome assembly GCA_008638375.1 of Nyssa sinensis. Taxonomy (NCBI): domain Eukaryota; kingdom Viridiplantae; phylum Streptophyta; class Magnoliopsida; order Cornales; family Nyssaceae; genus Nyssa; species Nyssa sinensis. The sequence goes on along the minus strand of CM018041.1, from coordinate 30,084,300 downwards.
CTGTACAAGGCCTAAATGAAGTCCGATTAAAACGAAATTAATACTAGTGATAGACCTGACACTTGTGAGACTGTATACATGATTAGATGACGAATCCGAGACAGAAATTATGTGACGGCAAAAATGACCAAAATACCCCTGATATACCCGAACCCAGATTTAAAAGCCGAGAGAGTCTAAATTGACTTTTTTCAACCTTCCGAACTCAATGGTTAGGTCCATAATATGAAAATCAGAACCGATAAATGTGTGAAGATACTGAAAACCCTAAGCCAAATGCTTAAGAGGTAAGACCTATGAACTAGCCACTATAAGTTAGTTCCATGAGACCCATCATAGGGTAGACTTACTCAGTCTAAGGTCATGAGTTGATAAATCTCTATAAATTGTTTTAGGCTTAAGGAGAAAAAGAGGAAGGCTCCGTTCATAGCTTCAAACTCGAATATTGAAGGTGAGTAACTTCTGACACTGTTTAAGTTACTGCTCCTTGATCTGCTAAATTGTTTCGAATACCATATGTTTTAAATGCAATTGTTTTAAATGCATGCTTTTATCACCGATGACATGGTTTTTAGTTTCTCAAATGATTAACTATACTTCTGATTGATATGCTAGCACTCTGAACCGTTTATCTGTTTTGATCTATTGAATTTGACTTGGATTTATTGAACTATTAATTCCAAACTGATTTAATTACCATGTGATTTAAGCAAAGATTGAATTCGAAACTCTTGCCTGGATATCTGTGTTACTCACTGGGCTTTTAGAGCTCATTCCATTATTTTAATAATTTCAGGGGAACCCTCAGATGGACAGGTTTAGCAGGTCCAGAACTTAGGGGGGAAAATGTTGGAGACCCCCAGATAAAATGATAACACATTTTTGTGAATCTATACCATTTTTGTACCTTTTGTGTAACTGAACAGACTATGACCTTTTGTGGTGAAACATGTTTTGTAATCTTGATTAAGATAGGTCTGACTATGATATATCCTAAATGCTCTACCAAGTATATATGTATACATTCTCATGTGAAAATTCCGCTGCTTAAACTATATATGTTGAATGCATTATGCTTGGGATTTAGATCGGAATGGCCTTTGGTTAGGATTACCGTCGGGGTTTTGTTTTCAAAAAAAAAAAACTGATAAAACCCGATGGGTGCCTAACTGGCCTTTGCCACGTACCCCAAATCCGTACAGGGTGGGTCTGGGGGATGTGACACCAGTTACTTGAGACTCGATGACACTTGATAGGATGAAGCACTTGGTGTATTTTTGGTCCATGGGACTTATGTTTTGTAATGTAAGGGCTTACGCCCGGATGTCCCATGAACACTGTAATGGCAGGATGTACTTCATGTTTAGTGAATTTATTTACATTTGTCCTTTTATTTATTTTATTTTCTGTCTCGTCAGTCGCACCTCGGGTTTACAGAAATTCGGGGTGTGACAACCAATCCCGAGTACCTAGGAGTACAGTACAATAAAATCGGGTAGTACGGAGGAATTTCCTATATATTGGGATATACCTCAAAATACGTACATAATATATTATACGTATATGAGTACAAGTATATATATATATAGTAGTATATATATATATGTGAATATATAAGTATAATTATAAAAATAGATGCAAGTGTATATACATACGGTTATGTATGTATATATATTATACAAATATAAGTATTGATAAAATTGTATATATATATAATGCAAATTATTATTATATATATATATATAAGCATGCAAAAGGCATGCAAGTGGTAAAAAGAAAAAGAATAAAAAAAGGAAAAGAAAAAGGAGTTGTGCATGTGTGTGATATTTATACAATATACCTATAATATACATAATACCTGAAGTGAACAAACAGGAAAAGAAAAGAGAAAAAGGTGAGAGTGAGTAGGAAGTGTGTTCAGCGTGAGCTGTGTGAGTGGTGTGTGTGTGTGCTGGCAAGAGGGTGTCAGCAGAATAGGTTAAAAGTGTGTGTGGTGTGTGGTTGTAATATATATTATAATGTATACATAATATCAAGTGAAACAGCAAACAAGAAAGAGAAAAGAAAATAGAAAAAGAAAAGAAAAGATCAAGAAGAAAGTCAAAAAAAAGGGCGGTGCAACAGGGGTAGATACATATGGGTGTGTGTAGCGGTGCAGGTAACGTAAAAGAAGGAAGAAAAGTAAAGAAAAGAGAAAAAGAAAAGGAAAAAAAAGTCAAGAAAGAGGGGCGGTGCAGAAGGTAGATGTGCATATATATGCATCTGTGTAAGACAGCAACAGAAGTTGTTGAAAGAGAAAGGAGGGGCGGTGCACAGGGAAAAATATATATGTATATATGTGTGTGTTTGTGGCGGTGCAAGTGTAGCATACAACAGAAGCTGCTGACATTGTTAGAGAGATGGCGTGCAGCAGGAGAAGAATTGAAAAAATTGAGAAAGGAGAAAAAGAAATTGGTGCAGCAGATAGATGTGTATATATATGCGTGTGTGGGTAGCGGTACAGGTAGTGTTACAGCAGGAGAAAAAAAAGGAAAAAAGAGAGAGAGCAACCGAGAGAGAGAGAGAGAGAGAGAGAGATTTGTGCAGCAGAAGCTGCTGGATTTTGTGGGAAAATCTAGAGGAAATTGAAAAGAGCAGGTGAGATGGCGTTGAGTTGGAGGAGTTGTGGTGAGGAGACGACGCAGGATTTGGGTGGAGATAAATAGGGTAGCAGCTACGATGGGGGTTCAGTGATGGTGCTATTGGTGGGCTCGTTATGTTACCAGGCATGCCAAAGGGCTTGGTATTGGTGTTCCCCTTATTAGTTATGAATGAAGCTGCCTCAGTTGTGAAAAATGAGGAATTAGAAGGAGTTGCAAGGTGGTTCAAGAAATTGCTGAACTTGACGATAGCAACAACAATCCAGATTTGAAGCCGCATCTACAGAGGCAATTTTAGAGATGTTGCCTCTTCCATGAAGCTGTGCCATGGATGCTTGAATGATGTTCATAGGTCTTCATTTTGTTGTAGTTGTGACCGAGAAGTTGGTTCACATTCAGCAATAGAGATGAGTTGCCAATATTAGTTAGCCTTGTGAGATTGGAGGGACATCGCACCAGTCAGTAATCTCAGAGTGAAGGAAGGGTCAGGATGTTGTGAAGTTGAGGTTGATTGGATAGTAAAACCATTGAGCGCTATAACAAGTGGAACCGCTATTGCAAACCTGAAGCAGCAGTTGCCATGACAATCAACTGTAGAGGTTGTAGTTCTGGCTGGGATTTAGTGGTAGCTTAGGTGGAAAGCTACCCAGTTGGAGGCCGGAGCAAGACATGATTGGGGGCTTGTGACACTCGACTACAGCCAGACAAGGTTAGACTTAATTATTGTTTAGTTATTTCAGATTAGAATAGAACCTAGTGAAATTATAATGGTACCCATAATTTATGGTTAATTGTGAATTGACCCAAGTAATAAAATAATATTTAATTTAAATAATTTAAAAGGAAGAAATTACCAAAATGCCCCCAAGTCAAAAAAGAGTCAAACGGACTCTGATTAAAATAAAAGAATAGTGAGTTTTTATTATTTTGAGAATTTTGGACTCAACCATGGAGTCTAATTTGAGAAAAGAGGTCTCGAGGAGTAAGACACGTAAAAGTACAAAATGACCATTTTGCCCTTTTTAGCACAAATGTCCAAGTTGAGTTCCGCGAAAGCCTAAACCAACTTTCTTCGACGTTCCAGATTCAATAGTAGAGTCTATTTTAGTAAAAGAGAAACTTATAACATAGTGGCATAAAATTTGATGAATAGCATAATTTATATAGTGATAGACTAAGACGTGTTTCATGAATTTGAGGAACACGAAAGGGCAAAGAGAAAGCAATCTAGATCCTTCTATTTTATAGATGAAAAAAGGTAAGTAAAATTTGATCTCTGCATGTGTTACATTTCCAGCCATGTCATTAGTCCCTTGTACATATTACTATTTGTATTCTATACATACCAGTATTTATTTAGCCACATCGATATTGCCCTATCATGTGGGAACCAGTTATTGATTTCTATATATATCTTGATCATGATTGTACACTTGTGCACAGATTCATTTTTGTACACTTGTACTTGGGGCCACAAGGGCCAGACAGTTTTATTCTAAGTAGTTTAGTAACCATAGCCTCGAAAACTATTGTTACGTCAGATTGCCTAGAATCAGTTATGATTCCACTATACTCTTCGTGGAAGATAGCATGATCCCGATATATTATTAGTGCTAGATTTGTGCTCAATCACATTTCCATTCTGATGTTATTTATGACCTTCGAGTCTAGGTTCCGAGTGGAACATCTACTACGTTGCTATCTGAGGCATGGGACGTAGAGTTACAGTGTACACAGAGCAGTATTCATATAGCCCAAGCGGATCTGAATACTAGCTCAGGGGGATATCTGGGCCCCACTAATGCATCTCAGTTTTAGTTGATATCACTATCTTTATTATTGATATTCATAGCTTGATCATGTTATATTGTTATTAAATAATCATGAGGTTTTTACAGCTTTCAGTACAATACTTACATTTCATACTTGATATAGCTCATAACTGTAGCAGTATGACATTGTTAACATAACAGATTCATTTCCTTATCATTTGACTTCTATCATCTGATATTGAGTATACATATTCATTGACTGACTAGCATTCTTTTATACCTTGTACACATGGCAGAGTAAAGGACTACTTACTGAGCTTTCATAACTCAGAACAGATATAACTTTTTGACTATTTTAGGCATAGATCTCAAGAACAGACCATAGAGCCTAACAGCTAGGAGGTGGACATTTCTTTTGAAGTTGCAGTGTAATATTTAGTACAGACAGTCTTATAGCTCTCCCATGTTATCCACGTCTTGGGGATGAACAGTTGTATTAAGAAATTTTGTATTTCACATTTTGAGAACATTAAATATATTACATGCAGCATTTATTTATTTTATTGTTTAAGTCTTCTGCCATTTAGTTGTTGCATGTTAGTAGCACTGATTGTGTAGCAAGTCGTGACAGTTTCAGTTCGGCACCCAGAGTCAGGTTAGGGCTCGCAATTCGAGATCCGTAGAGGGTGGGTCTCTGGTCATGACAGTATGCCCATGGTCTTGGTAGAAATCACAGTACTTATTCTGGTCTCGGGTATCGGGATTGCTCTTTAGTGGCTCAGGCCACTTCAGATTTTCGCGCGCTTGGACCTTCCGAAATATGTGGGGGCATTCAGAGGACTGTAGGCACTGTTCCTTCCAGTACTAGTGCTGCTAGGTGCTCTAGATGCCGTCCTTTTATCAGGACTTCTGACCCTCTTTTTAGTTGCATTCGAGTCTTTCTTTTGATCATCCTTCTGGGCTTGTTCTTTTATCTTTTGAGAGGAGGTCCTCGATTCCTCTAAATTTATATACTTTCCTGGCCCGTTCCATGAGTACTGCCATGTTAATAGGAGGGATTTTTGTCAAAGAGTCATGAAAACCCCCCAACACTAAGCCAGAGATCAGGGTAGCAACCAGAAAGCTTGGGCTGCAATCCATGATCTCCGTGAGTTCGTCATTGAAGCGTGCGATATACTCTCGAAGTGACTCCCCTTTGAATTGCTTAATATTTAGCAAGAACTCTGGTCCTTTTCTTAACCTTCTGTTGGTCATGAACTGGTCAAGGAAACGCTTGCTGAGCTCATCGAATTTGACCACTGAATTCTGAGGAAGGTGGTGGAACCACTTCAAAGTAGTGCCCTTGAGGCTGGTCACAAAGGTACGGCACATTAAGGCATCTGTGTCTCCATGTAGTGCCATAGTGTGCTGATAGTGAGAAAGATGGTCCCCTAGGTCACCAGTCCCATCGTAAAGGGTAAACTTTGGGACAATAAATTCCCTTGGTCGTTCTTCTGCCATTATAGCAGAAGTAAATGGTGTGGTAAACCTCCCGAGCAGCCTGGCTAGCTCGTCCTAGGTCTGGAGGGGGATGAGCACCTCTGGTGACAGTAGTATGGTCCATAGAGTCTGCTACTTCTTCGGCTCTTTGTAGGGCTCTGGGCTGTACTGATGGTTAGGGGCCTTACCTCGTAACTTTAGTGCCTATATGGACAGGTCAATTCTGCCCCGCAGTAGGGAGAGGATACTGGTTTTCATAAAGTGGGGGAATCGGCGTCACTTGAGGTTGAAACTCCTACGGTACAAGGTTGACCCCCAAGGCTACCGAAGTCGAAATCCTTGTCCTGTTGTGGTAATGAATGGCCGAGTTAAAGGTCGGCACCCCCTTGTCTGTGGCAGCAGACGGTTGGGGGTTTCCTCACCTATGAGTAGAGCCTTGGGGGTGCACTGGTTGCTCGCTGGGAGTCTTTGCATAAGGTCTTCCACCAGTGGTGGTGGCAGGAAGCGGTACCCCCGCGTCGGCCGTGCCAGTAGGAGGATGAGTGGGGTTGCCCCGAGGGCCTTGGGTAAGCAACGCCAGAGTGCTAGAGATGGCAAGGAGTTGCTCCTGCATCTGGTCTGTTTGCCTCTGAACTCGATCGAGTTGCTGCTGCATGGGATCAGGTGCTTGTCCCCTCCCTCCTCTGGTAGGTTGACGGTTTGAAGGGTTTTGAGGATTTTGAATATTCTTCCTTAGATGAAGATTGGGATCCATGGTCTTTCAATGAGAAAAACAGAGAGCTTGTTTGTAGAACAAAGGAATTTGGCAAGAACAATTTATCGTTCCCACAGACGGCGCCAAACTGATGTTGCACTTTCTAATCGGCAAGGGCTCCGCTCTCTATCGCCTGTCGAACACTCAAAGAAGAAGATTAGAAGGCCACCGGGTTGTCTCCGGCGGTAGCTGCTCTGATGTTTAAGTCAGAACAACTATAATGAAAGACTGAATATAAAAGTAATTGAATGACTATAATTGAAAAAGCGCACCTTAGGGTTCAATTTATAAGCTGCGGCCTCCTAAGTTGATTAGGATTTAGAGTCGTGAAAGTAGGGATTTGATCATTAGAGAGTGGTAGTTACCATGTTGAACACTGCGCTTGAACGGCAGTTTCCTTGTTGAATATTATTTCCTTATCCTTAGCTCGGTAGGGTGCTTAAGGCAACAATAAGTTCAGAACCTCTTCATGAGTGTTTGTAGTGCCTTTTGAGCCTGAGGTGAGTTTGAAGGTTGCATGGGCTTCCAATCTATAAGCTCTGAAGCCATATGTTTAAACCTGCTCTAGATGGATGAGCTTTGGCAATTCTGAAGGTATACGTGTCATGTGGAGACTAGTCTGTCATTTTATAGCGTATCAAGGTGCAAGCATTCTAAAGAGATTGAATGGAAATTGGGACCATCGACCATGTCCCTTCACCGTCTAATTAACCTCACATACAACTTCCATTAAGTTCTCTCAAATGAAGCCCTATGGACAGAAGTTCTCTCAGACAAAGCCCTACGTCTCTCAGACTTGGGTTTGTGTACATACGTATTTCTCAAGCTTTGACAAGTGGGGTTTTCTTGACGCAATCAAAATAGACGATGGCTTTACTATACAGTTTCTGCAGAATAGTGTGATTGCAGATTTCATAAGGGACTTCCTACGGTGGTTTTCATTGTCGAGTTGTAGACTGTTATTCTATTTGACACGTGCAAACGAAAGAGCTTATACCGAAGAGGTGTTGCTCCACTATGCCATTCTCGCTACTTTATCTAACACCAGTCTTCACCGCCAATCCAAGATTTTTCAAAGTGCAATCAAAAGGCAGAACGTCTACGTAAGCTCATCAATGGCCATAGATGACCAATGTGCCTTCATGAATGTCATTGTCTACACTAGCAGGGAAACCTCCTCAGAAAAGGTGACCTAACAGAAACTATACATGTAGTGATTTTGTCACGACCCGAAACCCACCCTGTGCGGATCTCGCATTGCGACCGCCAGCCTCAGGCCCGGGGACCTTAGGGCGAAGGCTCACATAAGCAGCGGTATCAAATAGATGTGCGACATGTGATTGCAGAAGCGTGAAAAAGAAATTTTCTTTTCTTTTCTTATTTTTAAATTACGCACATCCGTCCGGTACCGCCACTCTTTACATAGCATACATGATTTAACATTCAGAGTATAACTAAAAGCTTAAAGACTTTATAAATAATACATGTTTAATTGCCCTGTGGGGCTTATACATAATAGGGTACCACTTTACTAATACAAGATTTTATACTTAAAGTTCGTAATGCTAGACAAAAGAACTACTTGAACATAACTTCCCAAAATGATAGATTCTTCATCATCGTCTTCTAATCAAAACTGCCCTTAATCACCTGAAAGAGGGGTCCGAACAAAGTCCGGGTAAGCTAATCTAAGCTTGTGAGTAATTCTAGTATTCGTCATGGGGTTTCAATTAGCAGTGGTTTTTTGTACATAAGAGTTTGTAAAACATTCACTGCCAATTGTTCGTATACTTGAACATAAAACATATGCATTTCTTAAAACAGATAGCTTTGAAACATTTAAAGTATTCAAGCTAAACTCGTACTTCGTCAAATAGAGTATATAACTCGAAACATATGCATTTCATAAAACAGATAGCTTTGAAACATTTAAAGTATTCAAGCTATACTTATACATATGAACTTCAAAACATATTAGCATAACATGTATTTCTTAAATAGAGTATATAAAACTCAAACATATGCATAGTGAAAATGAGGGTAAAAACCTGCTTCCATTTTCAAAACCATTTGTCATCTTATCACTTTCATTAGTGGAATCTGTTTCGAACCAGACTCCCATTTTACGTATAAATGGAGATATCTCATACCAGGGGGATCAGATCCTGCTACCTGGCATTTTGACAGTCAATTGAGTTCCGTGCAACCCAAAATCCCATCATATTTTTACAGATTAATTGAGTTCCGTACAACCCAAAAATCTGTGGGTGTTTTACAGGGCAGCTGAGTTTTGAAAACCCAAAATCCTGTCTAAGTGCTTATGCACCATTTATCTTGCATTAAAATACATTTAACACATGAGTATGTCAAATAGATATTTCTCGTGAGCACTTTAAAACATAACATTCATAACTTCGTGATAAACATTCGTATACTTAAATAGGCAAACTCAAAATATTTAACAAGATTTGTATTTTAACTCAGACATGCTGAAAACAGATTTTTAAGAAAACTGTAGAGAAACCATTTACTGAGCATGTCACAATGGGGTTTATAAGAACAGAAATAATTTAAAACTGAAATCATGTAATATACTGAATTTGGAATTCAAATACTTCGTATCTTTTGAACTTAAAACCTTTTCAAATCCATGGAGTTAAATCTCCACTTCAAATACAGGATTACTCACCTTGGTCCTTTAGGGTTAGTGCTACTAATGCGCTTTCCCACTTCCTTTGTAGTTCCTAAGAACAATTCATAATAACCTCATTAACTTCACATTCACCATAATAACACCTATTGATGTTGCTTAACTTATGCTTAGTTCGTATTAGATCCTAAAATGATCTCATAATTTCAGATGTACTTATTTTACCTCGTACTCTTAACCTATGACACAATTTAATGTGTTAGGAATTGAATTTATTTCAATTTATACTCTTCTGGTAGCTCCATAAATTTTAATTTAATTTTATTTACTTCACATGTTTACGTGTCGTGTCTTTTCGTATCTTATTTCCTCGTATGTGCCTTAGTTTAGTACTTCGACGATATTCTAGTTTATAATCATCTGACAGATGCTATTCATTAAATTTTATGTCATTTATTTTAGACATTTCTTTTGGTCGAATAGACTCTGCCATTGAGTCCGGAACGTCGAAGAAAGTCAGTTTAGGCTTTCCTAGAATTTAATTCGGACTTTTGTATGAAAAGGACAAAATGGTCATTTTACATATTTACGTGTCATGTTTTTCCGTACTTCATTTCGTAATTTGGACCTCACCATTGAGTCCGGAATGTTGAAGAAATTCAATTTAAACCCTCTCTGGTTTCAATTTGGCTTTAGGGGTGCTAGGGGTATTTTGGTCATTTTACCCCTTTACGTGTCTTTATTTTTTGGGACCCCATTTCACAAAACGGACCTCTCCATTAGTCTCAGAATATCAAAAATAGTTAAAATACACTATTCATATGTTTAATTTGGACTTCATTTGCTTCATATATGACCTAGGGGTAAAATAGTAATTTTACTTTATTTATTAAATAGTTAAATTAATTATTTAATTATTTTTCTAGGGGTCTTATTGCATAAAATTCCCATCAGTTGGGCCACAGTGGAATTTTCCAGAAGTTCTGGGGTCAATCCGTAAATAAAGAAAGTCTTGGTTTATTTAATTTTAAATAATTCAAAGAACCAGTGAGTTTAGTTCAAACATAAGTGAACCGGTTCGGTCTCCCATTAAACCAACCGGTTTGGTCGGTTTACCACGTGATGCTGACGTCAACCCTAATGGTTTATAAATTTAAAACATAATACCAAAACGACGCCGTCTAACTAACCCATAACCTATTGGATCCGGATATAACCCAGACCCGAATCCGACCCGTTTTCCAACCCGAACAGTGTCATCTTCCCCATGACTACCCTTGTGTTGCCCTAATTCCCGACTTTCATTTTCTTTAATTTCGTGCAGTTTGGATCAATGGATCCTCATTGTTTTTAAACCAATCCATTTCTAGAACATTGTTCAAGAGTTTGACATTCATTTTAAGCTTTAAAACTAGTTCATGTGTTCGGTTTAGGGTTTGATAATCCAAACCTGTAGGTCGGCTGTGTGTGCTCATTTTTGAGTCAAATCACCTAAGGTTTGTTCTGTTGTGATTCATTTTTCATATAGTTTCATTTTCCATTTGAATATACCCGTTTTGGTGTGGTTTCGAAAGGTTGGTCTCCAAAACCGAAACCTGCAACTCGTTTTATGGAGGTCGTTTCTTAGGTTTCATGATCGCGTATTAGGATTTTTAAAACCCTCTTAGTCCCTATCTGTAGTTTTGGTAAGCCAAACTAGTTTGGTGGAAGTTGGTTCAGACCTGCTTCAAGCAAGGTCTTCAATGGCCGTAGCTTCTGGGTTTCATGTTTTTAGTCGTTTTCATGGCCTAAAATCATGTTTACTAAACATTTAAGCATATATCTAGCATCATATGTACATGAATAACTCGAAAACAGTTCCTTACAAATTGAAATTCTAGAGAGAGAAATTGATAAATTTTCACATTTCTCACCTTTTTGTTATGGTTTAAACCTCCTTCACCTTCTGATTTCTCTACTCCTTCTCCCTCAGTTTCTTAGTTCCCTTCTGATCTTTTTTTCTTAAGAAGCAAGCATGCTTTGCATGCTTTGTTTTTAAATATTTTTCCACCGACCCTTCTCTCTCCTCCCTTTCTCTCTCTACACAACTTCAGCCCAAATTCAGTCCCCAATTTCGGCTGCCTATCCCATCTCATAAATTTCTCTTTTCCTCTTGTTGCTTTACATTTATTGTTTGCTTGATATTTTGTATATATATATATACATATGATATAACACACACACTAACTCACTCACTTACACACATACTAGCCCCCACACTAGCTGCAATCCCCCTTCTCATCACTCCTCTCAAATCAGCCCACTTGTGGCTTTACATTAATGTGTAGGTTGATATTGTACATTGTATAATATATATATATATATATATATTACACACACTATTACACATGGAGATACACACACACACACACTGGTTTTACACTTATAGACACAATGAGATATTTTTACATTTTAATTATATTATATATATTTATTTAGGTATATATATATATTTTACATGTGTACATACACTTATGTGTAGATGTATATATATATACACACTTGCTTACACACACTAATACACTTAAGTGTGTGTATTGTTCTTTAGACATAAATAATTCATTTATTTTGGCCATATTCATTTAATAAATTTTGCATATTGAATAAAAATTAATTATATATTTTAATTAATTTTTATCTTCATTTCTTGTTCATGTTCGTGGCATCTCGTAATTCGTATCGTATGACCCGGTATCCCGGGTCGGGATATTATAAATTCCCTTGCCATGTTCGTCACCCACCAACAACTAAATGCACAATACAGTAAATCTCAATGATTGAGTCATATGTCAATATTCCTGATTAGAGAAAGTTCAGAAAAATTCATTATGAAAAGGAAATCTTTAATGAGTTCGGTTCCACTACCATGGTTTTTCCAAGAGTCCAACTATAGAATCACAATGAATCACAATCGAGCTGCTGATACCAATAACATTAACCAGCAACGATAGTACCAACATTGCACAATTTGTTGACGACGACGAAGTCCTCACCCTTGGGATCGTTGGTACTGAATCGATGATTCCCAATATTGGATAAACAAGCAATATCTCATTCATCCCAACCAATGATATAAAGGCTTCCTCAGATCTCTCTCTCTTTACCTCAAATATGGTATCCGCTTTAGATTTGGAACCCATCCCAACTTCAGAGCAGTCATTTGGTCATCCTCCCAGAGCTTGAATTCTCTCTTTGAGCTTTCGTTTCAAAAGGCTTTGATTTTTTCTGCTGATAATTTTGCAATCATTAAATCCACACGCTCTCAATTTTTCCTAATTATCAAGGCAGTAGATTGCTTTCATTATCTAGTCTGCAAGTATTATTGGAGTTTCACTACCATTTTTACTAATTGCTAAATGTAGTGCCTATCACCCACGATTGTGGAACTATCGTAAACTCATGAGTGCTATCGTCAACACCAATAACTATAGCAAAAATGATAACCAAACAAAATTTATATGCAATATTCTCCACACATGGCACCAGCGGCCCTCACCAACATCATTGATGAAGAACTTCATTCCCTATCACCGTTGGTTTGCAATGCGATAATGGTAGAATTCAGAGCTTGACTCAACAAGTTTTAATTTGAATTGTGATCTGCTGATCTTAATTAGACTCAAACTTGCCTTTGTTTGGAAAATCTTTTCAAAAACATCGAACAAATATCACCTTCTACCTCAAGCATAAGCACCACAAGCCTGTCATCTACAAACATCTATGCAACTTTGCTCAAGATTATTGATCTTGCAATCAAAAACTTCTTGAGTATTGGATCTCAATCCTTACGAATTGAAGAACCAAGATTTTTTAGTTATTTGACGAAGTAGAACATTGAACAGGGTCTCTGTTAACAATTTTGCCACCATCTCCAAGGTAGGCAGCACACTGCCTTGTAATAGGAAATATTTCAGATGTGATTACAACTACAGATATGTTATTGCAAAATAACGCCTAATTGAGTTCATATAACAACTTAGTATGGATTAGATGTTCATACAACAAAGAAGTCTAATATTGGCCCGCGGGTTCTATGCGACATTGCTACTCATGTACAGACCCCTAAAAACCTTGTATTTCATTACAAGTGTTATAAGTCTAGTCCATTTCACCAATGTACAGACCCCTAAAAATCTTATACTTGTTACAAGTGTTACAGGTCTAGTCCATTTTACTATTATACAGACTTCTAAAAACCTTGTATTCATTACAAGTGTTATAGGTCTGGTCCATTTCACCAATGTACAGACCCCTAAAAACCTTATATTCATTACAAATGTTACAGGTTTGGTCCATTTCACCAATGTACAAACCCCTAAAAACCATGTACTCATTACAAGTGTTATAGGTCTGGTACATTTCACCAATGTACAGACTCCTAAAAACCTTGTATTCATTACAAGTGTTACAGGTCTGATACATTTCACCAATGTACAGACTTCTAAAAATCTTGTATTCATTACAAATGTTATAAGTCTGGTCCATTTCACCAATGTACAGACACCTAAAAATCTTGTATTCATTACAAGTGTTACAGGTCTGGTCTATTTCACCCATGTACAGACTCTTAAAAATCTTGTACGCATTACAAGTGTTACAGGTCTGGTCTATTTCACCCATGTACAGACTCTTAAAAATCTTGTACGCATTACAAGTGTTACAGCTCTGGTCCATTTTACTAATGTACAAACACATAAAAACCTTGTATTTCATTACAAGTGTTACAAGTTTGGTCCATTTACTATTGCGGTATTGCCACCCATGTATAGACCCTTAAAAACCTTATGCTTTGCATAAGTGTTACAGGTCTGAACCATTTCTCTATACGCCATTGCCACCCATTCAGACCCCTAAAAACCTTATACTTATTATAAGTGTTATAGGTCTAGACATTTTATTCAATTAAGTCTTTTGTAACGATTTCTCAAAAGGACAAGAGACTTGATTTAATTCATACTTCAAGTTAATTATGGAAGTTAGAAAGTTAGTACGTAATCAGGCACACATGTAACACCCAACCCAATTAGTAGAAATTAAGTCACTAATTAAATATCAGGGACTTAAGAAAAACTTGATCAAGATGACGAGGGCAAAATTAAAATAAATTAAAATAACGAGACTTCAACTAACGAAGTCAACACATAAAGAACATAAACAAAATTTCAAGAATTCGATTTATTAAATCGATACGTGAAAGAAATGGATAAGAATACAAGTATACAAGAAGGAAAAATGAGAATAAAGCAAAAAAATGGGAAAAAGTGGGATAAAATGTAAAAATGCCAAACAAGGCCTAAGAAGGAAAAATGATGAAAAATTAGACCAAAATGAAGGCCCAAAGTTTTGAACCCTCAACCAAAAATAATTGAAGAATTTAAAACTCAAAAAGAAAGCCACTTGGGCTACCAGCATTTTATGTTATATATCTCACAAGATATATATACATACACTATAAATTCTATCCCACCTCCCACCTCAACCAATGAGGTTGCATGCAACACATCAGCCAAACCCTTTATTATATGTATAATATATATATATATATATGGTTGCGTGTGTTGTGTATTGTGCAAACCAGACCTGTGTATAAAGTGTAAGTGTGTGCGCGTGAGGTCAACTAGAGAGAGAGAAAGAGAAAGGTAGAGAGAGAAAGAAGAAGAAGAAGGAGAGACCAACCCATGTGCATGTGTGTCTAAAGCTCAATGAAGATTTAGAACCAACCCTAGAGAGAAGAAGAAGAGAAAAAGGGAGAGAGGGAAACCGAAGAGAGAGAGAGAGAGTTAGTTTTTCTCTCACTCTTTCACTTTTTAGCTACTATTTTTATGTTTTATAAACATGCATGCACTCAAAATGTTAAGATGATGAAAGTTAAAAGAAGAGGGAACTAATTAGGTAAAGCAAACCCAAGAACCCACCTCAACCGAACCAAAAAATTTTTTGGTTATGAAAAACCCTTAACCAAATGTTGTTCAGTGATTGAGGGTCGAGACTAGACTGAAAATGGGTCATACTGTAATTGAAAACGATCAAAATGACCAAAGAACGAGGTAGAAAAATGGAGTTGCAAGTATGGCCAAAAATTTTATGGGTGATCTGATTTTGGTGGTTTCGTGAGGCTCGAGAAACGGGGAAGTGTTCCATTTAGTTTCAAAATCACATAGGAAAAGTCTGGGGCAAAAGTAGTGGCTAAAAAGCCATGAAATAAAGAAACAATGCGTTGCCAAAAAAACGGCCCTCGTCGGAGCAGCCACTGTGAGTGGTTGTTCGATAGCCAAGGGTTTAATTAATCAAGGATTTAACTTTAGAAATTGAAACCCTAAGAAAAATAGAGTTTAACCCCATCAAAAAGATGTCAGAATTCCATCGACAATCAGTCACTGGCGTCGGAGAAGACACTGGAGGTGTCACCAGAGAAAAAGATGAATAGGGAAGGGGTCGGGTAGGGTCAAATTCGGGTTTGGGTCGGAACCCACCCGACCGCACAAAGGCTTAGTGAAACTATGTCGTTTTGGGTTTGTTTTTAAATTTAATGGGGTGTTTGGCTAGGAGGTTGGGAAATTGATTTAAAGGCCCTGTCCAAACCAGGGATATCCTATCCCTATTTAGCCCCATTTTCCATTATTTGGCACAAGAAATGTAAGAAAAATAAAGGGGAGCCGCAGCTCCCCAAGTTCGATACCAAGACTTCACGTAAGTGAGGATTCAAACACCAAGCTGTGGACCATTGTGCCACTATGGCACATGTGTTAATATGTTATCGAAATAAATATAAAATATTAAATTAAATAATTAATTTAATTTAATAAATTAAATTGATTTAATTATGATTAATTGATCCGTTACCCAAATAAATTAAAAGGATAATGTAAATTTATTATTTTAGGCATTCTAGACCAAATGACAGGGTCCATTTTTCGAGACAAGACTCTAAAAAATTAAGACACGTAAAAATACAAATTACCGTTTTACCCTAAATATGCCCCAAGCCAAATGAAAACCCGAGAAGGTCTAAATTGACTTTCTTTGACGTTCCAGACCCAACGGTGGGGTCCATGCTATCAAATTAGGTACTAAAAAATAAGGCATAAGTAAATGCAAATTTATAAATTGCTACATGTAGTCCAGTTTAAAAGGAATAAGACCTATCATAGGAAATTAGGATTAACACGGTCTACGAATAAGTTAAGAGCACCAATAAGTGATAAATTGAAGTAAATGTGGAATTAATAAATTTTTCATAAATTGTTCTTAGGAGCTACAACAGAAAAAGGAAAGCACAACAGTAGCGCTGACCCCAAGGACAAAGGTGAGTAATCTTGTACTTTGAAGTGGAGGTTTCAATCTCTATGAATTCTGAAGAAGTTTAAGTTCAAAATTTCTAAAGTATTTTAAATTCAAATTTCATATTTATATTATTCATAACTCAAATACTACTACTTCCATTTTTTGAAAATTCTATTGTGACATGCAAGTTAGCTTATTTATATTGCTGACTTTCTGTAAGTTTATGTTCCAGCATGTCTGCATTAAATGTAAAATTTTATTAAATGCCTCTCTAAAAATAAATGTCTTTTATTCTAGCTATGTTTTCAATATCCCTGTTCATCGTAGTTAAATACTTTGAAGCTTATGTGTTAAATGTTATTTTTTCAAGTATTTGAAGACTCAGTTATAAATTCATGAAAATCATGTTTTTAAAATACTCATGAAAAACATCTATTTGAAGAATTTATAATTCAAATGCTCATGAAAAGCATCTATTTTGCGACGCATAAGATGTTCCAGAGTTTCAAACCGCCAAGGTTTGATGGACTTGCATCTACGATCGAAGCTGAGACGTGGGTCTTAGAGATGGAGTGCATATTTACGGTCCTACCCTGTACTGAGGAGCAGAAATTCTCCTTTGCTACCTTCAGCATATCGATGGTGGCTCTTGGAGAAAGAGAGAGAACCTCCAATGACCTGGGCGCGATTCTTAGAGGTGTTCTATGAAAAATATTTTCCCCCAATCAATTAAAAACTAGAAAATAGCAGAGTTTGCAACCTTTACCAAGGGGAGTATGACTGTTAAAGAATATGAGGCCAAGTTCGTGGAGTTGGCCCACTTTTTGCCCCATATCATTGCCACGGAGGATTTAAAGGCCAAGAAATTTGAAAGTGGCCTCAGGGATGACATCAAGTACAGGATCGAGCCCTTCAAACTCCCAATGTACAACGCAGTGGTAAACCGTGCCAAGATCTTCAAAAGAGTTAGAAATGCGCTAACTTAAAAGAAAGAAAAGAAAAAGACTAGCACCAGGCCTCAACTGATGAAGAGGACTAAGACAGGAACCAATAGTAAGAATTCAGTCAAGGAGGGAGGTAATACTAGCCAAAAGACTTCAGAGACTCCACTGTGCCCTACCTGTTAAAAGTGTCACTATGCACTCTGCCGGTAACTCACTAGGGCCTGCTACAAGTGTGGGCAAACCGGGCATCTCATTAAAGATTGCCCAAAATGGAACCAAGCCACCAAGGAACCCACAGTAGTAGCTTCTTCAGCTACACCACAATCTCAAGCCCCGAAAGCCGAGGAACTGAGAGGAAACAAGGAACCCTTGAGGTACGGTCGAGTATTCAATCTATTCTCTGATGTTATACGAATCCCTGTTGGTCAACTAGGTACCTTGTCCAATATTTAATTACTTTCTGATATATATGTTTTCATCCTTTAACTTGATTACTAAGACATACAAATATTCTAGATATTGATAACGAATAAGAAAAAGGGGCAGAGTCATATGACGACCAAGAACCCTCGAGTTTTGAGGACAACTCTTTTAAGGAGGGGAGAATGTAACACTCCAACCCAATTAGTAGAAATTAAGTCAATAATTAAATATCAGGGACTTAAGAAAAACTTGATCAAGATGACGAGGGCAAAAATAAAATAAAATAAAATAACGAGACTTCAACTAACAAAGTCGACACATGAAGAACATAAAAAAAATTTCAAGACTTCGATTTATTAAATCGATACGTGAAGGAAATGGATAAGAATACAAGTATACAAGAAGGAAAAATGAGAATAAAGCAAAAAAAAAAAAAGGAAAAATGGGATAAAATGTAAAAATGCCAAACAAGGCCTAAGAAAGAAAAATGATGAAAAATTAGACCAAAATGAAGGCCCAAAGTTTTGAACCCTCAACCAAAAATAATTGAAGAATTTAAAACCCAAAAGAAAGCCACTTGGGCTACCAGCATTTTATGTTATATATCTCACAAGATATATATACATACACTATAAATTCTATCCCACCTCCCACCTCAACCAATGAGGTTGCATGCAACACATCAGCCAAACCCTTTATTATACCTATAATATATATATATATATGGTTGCGTGTGTTGTGTATTGTGCAAACCAGACTTGTGTATAGAGTGTAAGTGTGTGCGCGTGAGGTCAGCTAGAGAGAGAAAAAGTGAGGTAGAGAGAGAAAGAAGAAGAAGAAAAAGAGACCAACCTCTATGCATGTGTATCTAAAGCTCAGTGAAGATTCAGAACCAACCCTAGAGAAGAAAAGAAGAGAGAGAGAGAGAGAGAGAGAGAGAGAGAGAGAGAGAGAGTTACAAGAAGAATGTAGTTTTTTCTCACTCTTTCACTTTTTAGCTACTATTTTTATGTTTTATAAACATGCATGCACTCAAAATGTTAAGATGATGAAAGTTAAAAGAAGAGGGAGCTAATTAGGCAAGGCAGACCCAAGAACCCACCTCAACCGAACCAAAGTTTTTTTTGGTTATGAAAAACCCTTAACCAAATGTTGTTTGGTGATCGAGGGCCGAGACTAGACTGAAAATGGGCCATACTGTAATTGAAAATGATCAAAATGACCAAAGAACGAGGTAGAAAAATTGAGTTGCAGGTACGGCCAAAAATTTATGGGTGATCTAATTTTGGTGGTTTCGTGAGGCTAGGGAAATGGGGAAGTGTTCCATTTAGTCTCAATATCACGTAGAAAAAATCTAGGGCAAAAATAGTGGCTAAAAGCCACAAAATAGAGAAACAATGCATCGCCGGAAATACGACCCTCGCCAGAGCAGCCACTATGAGTGGTTGTTCGACGGTCAAGGGTTTAATCAATCAAGGATTTAACCTTAGAAATGGAAAACCTAGGAAAAATGGAGTTTAACCCCGTTAAAACGATTCTGGAATTCCATCGGTGATCAGTCACCAGCGCCGGAGAAGACACCGAAGGTGTCACCGGAGAAAAAGATGAACAGGGAAGGGGTCAGGTCGGGTCGAATTCAGGTTCAGGTCAAAACCCGCCCGACCGCACAAAGGCTTAGTGAAACTGTGTCGTTTTGGGTTTGTTTTTAAATTAAAATGGGTGTTTGGCTAAGAGGTTGGGAAATCGATTTAAAGGCCCTATCCGGACCAGGGATATCTTATCCCTATTTAGCCCCACTATCCATTGTTTAGCACAAGAAATGTAAGAAAAATAAATGGGAGCCACAGCTCCCTAGGTTCGATACTAAGACCTCACACAAGTGAGGATTCAAACACTAAGTTGCGGACCACTGTGCCACTGTGGCACGTGTTAACTGTATAATATTAAATTAATTTAATAAATTAAATTGATTTAATTATGATTAAATGATCTGTTACCCAAATAAATTAAAAGGATAGTGTAAATTTATTATTTTAGGCATTCTGGACCTAATGACGGGTTCTGTTTTTCGTGACAGGACTCTGAAAAATTAAGACACGTAAAAATATAAATTACCGTTTTACCCTAAATATGCCCGAAGCTAAATAAAAATCCGAGAAGGTCTAAATTGACTTTTTTCGATGTTCCAGACCCAACAGTGAGGTCCATACTATCAAATTAGGTACTAAAAAATAAGGCATAAGTAAATGAAAATTTATAAATTGCTACGGATAGTCCGATTTAAAAGGAATAAGACATATCATAGGAAATTCGGATTAACACGGTCTAAGAATAAGTTAAGAGCGCCAATAAGTGATAAATTAAAGTAAATGTGGAATTAATAAATTCTTCATAAATTGTTCTTAGGAACTACAAGGGAAAAAGGAAAGCACACTAGTAGCACTGACTCCAAGGACAAAGGTGACTAATCCTGTACTTTGAAGTGGAGGTTTTAATCTCCATGAATTCTGAAGAAGTTTAAGTCCAAAATTTCAAAAGTATTTTAAATTCAAATTTCGTATTTATATGATTCATAAAAATAAATGCCTTTTATTCTAGCTATGTTTTAAATATCCCTGTTCATCGTGGTTAAATACTCTGAAGCTTATGTGTTAAATGCTATTTTTGCTAGTATTTGAAGACTGTTATAAATTCATGAAAATCATGTTTTAAAATACTCATGAAAAGCATCTATTTGAAGAAGTCATGTTTAATTGCTTTTTAAAAGTCACTACTAGGAGGACATGTTTTAATGCTTTTAAATAGCGTCTATTTGTAAAGAAATATTTTTACATGCCTCATGTTTGTGAACTGGTAATGCAAGAGAATCGTGCATAAGCACTACGAGTTTGTGAGGCCCTTCGGGACTCACATACAAGTAAAATGCCTAGTAAAAGGTTTATCTCCCAGGCATGAGATATCTCCACGAGAAGTAAAACTAGAGTCTGGTTCAAAACGGATTCTTCTGTTAAAAAGTGAAAAGATGTTACGTTCGAAGTGGCAACAGGTTTATCCCCTATTTTTCTAAACGTAATTACGTCTTTTGATTTCATGAACAAAAGATTCATGTTTTCACAAGAAATAGTAAAAGGTTTTCGAACCGCCATTTACATGAGAAGGATTTTTAAAGAAATGGCCCGGTTTTAAAATAACAAAGGGTCATGCCCTCTTATTACGAGAAAAAGGATTTTTTTTTTTTTATCATCCAATTAAGAAGCAAATGATTTAATCTCTTTTGGTCTCAATTGGCCACCTTATACATGTTTACAAGTTTTCCATTGCATATTGCATACCTCACTTGAATGCCTTAAATGCTTCGTTTTACGTGTTTTGAAGATCCTTATACTCTATATATGTGAAATATCTAGTTTACTCGAATGCTTTAAAGTGCTTCGTGTTACATGTTTTTAAAGTTTTTTATGTCCTATATTTGAAGAAATACATGCCTAGCCTAAATGTCTTGAATGCTTCATGCTATCTGTTTTAAAAATCATGTATTTTGTATCTGAAGTGTACGAGCAACTGGTAGTGAATGTTTTTATAAACTCTCTTAACCACTAACCCACTACCAGTTGAAAACTCATGACAAGGTACTGGAATTACTCACGAGTTTTTCATAAAGCTCACATTGATTTGTTACCCATGACTCTTTCAGGTAATGAAGATGGTTGGGAGCCTTGCCCGTATTGAGGAAGGGTGTGGGGACTTCTACACATGACTTAGCAAATTTTTGGGAATATTAGGACCCATAGTCAGTCAACTTTTGTAGTAATGAAATTCTAGACAATATTGTAATTAAGCCCTTAGGGCCAATGGACATGTAATGTAATACGTATGACTTTAAAAATTTTAGTAAGCTCTGCATGTATGTTATTTGTACCGTTCTGAAAAGTGGTAGTCCTAGGTGGATGTGTGGAGAAAAAAAAAAGTTTTTCACACTTCCGTAATTGCAATCCTGGCCGCACCGCTGCCCGACACCTTTGCTTTTGGTTTACCCGCCGACCTCCGGGCTGAAAGGTGGCGGTCGTGTCCCCTTAATCCGCATAGGGTGGGTTTTGGGTCTTGAAAACACAAGATGGAACTTGGAAATTCAAAGCCAAAAATAATAAGGGCAGGTTCTTTCTCTTGCTTTGAAGCCTCCTACTAGCCAAACTAAGGAAGATCGATAACAAGCTCTACCGTCCCAGCATCTTCCTCATCATCTTCCATCATCTCAGCTTTTGAACCAGAATCTCATGCAGTCCAATAATGCCGAGATTGGGGTAGAGCTTGAAGAGTTTCTTCTTGCACATACAATAGTCGCAGTCAATAAATTCTCCCCCCCCCCCCAGCCTGCCCACCTCAGCCTTCAGATCTTTCTCGGTCTGAGCCATGGTAGTTTCCATGCTCTCAACCAACTTTTCAGCAACTTCAGCTTTGAACTCCGCCAGTCTCTTCTTAGTTGCCTCCAAGTCTTCAGCTAGAGCATTCCTTTTTTACTGAAGAATGAAGTGGGCATTGGCAGCCTCCTTCACTTTCTCTTCAGCACCAGAGGCCACGAATTGGGTAGGACCCAACTAAAAATGGAGCTCATCCAGTTTTCCCTGGAGTTTGTCGATTTGCTCCATATCGCCAAGGTTGTCCACAATGGCAGCCATTGCATGAGTCGCCTACAAAATAAAAGAAAATTGGTTAAATACAAGAATGAAACAAATATATATATATATATATATATATATATACACACACATAAGTTTTATTGAAAGGCAATACGTTGCCTTGGAGAAATTGAACGCATAACGAGTAGGGGAAATGATCAAGACTTAGGTCAAACCATTAGCCCTTCCAAGCACAGGACATCAATTCTTCTGAGCTCAAGACATCAGCTCTTTTGAGCTCAGTTCATCAACTCATTCGAGCTCAGTTCATCAGGTATTCTAAAGAGCTTAGATCGGCTCATCCATCATGATTTGTTCACCAGCTTTTCTAAAAGATTTCATTATAACTATTTCCAACTCAAGATTCTATTAGTCTAAATCGATAATATTACTTCCTAACCCTACTAGCCAATGGGCAAGGCTCAAGAAGTGGGGGGCTACCTGATATGGTAAAAAATATTCCACCACTATGGATACAACACGTGTACCCCCAATGTTAGTTACCAACAAGGAATATATCTTGAAGGGCAAGTCTTTTAGATTGGAAAGGAATCATATCCCAACTAGGAGGATTGACACCTAATCTTTAACCTTGTCAAGCAAGTAAGGAATTCTATTCAATATGGGAAATTGTCAAAATTAAGGACTCTCAACCTCTATAAATAAAGAGACCATGCATGTTCAAACACACAATCATTATTATTCACACATATACATTATATTTATTTTCTCTTTACTGACTTGGTCGTCGGAGAGTCTCTTTTTCTTTTTTTGCATGTCATTCTTGCCGAATCATAGGCATGGACAATTTTTTGGCAACAACAGTTTTGTTTAAAGTTGTAGTGTGCAAATAATTCTACAGGTGATCTAAGATCTACAAGTTTTATTTACTTTTGGTTTGACAAAATGTAACAAGTTTATAGTGTTAATTTTCTCTTTTAAGTTTTTTCAAGAATTGTTAGGACAATTAGAAAAATTATATTGGCAATTCTTCTTCAAAAGATTGTATTTCTTTATATAGTAAATTGTTGGATTAGTGTTGAGTCATGTGGTCTACCGCTAGTAATGAAGTGAAGAAGCAAGTTATCTCGCAACTATGTCAATATCTAAATAAGTGTGCAATTCAATAGGAAGGAGGACAGTAGCGGTAATGATGATGCAATTCAATATTTGACTACTCGCAACTACGTCATGTGGTCCTAGATATTTAACGAGAGAATATCTTCGATAGCAATCTGACTTGATTAACAAGAAAATTTTAAAATATGCATTCCTTATTAATTAAATTATGATTTGATTAATTAAAAAGTGTTATAAATATTTTTGCATTTATGATACACATACACTATATCACTACTTTTATATCATATCGAAACTTGGACATTATTGTACTTGTCATATATGCTTTCTCAAAGTGTAAGGTTTCACTGTATAAATCAGGCTTACTTGTTGAAGTCATCTCATTTCACCCAAAATAAAGAGTTTGTAAAATGATGTAGTATCTCTTTGTAAGTTTTAAGGGATCTCATGTAAAAAAGTTTGATCTTACTTGCGAGTTATTCTTTGTAAAGGTTTGGTTTTCAACTAGGAAGGAGGTCAATAGTAGCCCGAAGCGTGGAGAGAGGACGCGGGTTTGAATCTTCTCTCTAATTTACTGTTTATTGAAAATGATTAATTGATATACTCGTCTTATACAAATTATATACAAGTAGAAACATTTGAGTAGTGTCATTTGAGATATAAATTTTAAGTACATTGAACAGAGATAATCTAACCACCACCTATAATCAGATGACAAAATAGAGATCAGAGGAGAACCCACCCCAATCATTGGAGTCTAGGAGGGGAAAAAAAAAAATTTCCCACCAGCCGCCAACGTGCATTAATGTTGAGGTCGGAATATTCCTAGTTTAAAGAAAGAAAGAAAGAAAAAATTAATAAAAAGTTCATTCTTACCTACATACAACAACGAATTAGCAAATTCAAGTATTTCCAGTTATTAATTTATTGTTCCAAAAATGAACAATTTACAGTCCTTACAGGTGACCAGATTAAGCCATCCACAAAGCTAGTCCCAACAATACAAATAGAAACAAACAGATTAAATACAAATCTAATTTTTGACATTACTTATATAAAATGAATCTGAACTCTGCATTGTCATGCTTAGCATATGACCATGACAAAATCCACCCCACCAGCTTATGAGAGTGACTGATGGGATCAGCAGCAGGAATTTCAGACGTGAGAATCTGAGATGAACTTTATTTTTTACATCTTCCAAGATAACCAAGTATTAGAGATCGATTCTGATAGATGCAACCCAAAAGAAAAATAAGAGAGAGAGCAACAGAAAAGCCCAAAAAAAAAAAACTTGTCAAATCTCAGTTAATAGTAATGTTCAATTCAAACTCTGTAATATTCTATTGAATGATCTAGTGCATGGAACACAATACTGATAAACAGACTATAGGCAAATAATTTGCGACCAGCAATTTTCTATGTTTTCATTCTTTCTTTTGGTTTTTTGGCAAGTGAATTTGCAACCAGCAACTGACCCAAATAAACCAGAAAGGAGCGTTCAAAAAACCTTTTTTTCAACAAATATTGACACGCACAGTCAAGTCTATTTGGAGCAGAAAAGCCGTATGATCCTTATCTCAATGTCAATCTTGTGAACAAAAAGACCGCAATTCTTTGAGAAGAAATCTAGATATGATGGAAACTTGTTCGCTGTAATGCTCACATAAAATCATAGTCATCATAAGCATCATAGGCATTGACAACCACATCATCATCAGGCTTATCAACAAGTAGTTGTTTCTTCTTTGCACCTGTAGACAAGGACAACAGTTGAGAACCCATTACTAGCAAGATCACCTATGAGATTCTACTCAAATATATAGTGGATAACATAAAATAAGATCATCTGTATTAATCACATATTGACAACTCTGCAAAGTCACAGGCATGGCTGTGCATCACAAATGAGGAATGTGCTTGCACTTGGCAAAAGCACATGCATAATGTAGGTTTTTGGCAGAAGTTTGTGTGTGGCAATTTTTAAACCCTGCAATGATTTTATGTAGAATCATCTTTTTGTCAATCCAATTGTTGAATTATATACCTTTATCCTGTTTTTTTTAAAGCATGTCAAATACAAATAAATCAGAGATAGGTGTTCAATCCATGAACTAATATTTCTATTAGTAAAATATTAAGAAAAAACCAATTTAATGCGTGACGTTGATGAGGTAGTTATATTTCTCCAATTAGTTGATTTTTGGCATGTACAATGAGTTTGAAATTGCATTCAATCCATCAGATCGATAATTTAGATATGGATCCTATAAAAATTATAGATGTAAGGTGTTGATGCATAGTTCTAGTTCTCCAGTTAGCAGATTTTTGGCATGTATGATGAGCTTGAAAAATACATTCAATCCAATAGTTGGATAATTTTAATATTGATTTTATACAAAGTAATTGATAGATGTAAGATTACGCATTTTTACATCAGGTGTAGATTGGTGTAAGATTATTCATTTTTAAACAGAGGGGATCCCTTATATAAGAAGAGGATGCTTCCTTGGCAAAGAAGAAGAGGATTTTCAAGCATGTGTTGATAATTGTGACATTTACCTACATCTCTCCATATCCATGCATTTAACAATTTTTTCCCCTCTTTTAAAAAACGACTACTAACCTATAAAACAATAATTTAAACTCTTGCCAAGTAAAGAGGGATCTCAAAAAAATGGATACCTGTCTTCTTTTTACCAGCATTGGCTTCCTTCTCCGCCTTTAGTTTTTCATTTGCAATTGCAGTGACAGAGGAGGCGACTTCCTTTGCATCTGCCGCTTTCAGACCAATCATTGACAGTCTCATTACATCCTTGAGTAATCCAATATAATGGAAACTTTTCTGTAATGAAAAGTAAATATTGTCGAAGTCAAATTTGGCACCCAATTTTTTTACTCAATGAAATTAAGATACAAAAAAATCAAATTTAACAAACCTCATAAGGACGAAGCTTATAAGAAATGAGCTCTGCATATTCTAAGAAGTCACTTTCAGATTTAGGGATGAAATTATCAAGAGACTTCTCATCACCTCTCTTTGCAAACAGTTCGGTAGTGGACCTATAATCAGCTTCTTCCACAAGCCTGTGATGGAGACAGAAACAGTAGTATGAGAACCATTGTCTACCGGAAACAAGCAAAGAAAGGCCAACTATTAAATATTTGTGAACCACAAGATTAAATTATCCAATGAGTTTAACATAGTTACTCTGTTGTGATTAAACCATACTGCCACAAGAATTATACTTACCAACCCATTGTTTGAAGAAACTAAAGTCCCAGTATAATAAGAGGTGATACAAGGAATTGTTGTCATAATTAAGACATTGGTTATTTACAATTTTTTGTACAGGTAGTCATTTCCTCAATTAGAGTAGGATTGTTTTGGTTGGTTACCCAAGGAAGGAGACTTCTCAATCAAATCCTTCTATTTGTTGCCTCTCGAGACAGAGGGCCAACAGTTTTCTTGGAAAGCAGTTTGGAAATCTAAAGCTCCTCTTAAGGTGGCTTTCTTTGCTTGGACAGCGGTTTGGGGAAAATTTTTGACTATAGATAATCTAAGAAAGAGGGGACAAGTGGTGATGAATTGTTGTTGTTTATGAAAATGTAGTTAGGAAATGATTGATCATCTCCTCATTCATTGCTCATTTTCTTGGTCCATACGATCTCTTGGGTTTGTTTCGGATTTTTTGGGTTATGCAGCATTCCACCATGGAGGTGCTAGTTTCTTGGAGGGGTAGATCTTTTGGCAAGAGATTGGGGAGAGTCTGGCATATGGCCCGCTTTGCATTTGGTGGACCATCTAGAGGGAAAGAAATAATAGAGTTTTTGAAGGAGTCGAATCTCCCATTTGGACTGTGAAAGCATTGGGTTTGAACTTTCTTTATTTTTGGATCTGAGGGGGGCTCTTTTTTGTCCATAAATTCTTTTGTATCTTTTTTTGTATTCCATGAGAATGGGAGCATAGGTTGCTTTGTATATACCTTTTGTACTTTAGGTGCACCCCCTTGGTGCCTTTTAATTATATTTCTTATCAAAAAAATTAATAACATAGAAAACACTTGGTTAACAATCTTTATTTTTGTTGACAAATCCCTATTTGATTCGGTTGACTCGGTAAACAGAGAATTTATTTCCCCTTAAAACTGAGATTGTACAGCCTGTAAACTTTGATTTTTTTTCTTTTATAACTGTTGTTAATTAGGCCCTAATCTCTAGAGATTGTTTCCTGATTTCATGTAGATTTAGTTTCCTAAAATAGCGGCCATTGTACTCTTTATATTCTGTATTTTTTTTCCTTAGTTAAAATATAGGAAAGATATATGTCTGTATGGTATCAGAGCCCTGACTTTTTTTCTGCTCCCGTTTCTTCTTCTATACTGGGAATTTTTTTCTGCACAACCTTCATTGCTTGTAATCCCTGGCCTTCTATTGCCTTCAAATACTTCAATCTCTGCCCCGAAAAATCTCACAATGTCTGTCACATCTGAAACCATTGTTCCAACCAACACCGAGTCAAATCAATCTGTCCAGACTTCACATGGTGAATATCAAAACCTACAACCATCATACCAACTCAATGGAAGAAATTATCTGGTATGGTCCCAATGGGTAAGGACGTATTTGAAGGGTAAGGGACAACTCAACCACCTAATTGGTCCTGTGCCGAGTCATGATGATCCAAAGCTCGAGGCTTGGGACGTGGAAGACTCCTCAATTATGTCATGGCTCTGGAATTCGATGCAACTAGAAATAAGTGGAACCTGCATGTTTTTGACAACTGCCAGAGAAATATGGGACACCGTGAAGCAGATCTACTCCAAAGTTAAGGATGCAGCCTTAGTTTATAAAACTAAAACCAAGATTCACTCAACAAAACAAGGTACAAAGTCTATTCCCGAGTATTATAACACTTTGAAAGGCTTATGGCTTGAACTTGATTACTATCAAAACATTAAGATGAAGTGCAGTGATGATGTCGCTATGATGTTAAAATTTGTGGAAAGCGAAAGAATTTATGAGTTCTTGGCTGGACTCAATCTGGAATTTGATCAAATTCGGGTGCAAGTGCTTGGAAAAGAAGCTTTACCTCTTTTGAATGAGGTATTTTCTGTCATACGCGTTGAAGAGGGAAGGAGAACCGTGATGTTGGACACTCCTACTGATGAAGGATCTGCCCTGGCTGTGGTTAAGCCACCATCTCCAAACAAATTCAAAGGCATGAACTCAAACAATGAGAACAAAGGAGAAATGTACAGGCCACCAATCAATAAAGAGGACCTTTGGTGCAACTATTGCAAGAAACCAAGGCATACTAAGGAGATGTGTTAAAAATTGAAGGGAAAAACACCATTTGGCAAAAACAACACCACCCACCAGCGATATGCTCCATGGGGCAGCCAAGCAAATATTGCCCTTGTTGATGATAAACCTATCCAAGACTCAACTAGTAGCAGCTCGGAGATGCTAAATAAGGAGGAAATTGAGAAACTCCGGAGCCTCCTCACTTCACTTGATAAACCGGTTGGCTCATGTTCATTGGCACACTCAGGTAGGTATTCCTTATCTCAAGCCCTTAGTGTCTCAAAGGACTGTACTTTGCATGAAACCTAATAGACTCAGGTGCCACAGACCACATGACCAACTCTTCACACCGTTTCACAACATATACCCCATGCCCTGGAAACCAAAAAACCCGCGTTGCTGATGGAACTCTTGCATCTGTGGTAGGAAAAGGAACCATCAATCTTACACCTTCTCTTGCTTTGAAATCTGTTCTTCATCTGCCTAAACTTTCTGTAAATCTTTTGTCTATACATCAGATTACAAAAGACCTAAACTGTAAACTGACATTTTTTTCCCAATCATTGTGTCTTTCAGGAACCAGTTATAGGGAGGACGATTGGGCTTGCTAAAGAGAAGGAAGGACTCTACTTTCTAGATACCTGTGGTGGCAAGGGCAGTGACCATCTTTATCTCATTTCTCAGAAAAATTCTCACCAAATAAAGCACAAATTTGGCTTCATCACTATCGTTTAGGGCACCCTTCTTTCTCTGTATTAAAGACTATGTTTCCTGTTTTATTTCATAATTTGGATGCTAAGTTTTTTCATTGTGAAGTATGTCAGTTTGCCAAACATCATCATGTCTCATTTCCATTGAGTGATAATAAATTTTTATATCCTTTCTCTTTGATTCATACTGATGTGTGGGGACCTTCTAGGATTTCAAATATTACTAGAGCTCGCTGGTTTATTTCTTTCATTGATGACTGTACTCGTGTTACACGGTCGTTTCTTATGAAAAACAAATCTGACGTTAGTTCTGTATTCCCTATGTTTCTTAAAATGATTCAAAATCAGTTTGGTGTTTAGATTAAAAATATTAGATCAGACAACTGGAAAGAATACTTTAACCAGTTTCTGTCACCATTTTTCCAAAGGGAAGGGATAATACACCAATCATCATGTACAGATACTCCACAACAGAACAAGGTTGCAGAACGAAAAACCATAATCTTCTTGAAACAACCCAAGCCCTTTTATTTGAGAAACAAGTGCCTAAATCCTATTGGGGGGAAGCCGCGTTGACTGCAGCTCATCTCATAAACCGTCTACCTTCAAGAGTATTGGGCAATAAAACTCCAGTCAGTGTCCTTTCACAATTCTATCCTGAATTCAATAAGTCTACCCAATTACCACCAAGAATATTCGGTTGTATCTCCTATGTTCACATTCATGCACAAAACCGGGGTAAATTGGATCCTAGAGCCCTTAAATGTGTCTTCCTTGGTTATTCCTCAACCAAAAAAGGGTATAAATGCTATCATCCCAGTTCAAACAAAATTCTTTCTCTCTAAAGATATTACCTTCGCTGAAAGCAAGTCCTTTTTTGGTGAAACTTATCTCTAGGGGGAGCATTTATTAGAAGATAAGTTTAATTTCAGTCTCGGTTTTGATAATCTTGACATTTCAGCTCCTAAAACACTCATTCCTTCTGTTGGTTTTCTTTTTCCAGCAGAAACATCTAGTTCTCTTTCTCTAGCAGAATCATCCTTGTCTCCAGTTGAAACCGAAAAAACTCCTGATGAGAAAGCAAGTAGTGATGGTACTACCTTGCCATTACAAGAGTATTCAAGAAGGAAAAAGTTTGAACCTGAACCGGTGCAAGCCCAAGAAGCCGAACCTATAACAGGTACTGAAAATCTTTCTCCATCTCAAAATCGTCTTTTTTCAAATCTTGATATACCAATTGCCCTTAGGAAAGAAGCACGAAAATGCACTCAACATCCCATAGCAAACTTTTATCTCCTTTGATAGACTCTCTCCACTACATAAAGCATTTCTCACAGATTTTCATACATTAAAATTCCACAAACAGGCCAAGAGGCATTTAGGGATGAGAAATGAAAAAAAGCCATGAGTGAGGAAATGAGAGCTCTAGAGAAAAATAAGACATGGGATATAGTTGAGTTACCAAAAGGGAAGAAACTGGTAGGGTGTAAATGGGTGTTTACTGTGAAGTATAAAGTTGATGGAACCTTGGAGAGGTATAACGCTAGACTTGTGGCCAAAGGCTACACTCAAACATATGGAGTAGACTATCAGGAGACATTTGCCCCAGTTGCAAAAATGAATACTATTAGAGTACTATTATCTTTAGCAGCAAACCTTGGGTGGTCCTTGCAGCAATTTGATGTTAAGAATGCATTTTTGCATGGTGATTTAGAGGAAGAAGTCTACATGGAGGCACTTCCGGGTTTCACTGAAAACTTTAGAGACAACAATGTGTATAGGTTGAAGAAAGCCCTATATGCGTTAAAACAGTCCCCTAAAGCATGGTTTGGGAGATTTACCAGTGCAATGAAGAACATGGATTTCAAGCAGATCCAAGGTGACCATACACTCTTCATCAAACGATCGAAAATTGGTAAAATTATAGTCTTGATTGTTTATGTTGATGACATTATTGTAACTGGAGATGACTTTGGAGAAATTGAGAAACTCAGGAAGCAGTTGGCCAAAGAATTTGAAATAAAAGAATTGGAAAAACTGAAATATTTCTTGGGAATTGAAGTAGCATACTCTAGAAATGGCATCTTTATTTCCCAACAGAAATATATCCTTGATCTCCTTGAGGAAACAGGTATGCTTGGTTGTAAGCCCTCAGACACTCCTATTGAGCAGAATCACAAACTAGGGGAAGCTGCAGATGACATGATGGTAGATATGGGGAGATATCAAAGGTTAGTTGGGAAACTCATTTACTTGTCCCACACAAGACCCGACATTGCCTATGTCATGAGTGTAGTCAGCCAGTTCATGCACTCTCCGAAGGATCCCACTTGGAAGTTGTTCACCAAATCCTACAATACTTGAAATCTACTCCTGGGAAAGGCATCCTCTTCAAGAATAATGGAAAATTAAGTCTAGAAGCCTACACGGACGCAGATTGGGTTGGATCGGTAGTGAACCGCAGGTCAACATCTGGTTATTGTACCTTCTTAGGAGGAAATTTGGTGACTTGGAGAAGCAAAAAACAGGCCGTGGTGGCTAGATCAAGCACTGAAGCAGAATTCAGAGTTATGGCACATGGAATTTGTGAACTCTTGTGGCTAAAGATTATCTTGGAAGACTTAGGAGTCAAGTAGGAAGGAAGCATGAAGTTGTACTACGACAACAAGTCAGCAATCAATATACCTCACAATCCAGTACAACATAACCGTACAAAACACATGGAAGTAGATCAACACTTCATCAAAGAGAACCTGGATAGTGGCTTAATTTGTACTCCCTATGTCTCAACGAATGGGCAACTTGTGGATATCCTCATCAAATGAATACCGAGTCACTCATTTCAACATATTATAAGCAAGCTGGGAATGGACAACATCTATTCACCAGCTTGAGCAGTGTTAACAAATCTCTATTTGATTCGGTTGACTCGATAAACAGGAAATTTATTTCTCTTTAAAACTAAGATTGTACAGCCTGTAAACTTTGATTTTTTTTCTTTTATAACTGTTGTTAATTAGGCCCTTATCTCTAGAGATTGTGTCCTGATTTCATGTAGATTTAATTTCCTAAAATAGTGGCCATTGTACTATATATATTTTGTATTTTTTTCTTAGTAAAAATATAGGAAAGATAACTGTATATAATTTTTCACATAAAAGACTGGGCAACTAATATGCATAATTGGTCATTTGGTCTAACATTCATAACCGAATATTGCAACAAAAAAAAAAAACGTACATATGGTTAACAGTCAAAGGTGACTACCTAGACCTCCAACTGGTCAAGGCTTTGAAATTGTTAGTAGATGTATCAAGAAACGTTATGAATGGACATCCCCAGAAACTTCAACACTATGAATAGTGGATTCAGAATCTATAGTTTTTCTATGTTTCAGTGACATTAGTGAGCCGGCAACTTTTTGGGGATGTCCCTAAATTGG
Source organism: Nyssa sinensis (assembly GCA_008638375.1). Lineage (NCBI taxonomy): Eukaryota > Viridiplantae > Streptophyta > Magnoliopsida > Cornales > Nyssaceae > Nyssa > Nyssa sinensis. The sequence continues at coordinate 30,051,101 of CM018041.1, read as the reverse complement.
ATCCAAGGATTGGCTAATTCTGGAGAAGAAAGACTGCTAAAATGGGAAGAGGTTATCTAGGAGCATGGATTTAAGTCGCGGTTGCAGTATACGAATCGGTCGCGGTCGCGATGTAACGGTATTGAGAGTATCAGGTCATTCGAAACAGGAATCAAAAACCGCAATCGTAAATTTTTTTCAAACACTAGCAAATCTCTTAAAAGTCATTGATACACATATCTTGATTACAATTATCACATTTTAATCTTTTTTACTATTAATTTTTAATTTTCTAACACCTAAAAAATATTATTTTTATAAATAACAGTTAAGAATATATTTTATTATTTTATATGGATATTTTTAAGTTAAATTAATAAAAAATATCATTTAATTTGTGTAACATTACAAAGAATAATATAAATAATAACAAAAAATAATTATAAGCATAAAAATCAATTTAGTTGAATAATTATGGAATAAAAAAAAATTTAAAAATTTTGAGGCCAAGAGGCCTTTACTAGTTCGTATTGACTCGAATGTTTTGGTAACTCATTTCAATTTTTTTTTAATTATTTTGTTAAGTATCTCTCTTGTATATAAATGTTATAAAAACAAAAATCATAAGAATTCTATAGGAACAACAAAATAAGGAAAAAAAAAACATAAAATAGATGTAACAGTACTGTAACGGCCATAGCGGGCGATATGTAACGGTATCGGCCGATATGGCTGTGAATTTTAGCAACACCGATATTTTGGCCAGTATCGGTATCGGAAAGTTAAAAAACCGATACGTAATGGCCGATACATAACATAACGGCCGTTATTTAACACCATGTCTAGGAGACTCAGTGCTATCGGAACTGGATTGGGCAGTCAAACTGGTAAACAGGTGGACCAGCCAGTCTACTCGTTCAGTTCTTGATTGGATCAGTTATGCTAATGATCTGTTGTGAACCAACTTGCCCATACCGGTTTAAGTCAAATCACTAAAAGCTGGTCAGTTGAACCGGTCACAACTCCTTCCTACCAAAGAAAGTTTTATAAGTTATCCTTACAAAGTCTCGAATCAGCACAAATTACTTTGCTACCTCTACCAAAAAAAAACCCATATGTCATGAATGGTGGATTCAGCAAGTGTAATTTTATGTGCATAGCAGGGATACTAGGGAGTTAGAAACTATTTGAAACGTCATGTCCCTCAATTTGATTCAAGGATTGGCTAATTCTGGAGAATAGTAATTAGCAAAGTGAGAAAAGGTTATCTAGGAGACTTTTGGTAAACATAGTTTGTTCCTTCAATGCGTCCGCAATCAGAAGCTGTAATTCTGTCAGGGTGACCAATTAAAAATGGATTCAGGGATCAACTAAATATGATGGAGGTGCAATGATGCGGTATTGTAGCATCAGATGGATGTTGCTTGACTAATTCTGTCAGGGTGACCAATTAAAAATGGATTCAGGGATCAACTAAATATGATGGAGGTGCAATGATGCGGTATTGTAGCATCAGATGGATGTTGCTTGACTAGAAAATTAACTCCGCAATCTCCCCAATCCCCCCCCCCCCCCAAAACAACAAAAAAAAAAAAAAATTAAAAAAAAAGGTCCATATTGCAAGGGCTCAAAGGCAAAGATGCATCGGCACCTATGAAGCACAAACACTGTACGGACCGCTGCACACATTTCCCTTCTCAACCATAAATCCTGTGAGCAGGTTCACCATCCTTTGGCCTATTGAATCCGCTAAACCCCTACTAAACCAGGCCAAAGATCCTGCTAAACACACCCCCACCCCTCCCCAATATATATATATACACACACACACACACACACACACATATATAATCTCCACATCCCTCTCCATTTCAAATTCAAATCATCTGCCTTATCCTTTACCATCAGATTTCCTTGTTGCATACTCCCCCAACGTGTCCCACTTCCTCTGACACCTATATTTCCATTTCCATGCACGTCCATCACATGACCTTCATGAATCATCCCTGAACTGTCTCTGGTCTATTCCTGATCTAATTCAACCACTGACCAGCCCCTTCAATCTGTAGTGAGGTGCTGTTTCGGCCTGAAATGGCCCCTAATGGGCATATCATAGACCCGGAGCCAACTCTGACCTTAATGATTTCCGGAATTTTAGCTCCGTCACTCACACCCTAGCCCACCAGAAATGCAAGCGACATTGCATTGACTCGTCAACTTGCAGGAATCCACTGCATCTCTTACCTTTCTGTCGAAACACTTCTTGATTCCATAAATAGATCAGCAGTCACAGAATTAGAATCCACATTGTTTTTGTTTGGGCCTGCATCTGGACAGAAACAGCCACCCTACGGTACCCACCAGCCCAAATGGACGGGCAATCCTTCAAAACTCCATTCTTTCTCTACTTATAAATAGAGAAATAAAACCCCATTCTTTCTCCACCATGAACTCTCCTAGCTTCTGAATCTAACAGGAAACCAAAGAGAAACAAATCCCCCACTAAGATACATCACCTTCACCCCCAACGGAATCTTCCACACTCAATCAGCCCATTGTTGGACCTTCCTCATTTATGGAACCACCGTGACAAAAGAGCCAAATCTGCCAAGCATCTCCACATGAATTACAGACTTTCTTTGCAAGAGTTCTTGTCGACTTCTAAGTCACATTTTCCATTCTGAGACGTAGCCTATATTTTAAGTGGCTTCTCCCGCCATGTCTTCATTCCTCTAATGTGCTCCATATCTATCTCCTAAATACTTTCTCCATCTCAATCCATCCCTCTTCCAACTCCGTCTCCAGTAAGATCACAAATTGTGTTTTACACAGCTATAACTCCACCACGATGAAACTCCCCATTCCACTAGCTTCCCTCCGCTCTACTTGCATAGTCACCCTCCTCATTCGAAGTTCTCATACACCTCCCCAGGATATTTATTAGAATTGGTTGATTTTAAAGTTCTCTTATGTTAGAAGTATTTTGGTAATTTTGACTTTTGGGCTCTAAAATGGGCTGTCATGTTGGTCTTTTGATTGTGAGCTTGCTTATGTATTCAAGGTCATATTTGATGGACCTAGTATGTTTAAAATAGTCCCAAGTCTTAAGGTCAATCCTGGTTACCAAATTCCCTCGGTCTCCAAGTCTTAGTTCCCTGTACAAAAGAGTTGTATTTGCCTTGCTTTCAGAATCGAATGAATTATTTTACATCTTGTTATTATGTTTTGTGATAAATCTTCTGCTTACGTGTGAATATCTACGAGACTTGGTGTGATTTAGGTTTCTCCCTCATATTCTTATTTCTCTCTATCTCTTTAACCCTTCAAGATCTTAGAAAGATGCTATTTGTGGTTATTCCATCTATTTGTGCATCAAGTTTGAAGATCTTAACCTCCGCATCAAAAAAAATGTTCCAAGATGTAAATCTATAATGAAGAAATGATAGTAGCAAATGTGTGTACCTCTTATGGTTTAACAACAAAAAACAGAACAGACATGCTTTATGACAAGATTTCTGTATTTTATTTTTTTTCTTTCAATTTCAGGAAAGAAAAAAAAACTTTATGGCAAGACAGAGAACATAGAAATATAGTCGTCATTATGACTCCCAATAGTAGACATGGGTTTCTGCTCCATTTTGCAACCTATAAAATGACAATAATTGAGTATGCACTCTGTTTTGGTAGCACATTTCTCTTTTTAGGACCAAGGTATCCAGCTCTACAAGTATGAACTAGAAAAAAACAAAAACAAAAACAATAATATTAAACTTTCACCTTTGTTGGCGAAGTTTTTCCTCTACAGGATCAAGGGGCACTTCTTTTGGCACTTCAACGGCTTTCCCTTTCTTTTCACTAGTTTTTTTCGTGTCAGATTTCTTAGGAGCCTCTTGAGTAGGAGGTTCAGCTGCAGGTGCCTGATTTCATCACATTAAAAGCAACAAATAATGCATTGACAGTAGCAAAGAGAACCACTTCATAGTGCTTACACATCATGTAGCATGCTTTGTCAATTGCAAGGATGCTTCAACACTATGGTTGCACAATAGCACATTCTTTAAATAAAATGCACCTAACAACTAGATAGTTTAGGTCAAACAGTCTTTGACATATTTCTCTTTTTATACGTAACTGTTTCATAGAAAAGTGCCAAAGGGGGCACAATAATTGAGATATTTCAAAACCATTACATTCCTGAACACAACTTAATCAAGGAAACAAAAAGAGTAGTTTACTGCTGAATCAATGCCTTCTTGCACTTTCCATGGATATATATATATATATAACAGGAAATACTTCAATAAAATATGTCAAAAGTTACTCAATTGGTGCGCTAAAATAAGGAAAGATTGATGTTTCAGTGTTTAGTGAAGGTGGAAATAAAATATAACAGCTCATGGATGAAAAGCCGGCTCAAATTTAAAAGGTGTCAACTACTTGACAAAAAATATAAAACAATTATCGGTATCAACTAATTCAGCATTCAGGACACCTAAAAAGAAGTGAGAGAAGGTTTAAATTAGAACCCTCTTTTTTTGACAAGTATGAAAAAAGAATTTTCTTTTTCTACAAGTACGGAAGAAGAAATTAAAAAAAAAAAAACACGAAAAAATGACATTGCATGATAAACATGTTGGTACAAGAGGTATAGAGTATTCGATAGCCAGTATGTACTGTTTGGGGGAGGGGGGCGCTTGGGCTCCTTTTAATGAATATATTACAGAAAAAAAAACACACACACACACTGGTATAAGAGTGAGAAGCAGAAGCAAATACAGGAAAAATAAGCAGCAGAATCCCAGGAGAAGCAGTAGGCCACACAAACTCAAGTTTTTCAGTTAAATTCCTTAAGTTCAATCTAGATTCTCCTAAACATCAGGTTTGGATCACACCACAATTACCCTCCATTTTTTTTCAACTGGCACAAATCATTTTTAAGAGTGCAAATGCATATTATAAGGAATATGTTGCCATGTCATATTAAGGAGTGAAAATGAACTTATTGGGCACATGTGACTAATCTGTAATGGCTGGAAACAAACTGCAGTCATTTAATGCCTCATACAAGAATACATCTTTTACACATGGATAAGATTGGAGAACTTATTCAGCACACGTGATTAATCTGGAATGGTTGAAAACAAACTGTCATTTAACCTTTACAAGAATACAACTTCTACCGTTTTACGTGTGGCTAAGATCATATCTACATCCAATTGAACGAAATGAAAATAGATTATCAACATTACCAGAGCGGGTTCATCTTCATCTTCATCTTCCCAAGATTCCTTCACGTCATCTTCATCCATGTCTTCATCATCCCATTTATTATTTGTCTGCTCCTTTTTGAGAAGAGGTGGAATTGACTCTTCCTCTGAAACAGTTGCATATGATTTTCCAAAAATTATTAATTAACACACTCCACCATAACAACAATGAGCAAAATAATGAAAAAATTGGATGACAGTAGAATACTAAAAACAAAGACCAAATACCAGTTGCCCCTCATGAGGTTCAATCAAACATAATTAATATTGCCCCAAGTTTACATCTCACTTGTCAGCAGATATTCACAATTTGAGCTTCCTAAATCATACCTTTATTTGTAATACAATGTTAACTAATGACAAATCCAGTCCAGGACGGCTATCAAAAAAAAAAATCCAGTGTAGGACATCTTTTAACTTATTGACCAGTTTCAAAACCGTGGGAGTGGAGGTAGCAAATGGTATTATGTCAAAGCTTCAAGGGATGCAAGCCAGACTTCATAAAGCCCAGAACCAAATTTTTTTGAGAACCCTAAGGAAGGTCGACTCTGCCTGAAACATTTTTAAAAGGCCACAAAATTCAAAAGCAATGAAACCTTAGAATCACTGCCATTAGTTCATTTCTCCCTTTTATTTTTTTGAAAGGTAAATCACACACACACACACTTGCCCCTTGAGGGGACTTGAACCCTCAACCTCCCATATGGGGAGGTGGAGGAGATACCAACCAAGCTAGAGCTTGTTTGTCATTTCTCCCAATTTTGATCCAAAGAAACCCAGACTTTTCATCCATTCAGGAATCTACATATGTACTACAAGTAAATTTCACTACGGTCCAGTACATTTTAATATAATCGATATATAAATTAGCAAAGACGGTGTACCAAGCCTTTCATTCCTAAGGTTGCTTTTTTTGGTTGAGCAAAGGGAGCTCAGAAACATCCTTAATGTGGTTAATTTGATTTTAGATGGCAATTGAGTAGACAATTGAGTTAAAAGGACTACTCTAGAGGTTTGTTTATTTATTTATTTCTTGCACCTTTAGGGAAAGAGGGAATCTCCCTAGTCATCCACTAACCCACGATCCCCTCTTGCAGATCGCTTCACTTGCTTGCGTTAGTGACACGATAAACTTTTGACTGTTAAGCGGGCTCTGGAAGCTCCCAAAATGGGATTCTTAGTCCCCCCCCCCCCCCCCAAACAAAAAAAAAAAAAAAAAACAAAACAAAAATGTGGTGAACTAAAGCTAGCTATATAAACATTTTCTTATCTTTAAGAAACCCTATAAGGATTCTATAAAGTCTTGCAATGATAATGATAGAATGCAGACACTAATGCTAAGGCAATAGTTTTGATGATGAAACACTAGTAGTCGTCAATGATGAATGGACTAAATTGATCCTATCATATAAACTTCTCTCCCAACAATTAATGATGAATTCAATGATACATGGCTTGTTGTATGACTGATTATCAATGTATGTGCTCATGATTGTGGTATATATAGAATGCAGTTGTCAAGGAATTGCAAGTATTCATCATAATCTAAGGAGTAGAAGTCTGGCTAACCGGTCAGAGCAAAATACAAGAAACAGAGATCAAAGCCTGCTCCAGCTAAAGGTACACAGACATCCGGATGACCGGATCAAAACACTCAAGATACAACAAGCTCAAAATCACAATCTGTTGACCGGAAGTGTGAACTTCGGCTAACCGGTTCAGAAGCCTAGAGATGTTGCCAGCTCCTAATCACAATCAATTGACCGAAAGTGTCATTATTGGCTAACCGGAGCAGACAATTTCAAAATACAGAGAGCAACTCCAAGACCTGGAGACAAGTCTGGCTGACCAGAAGTCCCTGACTTGCTAACCTCAACTCTGGTCAAACTAGTTGTTTTTTAAATGTTGACTAGCCTTTAGACACTTTTGGGCACATTTTGAATCCATTTCGGGAAATAGTATGTAAAGGAGTGTACAACTATTTGGAAAGGTATCAAAAGCATTCCCTTTCAAATCCAAAGCAAGTCTACACTCACTCAAGCTTCAACCTTCGAATCAATCAAGCAAGAGGCCAAGACCTACTTGTCAATTCACAAGCCTCACTAGAGTGAGAAGGAGAGCCATTTATACATCTTTATATCTTCTTTCTCTTCATTGTTTTTGTGATCTCATTGTAATATCTTACCCTAATATAGACGGTTTTATGTTTTAGTTCTTGTAAACACTTGTATTGTTGTTGTGTTAGAGATCAGCTCCGTATCAACTGAGAAGAGTGTGAAGTTTGTACTGATTTAAATTATTTTTTCCTTTTCTCTTTTTTCTTCATAAGTGGAACTACTTATTTGAAGTTACTAAACACAAGATTTGAGACTATGGATATTATCTCAGTGTGTGTTATGTTCAAAAATCATAAGTAGACCTTTCTTGGCCATTAAAAACCCTTCTATTTCTCTCGAGCCAAATGGACAAAAAAGACAACTTCCTTGCGCTCTCCCTAACATGACCCCCTCTCCACCCAGAGCAAATAGCTCTGAAATTCAGCGGCAGTTCCTAACAGCATATAAAGATGGCGTCAGTGTCAACAAGTCCCAAACTAAATTGGGCATTGTCCAAGCGCAACCACAAAGAACAAGCAATAAACTCCATTAGTCTCTCGCCATGTAGATAACCAAACTGATACCCCTTTTCTGGAGGTTTTCTGCAGTAAAAATCATGTTCCATGCAGGTGTCCATGCAAATAAAGCTACCTTCACAGGCGCTCTAGTACACCAAATGGCCTTCCAGGGAAAATTAGACTTCCCCCTTCAAGTCAACACCGTCTAATAAGAGTTGACCAGTGACAAATCACCTTTACCCCCTTTACAAAGCAGGGAGCCTTCTGTCCAGAAACCCCTTCTAAAAACAAGTGACCCCCCCCCCCCCCCTACCGCCACGTAATCCAGAACCAGACTTCCTGGTTAGAAGCAAGCTGATGCAATCTGGCTCACCTTCAAAATCCCGTAAACACACCAAACATCTGTATAAAATTTCACTCTCCCTCCATCACCAAGAGCAAAAGTAAAGAAGTCTTGTGCACCTCTTCTTATTGACTTCCAAAGACCCACTCCATAGGGAACCTCCACCTCTTTAGAGACCTACCACCTCACAGCCATATTTAGCAAACACTACCTCCCTTCACAAAAATGAGGCTCATCTGTGAATCCCCAAAACCACTTCCCAAGGAGAGCCATATTAAACTTTCTAATATCTTTGATTCCCAATCCTCCCTCCTTCAATGGGTGCCTCGCTCTATCCCAACTCACCAAATGGAATTTTCTTTCCCCCCTTTTCCCCTTCTATTAAAAAATCTCTCTATAACTCGTCTAGTCTCTTCTCAACTGAAGCCAAAATCATTAACGATGACATAAAGTACATTGGAAGGCTTCCAAGTGTAGTTTGGATTAATATAATCTCCCTCCTCACCCCGAGCAAATACGGTTTCTTCCACCCAGCCAACTTTTTCCTAAAATATCCACCACCAGGTTCCGAATAACCTTTGCCTTTGAAGCATAGTTATCAGAACCAGTCCGAATATCAAGCCGGATAAGGGACCGGGTGGATGGGTCACTGGTTCAACCACCAAGTTAACGGGTCAGACCGAATGTATTTAAATTAATTTTTTTAAATAAATTATTAATTATAAAAAATAAAAATTATTATAGAAAAAAGGCCTTAAATGTTTTGGCCATGTGGTAAATCGAAGCAGACTATAAATATTTTATCATTTACGGTAATTCATTTTTTATCAGTATTATCATTTATGTTAATATCTTTATTCTTTATAAATATCAACGATACATGAGAACTATGAAGCAACATAGTAACATATTACAAAAAAGGTGCTCACTTGCCAAGTGCCAACAAAAAGGATGAATTTATGTTTATGTCCAACCAATCACAAGATCCCCCACAAGTATTGCACAAGCCAGATGTGGGAATATGTGAATGCCCAAACTGACAACTGTATTTCCATAATTAAAAAAAAAAAAAAACGAATTAAACGGACAGATTACCTCAAAGTCAAAACCAAGATGAGTTAGTAACAAGAATGTGGGCTACAAACTGACGAAGACGATGATGGGCGAAGATGACAAGCTGTCGAAGCCAAAGATGACGATGACGGCTGACGGCAATGAAACGAAGATGAACTATCTCATCTGGTTAGATTTTAGTTTCTTTGATTCTTAGACTCTCTTAAGTCTTTGAAAATCAAACCAAATAGGGGAAAATCAATTCCGAAATTAGGGGGCTTTGTCAAATTCTAATTTGTGAAGCAAAGGACATCAACACCCCATACAATTTTCTCCAAAACTAGGCAAAAATTGTTTTTTAAATAGATTTGTTAAAAACCATATGATTTTCTCCAACCCGAGCAAGTTGAATAGTTTGCATGAAAATCGGGCGGGTCAAATGGTCCAAAGCGGTTAAGCTCCTTATCCGTTCAGAATTTAAACCCAGCCCGGTTCACCAGTTCTCCAGACTAACCGGCCGGGCCGGATTTTATAACTACGCTTTGAAGAGGCCCCCAATGGCAAACTCAAATAGATTGAGAGGAAAGAGACTCTCCCACAACCCAAATTCCAAATTAACTCATACACCTCTGGCATATTCCTAGCCAAAATCAGCTCACTCTATCCCAGATTCACCTTTAGACCTGAGACTGCCTCAAAGCACAAAATCACACATCTCAAGTAGCAAAGGTGAAATTCCTCTACCCCTCAGAAAATAATAGTGTCATCAGCGTAGAGAAGATGGGATATCTTTGTGCCCACCCGCACCTCTCCTTTCCACCTCAAGACCTCTAATGAAACCTGTCCCCACTGGACAAGAACCGAAACTATACATCGAAAACGATATTTTGATCTTTGCCCACTGCTCTAGCCACAACCTACTCAAAGCCTCCATAAACATGACAAATAGAAATGAAGAACAAGGGCCGCCCGATCTCAACCCTCTCGAACTCCTAAAAAAAAACAATCGATGAACCATTTACCAATACTAAAAGCAACACTAAAGAGATACACATATCAATCCATCTCCTCCACCTATCCCCAAAACCCATCCTCTCCAACATATACTTCAAGAAGCTCTAGCTTGCATGATCATATGACTTCTCAATATCCAATATAGAAACCACTCCGTTCTCAGCACTTCATCCTAGAGTCAATGCATTCATTAGCTAGGAGAACAGCATCTAAAAATTCATCCCCCCCCCCCCCCCACCCCCACGAGCATGTTGGCTGGCTGAAATGATTTTCCAAAACACCTATAAGATGGAAAGCTAGGACTTCAAAAATTAGCTTGTAGATACTGCACATCCCCGAATGTTTTCAGCACCCTCCTTTAGAACTAAGGCTATGAATGAAGCATTTAGGCTCTTTCAAAAGTCCCATTCTCTAAGGGTACGTTTGGTACGCTGGAATGGAATAGGACAAGAATGGAATAGTATCAGGAATGGAACAGAGTAGGAATGGAATGGGAATAATTATTTCATTCTTTTGTTTGGCTAAATACTTAGTAATGGAATGATAATTTCATTCCTGTGTTTGGTTTGAACCATCAAATTGTTGGAATGGAATGGGAATAATTAATTCCATTCTTTTGTTTGGATACCCAATAATGAAAAAAATGTTCAATGTACATTTTTTTTATTATCAAAAAAAAAAATCAACCCGCATTTGTTTTATTGGCCAAAAAAAAAAGTTAATTCAACCTGCATTTGTTTTATTAGCAAAAAAAAAAAAAAAATTATATAGTCATCCTGGTTTCACGTACAAGTTAACTTCTTATAATTAATATTTAATAAATTAATAATATTTATAAATTAATAAATTTTTAAGAAATATAATTAGTTTTATGATAAATAATTAATAATTATATTACTTAATAATTAATATTTTTTAAAAATATATCTTTTATAATATTAATTATTAAAAAATTAAAACAATTATACATATATTTATATATATCCTATTTATAATATTTTTGGCAAATATATTTATAATTTTATTTAAATTAGAGTTAAATATATTGTAATTCATCTACATGAATAAAATATTTATTTATTAATAAAAGTATAAGAAAATTTATAATTATTAATTCTAATAATTAATAAATTTTTCATCTACCAAGTTTATTAATTATAAGAAAGTTGACTGTACTTGTGGTCGTGGGCTGTAGAGATGGATGGTCATTCCGTTAGGAAAGGAATGGGCATTCCTTAGGTTTTGTCAAGGAATGCTTATTCCTGTGCTAAGTGGAATAGCCATTCCGAACGGAATGAACATTTCATCATGTTTAAGCATACCAAACGCGGGAATGAAATGGGGACAGGAATGCTCATTCCATTCCTACCTCCATTCCTACATACCAAACGGGCCCTAAGTACTCAAAAACCACAATGATACTTTCCAAAATATAAAAAAACCACCATGATGTTATGCCTAACCATTGTGCAACAGGGCGTGAAAAAGGCCAAGGAGAAATTGTATGGACCTAGCGCTTTATCCCCATGACTAGTTGGGGCCACCACTTCTATCCTCTCAAAAGGTCACTTTAGACTCCCCCTATCTTCCTCTTCCAAAACTACGAAATCAACACCATCGAGGGCGGGATGCCAATGAAAAGTCTCCACATAAAGCCACTCATAAATTGAGATATACTCAGCTAGATCTCTTCCTTCTCTTGGACAATGAAAGAACAGCATGTTCCTGTCACCTTGTGAGCAACGTCGTCCAATGAAAGAACAGCATGTTCCAATCACCTTCCTTAAGCCACAACGCTCTAGACTTTTTGGCATCAACTAATATCTTCAGCTTGCCAGGGCCATCCAAGAGCCCTTTTCTTCTAATCTCTAGCACATCTATCCTCCTCAAAAAGAGGAAGTTCTTGCTCTTTTGCATCTAAGTTCTATAAATCTTGAAGCAGTCCAGCCTTCTTCACCTTGAGATTCCCAAAAACTTCCTCGTTCCACTTCCTAAAGTCTTCCTTCAGCATCTAAAGCTTTCTAGCCAATATAAAGCTAGGTCTTCTGTTACGTCGTAGCCCCTCCACCATCCCTCAACCATCTCCCGAAAGACATGCTCCTTCAACCACATTTTCAAATCTAAACGGACCCCTTTTAATACTCCAACAGTCAAGAAGTTGGATATGGTCAGAAACAGGTCTGGGAAAACAGGCTTGAATTAACCTAGGATAATGATCCTCACACTCGGTAGAGATGAGAAACTTGTCCAACCTGGACATCGCAGGAACCTCCCGACAACTGGAACCACATAAACTTCGCTCCTTCCAGGGGCAAATCAATCAACAACAATGAATTTATAATGTCTGAGAAGGCCTTTATTGCTCCAGTATATCTGCTGCCCCATAACTTCTCACTTGGTGAGCGAACCACATTGAAGTCTCCATCCACATACCACGGCTTATTTCAGCATGACTTGATTTGCTGGAGATCCTCCCACAAATCTGCCTTAGCTACATCTTGAACAGGCCCATAAACCCCTGTGAAGACCCATAGAAACCCTTTCTCTACCGTCTTCAACAAAACCAAGACTATGTACTGTCCCACCCACTGCTCCTCAGATGAAACCATCCCAGCATCCCACATGAGCAGGATCCCCCCCCCCCCCCCCCCCGGGCAGTTCATGCAGCACCTAAGCTCATCCACTCCACCCTTCCACCACCCCCAAACACTTCTGACTGCTGCCCTGGACATCATTTCAATCTTGGTTTCCTGCAAACATACCAAAACTTCCCTCCATTCCTTCAACAACTTCTCCAATGCAACTTGCTTGTCTGGGTCTTAAAGACCCCTCACATTTCAGAAAACAAAATAGAGATTCAAGGAGATTTTAGTCTCAAAATGCCCACCCCCTTTTCCCTGCGTTCATCCCCCAGGTTCTGAAGTCATAATTCACTGTAAAGATCAAATTCTTCAATTCTATTTTTAACTTTGTACTTGATTGGCCCTTGCTGCAGTTAGACTGCTTCCTATTCTTTCCTGTTTCCTCAAATAGCAGCATCAGATCAACCTCAAAGCCCCTGTGCATGATACCCCCAGATACCCCCCTCACCCCTCAATCTTTTTGAGAACCCAGACTGATGCTTCAATCATCATCGCCATTCTGTCTAGACTCTGCAGCACTCTGTTACCAGCAAAACCAACTGCCCCTACAACCCCGCACTCCTGTTCCTGCAGCATTTACCTCTGTCTGAAACTGAACAGGAGCCACCATCGATTAACTGGTCTTCTTATTCATTGTACAAACTTCACTTGTTTTGCCTATCCCCATCAGCATCGCAAGAGAAAGCCAGAACCAAAGTTGTGCTAGTCTCAGAAACTCAGAAACCTAGTTATCCCCCATCCCTAAACCCGTACTGATTGCCACCCGGATTCTCCATCTCTTCCTAGTATGAATATCTGCCTCTGCACTCGGGGCTTCAGAATCTTCATCCACCGACCTGACAACTAGCTCTATGGAGCTCAGTCCACTGTAACATCTATCTGAGCTCTGATCCATTGTACCGTTGCCACCTGAATCTCCATGGCTAACACAGGTAGACCTGTCCTTGCCCTTTCCTCAGCCATTAAGCTGGATTCACCTTGGCTTTACAAGATCCTGGCCACCACGACGACTCCGTCATCCCTGCCGCTTTCCACCATCAAGCTTGGCTCTTGATCCTTTTCACTTCCATCTGCCCTCAATTGAGTTGTTCTCTCTGGACGCACCTGCAAGATGAAGCCCCTCTTCATCAATTCTGTGGGCCAATTCAGGATGGTATGTAGGGATAAACACCCTAACCATAGACGGGGCCTGGGCCCATCTATTTCTCAGCCAAACTGAGCTCCCTTCCCCCCATTTGAGACTTACCATTTGGGCCTAAGTTGTCATTAGATCTACTTGAGTCTCCAACTGCTGCTTCCCAAATGGGCTGGGCAGCCTGGGCCCCATACTACCCCCCAAACCTTCGTTTCACAAAATTCTTGGGGCCCCGCCACCCTTCTCCATTCTAAACTAAAAATCGTTGACTTAGCCACCTCTCCAACGACCCAATCCCATTCTCCCCTCCCCCACATTTACTTGCGTTGCTACTCCTTGGGCTGTTAGGCCTTTTAAGCCCAACACATTCACTCATTTCCTTGAAGAAAGCCCAATCGCAAATTTGAATTTTGATTCCTGATCTTATCCTCCACGTGGCTGCCTCTCCCCTCACCGCAATCTCCCACAGCAAAGTCTCACATCTTCCCTTCCCACGCACTTCATGCGCATGCATAATCTTCACTCCAGTCCTCTCTCCAATCCTCCCCCTGTTCGATTCTGGCTGCTCCCAAACTGCAAAGTATAGTCCCATCTCCGCCCATATTGGAACCACAATCTTCCATGGACCCACCTCAATTTTAATCGACGACAGCAAAGTCTTCCAAGGTGATTGGACCAGGATTCGAGCCCATCTCAGGTGGCTCCTGTTCGCCGTATCTGTATCAACCCTGATAAAACCTCCACAACAATATCCCAACATGCAAAACAGTTGCGGAAACCAAAGAAAGGCTAGAACACCCCTGAATCTTATCCAAACCTCTCTTGGCTTCCTTTCCTGTCTGTGGCAGCATCCCCCCACCCCCCACTAGTCTAGGTACACCGGAGCTCCATCAAAGCTTTAATCTCTATTATTCCAAAGCCTCCTCTAGAGACAAAAGCTTGAATAAAAATAAAGCCCCGTGCATGTCTCTGACTTGACCTCCCGCCAACCCCCCCCCCCCCCCCCAAAAAAAAAAAAAAAACCACGGTTTGACCAATTGCTGGATGCTTTGTTCCAACAGCACCAGATCGCTCATTTCTCCCACTCTCCCAACCAAGCATCTCCTCATGGAGTCAAGCCATTCTTTACAAGACTCGAAACTCACTTCCACATCTTCCCACACACCTCTGACGATTGAGACTACTATGGGATTTTCCGGCCACCCCTTCACCATCACCACCTCCTTATAGGATTTCGCCTTTTCCACTCAACATTCCTGCACTGGTTCAAGTCTCTGAAATGCCGATAGAGACTACTGTGGGATTTTCTGGCCCATGTGGTTTTTGCCTAATGCTACGATTAATAGATTATTACTGTTCAAAAGTGTGTGACCAAGAACTGATCAAAAAAAAAAATTTGCGTGATCAAGAAACAGATGCCTGTCCCCACTGCAGCATTAGATTGTTCACATAATGTATCAACAATTCAACATATATCATCTTAAAAAGTATGAACCATGAGAAATGAAATCACAAAACAATTAAATGAACTGCATAACCTTCAATATAGTTTGTCTAAGAAAGTATTGCATATCATGGTTACAAATTAGAAGATTAAATGAAATAACATGACAAGGTATCAAAAATTTTGTAATGACAATTAATATAATTAAAGGCACATTAACAAGTGGCAGTTCCAGTAGAAGTTACAGTCAATAAATCACAAAACGTATGCAATATGACAGTTATTTCTAAGCCACGGATAGCTGCTGAATGCTTCCAAAAAATCAATTTCAGTTATAGCTAACTGCCTACTTAATAAACCAGTACTAATGATGACGACAATGAAAACCATAATCAGCTTCACGATATTATGTATTGGTGCCAAAATTAGTCACTGCTTTTCAACTTTCAAGCTTTAGAGCAAGGTAGGCTTCATTTAAATAGAATAGATATCAAATTTATTTTCCGAAACTCAGTCTTTGCTACTTGTTGCACAGTTCAATCAAGTATCCAAAGTCCTATCTTTTAATTTTCAAAATCTATCAACAAAATAATTCTTATCCTATCTATCAATAAAAGAAAAGACACTGCACTCCTAACGTTGCAAACCACCCCACCTTTTAAAGTACATATAGAAGCAAATCAATTCCATCAGAACATGTAGTTTCCACATCTAATTATTTCTTACAGACTTAAATAGTGTGGATAGTAACTACAGTATAAAATTAACTAGGCATGATTATACTCCATGTCAATAGCAAAAATTGTCGAAAAGTAAAACCAAGAAGTATTACCCCAGTCCTCCATCTGATGTACTCCTCGGCAATTTGAAAAAACTTTGAAATTCAGATATATGTGCTATCTTGCAGAAAAATTGAAAACCTGCATTGCATAGGCATAAACATGATAAATATTGAACATCCATTTCAGTTAACAAAATCTTTTAGAGTAACATTAACAGCACTCATTCCAAGGAAAATGGAGAGTTAGGAACAGAACTGGCATCAGATTGATAACCAAAAAAGCTCCATCATGGGTTTGACGAGTACAATTGCTGTCATCAGTTTGATAAATACAAACACCAAATAAATGTTTTCCATGGAATCATTACCCTAGGGCATGACTTTCTTTTCTCAATTCGGAAAGGAAATTTAATACAAAGGAGAAAAGGTGCATATTAAGAGGATGACACAACCTGAAATAAAAGAGAATTATCACCCTGGGGCATGACTTTCCTTTCTCAATTTGAGAAGGAAATCTGATATATTTTTTCGTTGAATTATTACCCTCATCAATGATTTCTGCTACTTTCAAATCCGTTGTCCATTTTCCTCATTTAGAGTCAATACAATTCATACATTTCCCACGATTAATGAAATCAATTCCATGTCATAAACGATTTCTGAAAGTCCAGCTTAACCACCACTCTTGTTAAACATTCTCTTTGCCTCTGCACATTTGTTTAGCAATTAGGACAGCATATCAGGAACAAAGTTTACTATAATAATAGGAAATGACCAAGGGAAAGACAACCATGTCCTCTTAGACAAGACCTTAGAGGCTATTATGAGTAAACTAACTGACCTATAATCTTTTAAGATTAAGGATGCACCATTCCTATGCTGGTGTCTCACACCCTATGAAGCATGGACACAAACGACACGACACAACACGGACACGGCATTTTTCAAAAAAGTAGGATACGACACGTTGGGGACACGTTTAATTTATATATACATATATATATTTCTTATATGACCATATAATAAAAACTTATCATTATTTTAATCAAAATTTGCATAAAAATCCACAAATCACAACAACATTTTTATGATATAATTATGTAGGAAATATAAACTAAAAGCAGCAGTAAATACAATCATTCGAGGTAACAAATCCAGCAACTAGCAGACAATAAATCAACAAAGAAAAAATCAGGGAAGGGAGACTCACAGTAGCATTAGGTGGGAAGGAGACAGCTTCTGAGTTCTGACACAACCTTCTACTAGGGTCACCTGGTACAGACTAATGGAGTCCAACCTTTAAAGGAATGCAAAAATCTGCACTGAATTTTTGTTGATTAAAACTGGAGAACAGGACCACGAACCAAAAAAAAAAAAAAAGAAGGCTTCAACTAGAGAGATGATGGTGAAGAAAAGAAAGAGGAGAACAGGGGGCTTCAGCTGGACCAAGTAAATCCAGAAAGGAAAAATATGAAGAAAAAAAGCAGGAGAGAGAGGGGACTGAAGTAGAGAAAGACATGTAAAAAAGGTCACATAGAGACTGTTGTAGAAAGATGTAAAGACAAAAATAGAGAGAATAAAATTCGATGTACTTGAGATTAAATCAAGGAGGAAACAGAGGGCTTTGGCTAGACCAAGAAAGTCCAGAAGAAGAAAAAAAGCAGGCTTCAGCATGACGAGAACAGAGGGCTTGGGCTTGGGCTTGGGCTTGGGCTTGGGCTTGGGCTTCGACTGAACAGAGGGGCAAAGGAGAGAAGAAAAGAAGAAAAACGGGAAGCGGAGAAAAGAAAGGAAGAAAAGAAGAAGAAGAAACTAAAGGAGAAAAGAAGAAGAGGAGAAGATGAAACGGAAGGAAGAAAAGAAGAGCAGGAGTAGAAGCATACCTGCTGGACGATCACTGGACCTAGCGCTTCAATAGACACAGAAATGAGAATAGCTCTGAAGATTGAGCATGTAATAAAATAAAACAAATAATAATTTAAAATTACCCCCACATGTTTTTTAAAATCACTTAAATAGTTAAATGACCCTGCCTGTTTTTAAAAAAATTACATATTAACCCCCAAAACGTGTTCCAACATGTCCGGGAGGTGTCCAAATTGCAGGAAAGAAGGGGGGGGGGGGGAGACACTCTTTTTTGCGTGATCCGGAGCGTGTTCATGTCAGACACGACACAGATAGATAAGATAAAATAGAGTGTCCATGCTTCATAGCGGTCACACCTACCAATTCAAACTATGCATCTTTGACCTCATCAACCCAGTCTCTGAGCCAATCATATATCTCAACCAGTGCTTCAAACTACACCCTCTGCTCATAGCCTCCACTCTTTCAGATGAAAACAAATCACTGAAAGTGTTCACAATCTACTAAGATAATCTATCAGTCACTTCTATGAGAGCCGAAACAGTTGATGCTTAGGGAGTTTCCATGTTTCTGAAAAGCAATCATTTCATTTTTGAAGCAGAAGGATGAAAGAAGGAATGAAATTATGTATGAAATACATTTTGCAGTACAATTTCAACAACTAGCTAAAAAATGTGTCAGAAAGAGCACATTTGCCTGAAACACAACGAAGCAATTTCCAGCATTTTTATTCATAAATTTTGTTAAAGAAAAATAATAATATAAATAGTGTCATCAAAATTTTAATCATCCCCATTCTCCAAATTTTGTAGAATTCTCAAAGTAGCTGGAAAAAATATTTCCTGGAAGCTGAAAGAAGCACACCTTTCAGTGTCTAAATTTCTTCTATAGCATTGATTCAAAATTACTCATTCAACCAATCAGATGTATGTCATTTAAAACACATAACCACAATATATCATTGATTCAAAATTACTCATTCAATCAATCAGATGTATGCCATAGATATAAATAAAAAGTTTTTTGTTAATAAATATATATACACACACACACAAACACAAATAAAGAAGAATGGTAAGAAACATATATACACTTGTTTTGTTTAGTAAGCAATTCAATCTCTGTTTGTAGAGTAAAAAACCAATAAGAAACTGTCTTAAATCTTCTTGGTAGTTCTTTTGATAGATAAAAACAATTCACTAAAAAGCACCAAAGGGGCTCAACCAACACACACAAAGGATACAAAGAGACAAAAGCCTAAAAAGAACAAAAGACCTAAATATCTGATATGACTAAAGTCTGATGGATTACCCAGATTAAGACACATCATATCAAATAAGGATAACAATGAATCTACTAGATCGTATCCGCTCAGTTCAACATCGATGCCGGGTCAGAACACATTCCCTTGGATCGGTACAATATGGAAAATTAGGTATCCTTTAATCAGATCAGTACAACAGGATGATGGCTGCATCAGGATTCCGAGATTAGTGTAGCTAAATGACAAATCGGGACATTGTCAGATCAGCATTCCCTACGGATCTCAGAGACTTACACTCCTATTAGGATTTAGAGGCAGTCTCCCATTTGATAGCTACTACTTCGATCAGATAATTAGAGCAAGTCCTAGTTCTACTTAGAGAAGGATTCTACTCAAATTGGAAACCTGATATCTCTATAAATAAAGGGCCAAGGTACACGTTTTACAAATGAAATTGAATCCCTGGAATTTCCTTTTTTATTATCTTCTCCTTATCTACTGTATCAGAGTGTCCATCACCGGTACTCCGCCCCATTTTTTGGCGACGTCAATATCCATTGCCAAAAATGCGGTTCACCTCGAAAATCTACCTTCCTGTAAACCACAAGCCATCCATCCCTTGTCATTCCTATCTTCATAGTTAATAGAACTGTACAATTTCTTTAGCTCCTGCACACATTTTGAACTCAATCCCCTCCCATCTTTAGCCAGCACCCCTCATTGACATCAGCCTCCAATCAATATCTGCAAACAAAGACATCGTTTTATCAAACCCCTCAAAAGATAGTCTTAAAACTTTACTAACCTCGCCGATTTTATACATCACTCACTCCAAAGTCTTGTCACGATGTCACCTTCTTCTTCTTTAAATCCAATCATATGCTCCTATGAAAGAAATCCTAAAGGACTTCCAATGACCAAAGGCTCACAGTCCTCTAGAGCCATTAATTCCAGACCCACCAGGACTTCCTCAAACTCAAATCCAGACTCCTAAGTGCACTACGCTCCTCCCCCAGTATAGGGATTCTACCTTTAGCTGGTCAGTCATAAGATTGTTACTTTCAGGCATATATTGAAAACGAAGAACTTCAAGTTCAGCTTTCGGAAGAATTGTTGCAAGCAACTTGTTTATGAGAAAAATAATTACAGAAAATGGTCAAAGCCAAAAGAGCCTATTTTCTTTTAGAGCAAAAGGCCTAAATGATCAGCAGCCATTAGTACTCTCAACTTCAATATTAAGTGCTTGAACCTTCTTATCACCCAACAAAATACAAACATACATAGACAGATCCACATGAATCAAGTGAAAAACTTCATTTGGATGTATAAATCCATTGAGTTAGTTGTTCTGTAAACCTTTTAAAAGTTCTATTAAGACAGACAAGCAACTTTTAAGATTTTATGCTTTTTACTTAAATTCAAAAACTACAAAGTAAATGTATGTTTAATAAAAAAAATTTATAACTGAATTTAATCTTCAAATTATTTTTTTTGTACAGAGGGGATGTTATTTACCTACAGGTTCTAACGATGAGGAAAGCACGGCAAGGGTCAATCTCATAAACCCCCTTAGCTATTACATTCTCTTTCCCTTGGAGATCACCCCAATCAAATGTGGAGGGCCTGCTGCATTCTTCTATACAGTGTAAAGGCTGTTTGTACAAATTCCCTTAATCTTAAAGTAACAAGTACCCTTAGTGCAATTTAAGTAAAACAATTTTTATTTAAAAGGGTATTAGCCTCAATACCTGTTACCTTAGCTAAGTGTTTGCCTAAGCAATGCCTCAATAAACTTACCTTGCCTGAGATGTTGCAAGGCGCTATAATAAATCCTCACTTTCCCTTGCCTAATTGCCTAGGCAAGTGCCCAAATACTTTTGACAACACTACACTACATAGATTATTATTACACACACCAGTTGAAGGGAAACCCAATAGCAACCCATTAATTTGTAAAAACTCAATCCAAACCTCCCCCCCCCCCCCCCCCCCCCAAAAAACAAAAAAAAATACCAGCACATTCAGGTAAATGGTCAACTCTAGACACAGATCTTGAAATAAAAAGCATATTTGTATTACAGTTTTTTCACATCTAATATTTATAAGTTATAACAAGGCCGAGCAAATTGGTCAAAAACATAAAAGATTTTGATCTTGCGGTTAAAGAAACAAATCCAGAAGAAGAAAAAAGTGACAGCATTGGGTAAATCTGGAGGAGAAAAAACAACTCAGGACACTATAATTTTCACCAGTTTGTGGAAATACATCCGGAAACAAAATTTCCAGTAATAAGATTTTTGCTGACAGAACCATCCACCAATAAATATAATTCCTATGAATTCATAATATAAACTATTAACTGATTATGATCTATCTATCAAAACTATTAAATTGAACTACATTATTAATGTCCAATAGATGTCATAGATAAAGAGAATTTATTCAGCACCCAAACGCGCACACACACACACACACACACACGCACACACACACACACACTAGCAACAGATATAACAGATAAAGAGCATATATCCAGGACCCAAAAAACACACACACACACTCGTAACAAAATCTGATGGACCGAAAAACCATAGAATAAAAACAAATAATGCCTTTGAATACAAAACATCTAGAATTCTTGTGAGATTTGAATATGTAATGCCACAAGCACTCAATCAGGAATATCAATTTAACTAAAGCAACTGAACTTCAAAGCACTAAGTTAAAGAAAAAAATCAAAGAACATGAAATCATCAGCTATCATTTAGACAATTACACGAGGTTTTGATCTAACCTCAAATCAAAGAAGTGGTAGATTATCTTATGGATGACTTTATGTACTGTAAAGTTTGGAGAAGAGCTCTGTCAACCCTTTCTGCCAAAAGCTGTAAAAAAGTGAGATCAAATTGGGTATTAGAAAAAGTTTACAATATATTACAAAAAATTCTGGACTCGAATAAATCAAACAATTAAAAACAACCAAGAAGAGGCATACAAGCACAATTTCCTGCTAAATAAGAAGAACTAAAGATATGCAAAGACACCATCAAGAGAGAGAGAGAAAGAGAGGGATGACAAAATCAAAAGAGAATTTAATGTAAAAAATACTGTAAACAAATAAGTCTGCGAGTCTAGGTACCATTGAGGAGCAACAGCTGTCAGTAGAACTAAAATAGTTTAACTGCAAAACTAATTCCTACTTAGAATTTATTTCTCATCACAAAATGGCATGAGAAGGCAGAATAGTTGGTGTTTTTGGGAGTTGATGTTTTATTAGCCACCACTGATGCAAGAATTATATCTCAATCACGAATCTTCAACCAAAAGGATGCTAAAAATTCTGATATTCAGTATACAAAGGAGAAACTCAAGTGTTAAATGGCTTGAAATGTACTGTTGATCCATTCTCTAACAACTTAAGCTTTTGAAGAAATTGGTGATATAACATGATATCAAAGCTCTTATTCTAAAAGGTCTTGGGTTCAAGTCTCTCCCCACATCCATCCGGTGCAAGGTTTGTCCTTACATTAGAGTTCGCACTTTGTTCCACTAGTGTGCCCGTATGTCTCCATCTCTCCATATGCTCTTTACTCTCCACACGTAAGACGGGGTTTAGAGATGGCAACGGGGCGGAGGACCCCTCCCCCATCCCCACCCTACAAAAAAAAATAATAATTCCCCAAACCCGTTTAAACTACAAAATAGACAGGTAGGCCCCATCAGGGTCCCAATTTATTTTTTAACTTTTATTTATTTATTTTATTAAATTAATTGTAATTACATTTCAAACAAAACGTTACATGTGTTAAAATAAAAAATATGCATAGCAATAAAGAATTAGAATGACATTATTTTCTTTCAAACATATAACTTTATCAAGTTTGTATAAAGTTCTGATGGGTGACTAAAAATATCATTATAAACATTAATTATGTAATACAAAACTCCTTTATTATTTTATTTAATATAATCAGACGAGAAGGGACGGCCACCCCAAACCCTAACGAGGTGGACATATCTCCTCCCAAACACATGCCATTAGGGGCGGGTTCCCAACGGGGCGGGTTAAATTGTCATCCATAACAAGGTTGCACATAAAGGAGGGTGTTAAGTAGCTTGATATACAATGTTAGTTCATTCTCTAACAGCTTAAACTTTTAGATGAATTAGTGGTTTAACTTAAGCATGAATACAGACACAAAACACGGATACGACACGTCTTAAAAAAGTAGGACGAGGATACGCTAGGGACACGTTGAATATAAGTATATATTTTATATTTTTTATATGACCATATAATAAAAACCTAACATTAATTCAATTTTTTTTTTTTATCAATAACATTATTTCAATTAAAATTGGCATAAAAATACATAAATCATAAAAATATTATTACAATATTAAAATATAAAAAAAACATTAAATAAAAATTTAAGCATTTCTTCATTTAATCAACATCCATGAGTCAAGTTGTAAATAAATTTACTAATTATTACATAGAAAATATAAAAAAACTAAGGAGAAGAGGAGAAAAGGAGGAGAAAAAAAAGTGTTCAAACCGTGTATTCATATGGCCTAATGTGTCCATAACGTGTCTAGAAAACATGGATTTAAATTGCGGTCGTGGGATACGAATCAGTCGCGGTCGCGGTGTAACGATATCGGGAACATCGGGTCATTCGTAACGGAAATTGGAAACCGCAACCGTGAATTTTTTTCAAACACTAACAAATCTCATAAAAGTCATTGATACACATATTTTGATTACAATCATCACATTTTAATATTTTTTACTATTAATTTTTAATTTTCTAACACCTAAAAAGATTTTTTTTTTATAAATAATACTAAGAAGATATTTTTTTAATTTATATGGATATTTTAAAGTTAAACTAATAAGCAATATTATTTAATTTGAGTGGCATTACAAAGAATAATATAAATAATAACAAAAAATAATTATAAGCATGAAAATCAATTTAGTTGATTAGTTATGGAATAAAAAAAAATTAAAAATTTTGAGGCCAAGAGACCTTTTCGAGTTCGTATTGACGCGAATGTTTTGGTAATCCATTTCAATTTTTTTTGGATTATTTTGTTAAGTATCTCTCTTGTATATAAATGTTATAAAAATAGAAATCATAAGAATTTTGTAGGAAATAAATTAAAAAAAAAAAAGGAAAAAAAAATATAAAATAAATGTAACAGTCCCGTAATGGTCTTGTAACGGCCTGTAACGCCCATAACGGCCGATAGGTAACGGTATCGGCCGATATGGCTGTGAATTTTAGTAACACCAATATATCGGTCAGTATCGGTATCGAAAGGTCAAAAAACCGATACGTAACGACCGTTATTTAACACCATGCTAGAAAGTGTCCGAAATTCAAAAAAATTACAAAATTTGGACACTCTTTTTCCGCGTGTCTAACACATGTCCATAAAATATCCCAGAGTGTCGGTGTCCAACACAGACACGTGAGCCAAAATAGAGTATCCAGTGTTTTATAGGATTTAAAATTAAGAATGTTTTTTGTTTATATTTTTTATTGTTTTTAGTAAAAGTATTCATTGAAAGCGCCAAAGGGACGCACCCCAGGTAAACACAAAGTACACAAAAACCAAACATACGAATGCCACTGTTCATCTTTCTAACTAAAATGAATAATGATATGCATTAGAGTACTTTAGTTGCATACCTTTCTAAGAGTATTTCATCACAATGACTCATGAAAAGTGAACTTCATACTTGGGAATGTTGCCCAATTGGAACGAACATGTGGAACTGGAGAGAGTGCTAGTTGAATATGAGCATTTTGAGAGGAAGTTGGCTGGGTAGAAATCACAGTACTTATCCAAGAAGGTGATTCACACTTTTGAGTATATTGTGCAGTTTGCCTACTTATTTCATCCCTTTGCTTCCTATTCCTTCTTCTGTGACAAAAAGGTTGGAAAAGCTAGAGAGGAATTTCTTATGGAAAGGAATTGTGGGTGAGTTTAATATCATTTACTTGATTGAAAATGTTTGATCTTCGGTGCAAAGGAGGGTTGCATGTTAGAGACCTTCGCTTATTCAATTAGGTATTGTTAGGCCATTGACTTTAAAGGCATGGGCCTGAGAGGAAGAGCACATGACGCACATGACCCCAGGTGATAGAAGGGAAGCTTTTGACAAGGGTGATTGGCTATGAAGCACAGACATTCTATTTTGGCTCACGTGACAGACACCGACACTCTCGGACACTTCCCGGACACGTGTCTGGACACTTAAATTATGGATGTTGATGATTAAATGAAGAAGTTTTTTAATATTTATTTAATAACTTTTATTTTAATATCTTAATAATATTTTTTAAATTTGTATGTTTTATGCCAATTTTAATTGAAATAAGATTAGGTTTTTTTGTTATGGTCATATAAAATATATAAAAAAAATTATATATATTCAACGTTTCCTTAACGTGTCCGTGTCCTAACTTTTTTAAGAAATAACGTGTTTGCGTGTCCGTGTCCGTGTCTTGTCGTATCCGTGTCATGTGTCCGTATCCGTGCTTCTTAGGTGATTGGTATTCTAAGATAGTGTATATTACTTACAGTATTGCAATTTGGTTACTGATTCGAAAGAAAATGGTATTGCAATTTGGAAGAGCATAAGAAAAGGAAAAATAATATTTCTAGATAAATCAAGTTTAGAATTTGGGATGGTAACAAGTTCATTTCTAGTTGGATTTTTGGTGTGGGATGGGTCCCCTTTGTCGGAGTTTTCCAGGCCTATTTAGGAGAAGTAGTAGTAGAATGTGAAGCAATGGTTGCAAATTGTCTTAGCTTTTCAAAAAGTGGATTGCTTTTTAGAGATAGTTGCACAATTGGGGAGACTGTTGAACTTTTCCTCCTTTATTTTCAACCATTGGTCCATGGTGGAGAGGACTACTTGGGTTAGGTTGAGTCAAAATAGGAGTTACTTGAGGTGAAATGATTTTATAGATTCCTTTGGGGAGGGGGCAGAAACTTGGAGGCCGTGTCACGCACTAAAGCTCCTAGTAAGGTGGCTTATTAGATGGACAGATGTTCATGGTAAGATTCTTACTACAATAATCTTAGGAAGATACTTACTACAATAATCTTAGGAAGATACATCAAGTAATTGTTAATTAGTGGTATGTGTGCAAAAGGGATGGTGAATCATTTATTCTTCTTTTCTTTTTGTTTGGGATTTAGTGGGTGATGCTAAATTAGATAGGGCAACTTCAGCTAGTCAGAGAAGGTGCAGGTTGAAGAAGATGATTAGAGATATGTGGCAACTCCTCTCCCCCCACCCCTCCTTTTATGTCTTTAGTTGAATATTTGGCTTGACAGGAACAATAGATCCTTCGAAGGTGTAAAGAACCCTATTATTTCCCCATTCATTTTTTTTTATAATTAAAGTGTGTTTATATTACTGGGTGCCCAAGGGGTACGCAACACGTGTACAAATATGAGACTTTCAATTGTGTCTTGAATGTTCAAATATCCTTCCAATGGAAAGATCACCCATTCGCCTGTCAATAGCTCTAAAGAAAGATTTCACTATAAACTGACCATTCTTATCCAGGACCGAAAAAATGAGGTCAGCCAAAGAGTCCCTCAATTGAACCGCTTATGGTCACTCAAACAACTAGAATATCTCATCTAATTACCAACCCTACAAATTCCTATCCCATGACGTGCCATTGGTAGAGATGATAGCATAATGTAAGACGAGGGCTTCCTTATCCATTGCCAACATGAAGAGAAAAGGGAATGAAAACTTTAAAATACCTTCCTTTCACCATTTATCATGTCAAAATCTAACCTGTCAACCATCTCTGACCACAAATTTAATAAATCTAGAGAAATTCGCTACCCATTTTGAATTCCCTTCCATAGGCATGTCCCATAAGAACTTGAAATCGACAAGCATCACCAACCTCTAGGCTTCTCTTCATATTTAGCCACCTCTATTTTCCTCTACCAACTATTCTTCTCCACCGCAAAATACCAAAGCCCTTTACCTAAAAGAGATCTATTGAACTCCTTTAGCAGTCTAATATCCATCCCTCCTCTGTAGAGGGGGAGAGCACACTCCTATATAACCTCAAGTCCCATGACGTGCCATTGGTAGAGATGATAGCATAATCTAAGACAAGGGGCTTCCTTATCCATTGCCACCATGAAGAGAGAAGGGAATGAAAACTTTAAAATACCTTCCTTTCTCCATTTATCATGTCAAAATCTAACCTTTCAACCATCTCTGACCACAAATTTAATAAATCTAGAGAAATTCGCTACCCATTTTGAATTCCCTTCCATAGGCATGTCCCATAAGAGCTTGAAATCGACAAGCATCACCAACCTCTACGCTTCTCTTCATATTTAGCCACCTTTATTTTCCTCTACCAACTATTCTTCTCCACCGCAAAATGCCAAAGCCCTTTAACTAAAAGAGATCTATTGAATAATACAACTTGTCCGAGCTTCTTAGTTTCCTACACCCCCCATTGGAATCATTTCACATTTTCCCAAATTAATGGTAAGCCCAAACACCACCTCGAAGCATAACATAACAAACCTATGATATCTCGCCTCTATATAGGGGACTCCTCCTTTAAGTTCTATTATAAAATTTTATGCATTTATTATTAAAAAAAAATGGGTAAGAAAAAAAATCATGAAGTGCATAGTGATTTAAATTGTTTAATTATTTCATGCAGATAGGTTTATAAAAATAAAAATAAAAAGTAATGAGTCTAAACATGATTTACAATAATATAATAGGTAAGAAAGAAATAATCATGAATTCAAAATTCTAGAAATAAACTTAGAACAAAATAAAATGAAATGACAGTTGGTACAATGTAGAAAAATTGAACCAAATGAAATAACATTTGGTAAAATATAGAAAAATGAAAAATTGAACCAAAAGATTTATTTAAAATTTTAGGTCGAACATGAAGTTGCATTGAAAAAAAAAGGCTAAAAAGCATTATGCACCCACCAACAAGCTGTTGGATAAGGATTTACCGAGTGGCAGCTTAAAAAGACGGGTAACAGAAACTATAAAATGAGGCATATTTGATTTTTAGTTGTTATAACTCTTTCGGGAGGCCATTTAAAAAAATGGGAGACTTCACCATTTTTCATTCTATGTTAGGTTTCTTTAATTTTTAAGATGGCTACTATTAATCCATATAACTCCATTCCAAATGATGAATTTTTCAATTGAAAACTGCGTGAGAGTGAATGGAACTATTCAAACTCAAAGGGGACAACCAAATAGGCCTAATTGAATTTGAATGACAATGAATTCTAAAAAATAAGTAGGAAAGAAAGATTACGGTAAATTCATCTGAAAATTTCATCAAGTGAGAAGAAAATAGTTTAAAATCTTAAACCCATCTCAATTTCTAGTTAGCAAAGAAAATACCCATCAGAAATGTCCTAATAATCCCAAAAATTAGAAGAAAACAGTAAAAACAACATAGTTCTGGGTCAGAGCAAGATTACAACTACCTTTGTTGTCCAGTGTCCACACTTGCATCAGACAACCACTATGGCGCACTCGCAACAGCAGGTAAATTTGAATGCTAAAAGAAGGAAGCAACAAAAAAATACAAAACTATAAAACAAAACCAATCACATAAATTTACAGTTGTTTTAGAAGAAAGGAAGCGCTCACAGTTTGATTAGGCGTTTCTGTTGCGTTTCCGATCAGCTACTGAGCAATACCAAACGAAAACAATGGAGATCTGACCACACAAAATGAAAGACAGATAGAACGGCCGAGATTGGGCTGCTGCTTAGGGCAAGAGGAGGTGGAGAAAAAGATGCAGGCGCCGACATTGGGTTATAGCGGGTATTCTTCTTGTTGACCCGGTTCGTGCTTTTGCTGCCTCTTTGTCGACACGTGGCACCCTGGACCCTGTGACGATTCCGCTTGAAGCTCCAGCCCGTGATTTCGGTTTATGGGAAATGCTTCTCGCTCATTTTGGAATTTGGAGTGGTTAATAATGGTACGAAATATAAAAAGTATTTTATATGAGACAATTACATTAATATTTCTTAATTATAGAAATTTTTTTCTTAGTGCCAAAAAAATTTTCAAACAATAAAATATTTTTATTTTAAATTTTGTATGTGAGATAAAATTATTGGTGGTAATTTAGATAATTATAAATGTTTTACTAGTAATCTATTGTCACATTATTTGGAATAAAGTTTTGGTACAAATGTTTTATACATTTAGTATTATTTTTTTTTTAAATCCACGTCTTTATAGTTTATTAAAAAAATATTTCTTAATTTTTTTAAGAAATGCAAAAGGAGAATACGCCTTTTGCACCTTTTATAATAAAAAAGGGAAATATTTTGCACTTTCTTTCAACAAAAAAAATAACACATTTTAAAATGTCATATCACTGATAACAAAATAGGTCTAACTACCCATGATAAAATGCATATCCAAGTGTACTGTTATCAATAGGTAGTCCTAAATAACATGAAGAGATCTTAATAATATAATAGATTCATTCCGAAGGACTATAACAAAATGTCGGGAATGTACTCTAACATAGGCCATAAGGCCATGGCACATGAGAAAACATTTTAACTTGCATAAAACAGATTTTAGATTTAGATAAATAGATTTTAGATTTCAGATTTAGAATTTTAAAGCATGTGCAATAAAACACCAATCAAAAAAAAAAAAAAAACGTGCAATAAAACGTGTAGCAGATATCACAGATGATAATGTTAGAAAATGATAGTCATGCTTGTTGAAAAGTTTTTATGATAAAATCATTCATTGCAAATATTTCATTTGACAGCTATAAAAACACATTTTTAAAGTAGAGTATTATAGACTGTCAGATCAAAAATCAGATTACTCAAACATTACAGAATATCAATGATTCGCAAAGATAAGATCAATAACAAAGTACAGAGATTTGGCATTATCGAACAAGTGATAAAATTCCACTGATTCAAGGTACAAGATTACTCACAAGGTCCTTTGTTCTAATTCCACATTATCTCCATTATGATTGTTCTTTCATCGTTCTGGGTGGTCCTAAAATCACAGTTCAAATAGCACTTAATGCCAACTCAAAATGTAGTTAATTTTAATCATTACTTTCCTATCCTCATTAGTTTAAATGGACCTTGTTTTTCAACTCAAAAGCCTCAAAAATCATAAGATAGGTCTTCTATCAGTTCCTAGGTTTATTTGGTAGCTTCTTCTATTAGGGACATAATTGTAATTTGCTTCATTTGCGTGTTGTATTTTTCGATACTTAAATAGTCATATCAAACTTTGTTTAAGTCCAGTGGTCCTAAAAACCTTAAGATGGGTCTTCTCTTATTTTTTTTATACTTCTTCTAGTAGTTTCATTATGATTAGGGAAACATTTGAAATTAGTTAGATCATTGTACCATATTTTTCAAAATCTAATTTGACGAAACGAGACTCGCTTTTGAGTCCAAAATGTCTAAAATAGTCCCCCTTTTATATTTAATTGGCCTTGGCCATAGCTAGGGGCATAATCATAATTTTCATTTTATGTATTTAAATTTTCGGAATCTCATTTGTTAAAACGGATTCTGTTATTGACTTCGGAATGTTGAAAAATGTCAAGGTAGACCCTCTCCATATTTTGGTTGGGCTGCCATAGTCTCTTATTAATTTATATTATTTAAATCTAATTATTATATTATATATATATATATATATATATATATTCGATGTACTATTATCATAGCCACTGAACGTGGCATAGTGGTTAAGTTCATGGTTTTCCACAAGCTTCACTTGGCCTCGAATCTTATTGGCAACAAGGCTTCATTTCTTTTCTTTTATTTATTTTAAGTTATAATATATATATATATATATATAATTATCGATGTCAAACAATTCGTATAAGAGCCAGTGGCTCAATGGGTTAGGTTTTGGAAGTAAGGTTGGGGGTTTGGGGTTCGAAACTTGGGTGCCACGGGCGTTTATTATTTTTCAGTAAAATCGCAAACCAAATAGTGGATAAGGGGCCATAACCGGATTAGATGTCCTTGTTCTCAATAAGGTTATCAGATCGGCTAGCTAACCATGTAACCAAACAGATTTGTTCCAGATTTTAAAACATAAGAGCTTATCCAAAATGATGTAGTTTCGACCCATCAGCGTCTAAACGATGCCGTTACACTTATGCACATGATCTGTTTTCTGCGTGCAGGGTTTACTGTTCATAGTAAATAATTTTCGCTTCTATTTTGTGTTGATTCAGACCATTATTCCCCCCATTCTAGTTCTAAACATTTTCTAAATGACTAACTTAGATTTAGCATTGATTTAAGGCCTTGAAACCCCCTGTGAAGCTCGATATGAGCTTCGAATAATTGTAACTACAACTTGATAGTTTTAGACTTGTTTCTAGATCATTTGTCATCCAATTTTTCTTGCTATGATACTTAGTCGACGGGGTTTCATCCCTTGTCCATGAAGTTAAGCTTAGTGCTTGATTGGGTTATTTTCATTTTTAAGCCTGAACTTGCAACCAGGTATTTTTTGGCCATTTGTGAGCCAATTGATTGGATTCTAGCAGATTTGTGATCCTTATGGGGTCTAGTTTCACTCCCAATCATCAAAAATTGGTTTAGTTTAAGTCAAAATCTTGACCTATTTCAAGCTTTCATCCATGACGATTTGGCACCATTCTCTTGTTTCCAGACCTTTTTACTTCGGTTTCTTAATGCATTCTTTATGTAAACTCCATTGCTTGTCCATATCACTCATTAAACAACTTAAAACAACAGTTTTACAATGTTGAATTCTAAGAAGAGAAACGGATTAGAGAGTTTCCTTTCTTGGTAGCTTTTTCTTTTTTTCTTTGAGTATCTTCTTCAGCTCAATAATCCGCTTTCTGATTTAGATTTGGTGCAATACACATGCACACACTTCTCTCTTCAATTTCTAAATTTCTTTCTCTCTCTCTCTCTCTCTCTCTCTCTCTCTCTCTCTTTCTCTTTCCCTATCTCTCTCCTAAATTAGTCTTTCTAATATTCTATTGACTAAAGAACATGTGCACACACACAAAGGTTTTGCATATATATATATATATATATATATATATATATGAGGGTTCTTTTGTATAAGTTATAAATTGGTTAGAGTCTTGGTCCAACAAGTCATTGAACACATCACCTTTGACTACTCTATGAGGTGACACCTTATTTTTTACATGCAATTCCTTACAAGTTATTGGGCTTTATATATATTTTATGTGACAATAGTATCAATGTTGGGTAGGTAGCCTAGTGGTAAGTTTTTGGTATTCTTCACTTGCGGTCTTAAGTTCGAGACTTAATTTACTCATTTTGGCATTTTTTTCCTCTTTTATTGTGTTAGTGGGGAATTCCATACTTCTTCTAATTTTTTTTTTGGTAAATACTTCTTCTAATATTTTATTCATGATATATACTTAGTTTGTATTCTTCTAACTATTTAATATATGTTTTATTCCCATGAAATATAGACCTTACATGTAGTTTAATTAATTAAATTTGAATAGTTATAATGTTGATTTGGTTATTTAGGCTTAGTATTTATGCATTGGTTTAAGATTAATCTCCAACTAAGTTTTTTCCTTCTTATAGTAATCTATATTATTTTATTTTACTTAAGAATTGTCATTGCCCTATCATTATAATAGTGTAATCATACATTAATGTTTAGGGTGTTACATCGACCCTACTTTGATTTCAACCCCACATAACCTAGATCTATTTGCGAGACCAACCCTACTCCGATATCAATTCCATCGAGACCAACCCTACTCCAATGTCAATCCCGTCGGGACTGACACTACTTCGATATCAGTCCCGAGATGACCACACCTAGGTTTACGACCTTAGATTGAAGGGAAACTCTATCCCCAACTCAATATTGGGTATTGAGTCATCGACAAAAGTACTTAGGTTTCATTTTTTCAACATTTATTTATACCAAGACACTCATACTTCAATATATCCTCTAAAAAATACAAGAAATCATTGTATAGTCATTTATCAAACACATATTGTGTAACATTAACATTTATGCTCATACATGGCAAGAATGTGCAATAGACATGCCAAATGGTTATATACAAGTTTCATTTTTGGTTCAAATATGATTTAGAGCATAGAGATGAAGGTGATATAAAGGAATACATCATACAAATTTTTTTACATGCATTTTGGTTGATATGTCAATGTATAATGATGTCAAAATACATACATGATTATGAATATCATTATGAAATTTCATGGAATGCACCCTAATCATCTTATTCTCAACCAAAGATTAGAAACCATTTTTAAACCAAAAGCCCCAAATTCCTTGAAACCCTAGCCTTGATTTCTTCAATTCTAGCCTCCAATAATCCCTCTAGTGCTTCAAGATTGTTTATAGTAGATGTATGTGGCTTATTTTGGCAAGGCTCAAGAGAAAGGGAAAATGAATTGATGGAGGTTTGGGTCTCCCCCATCCTAACCGCAAAAGTGTGTTAAGAGAAAAATTTGAAAATGGTGTGTGTTTGTGTGTATATAGAGAGCAAGTTTTTTTTTGTCAAAATGGCCATTTTACCCTTACTTTAATGGTCTTAATTTCTTCTTCCTTTTTATTTTGGTCATTTCACACCCAACTTACATAATTACACCCAATACACATTTTCACACTTATTTACATTTAAGTGAGGTATTTCTCAATTATTATAATTTCATAGCTCCTTTATGCTGGTATATGTTTGTTTTACCCTTATATTAACGTACGTAAATCAACTTGAATTACCCTCAAAATCATTTAACCCTTTATTGTAAATTATTTATAAATTATATATTACTATAATGCATTATTTATTTACATTATCTTTAAAATTAAGGGACGTTACATTCTACCCTCCTTAAGAAAATTTTACCCTCGAAATTTAACTTATACCTTGGTAAGTAAATAGTTCTAGGTACTTGGTGTGGATCTCGATTTCTTGCTTTCAAGTAATCTCCTCAATTCCATAGTGTTTCCATAGAACTTTGACTAGATTGATAGTCTTTCATCGCGAGACTTGTTCCCAAGAGTCCAAAATGTGAATAACATGCTCATCGTAAGAAGTTTCACTCTCCATATCTAGTTCCATCCAGTCAAGTACGTGTGAAGGGTACGACTTGTACTTACAAATTGTGGTGGCAAGTCCAAACGGTAAGCGACCTTTCTAATCCCCTCAAAGATCTCAAACGGTCCGATGAACCTTGGTGCAAGATTTCCTCCATCATCAAACCTAATCAATCCTTTCGAGGATAAACATTAAGAAACATGTGGTCTCCCACATGAAAAGCTAATGGTGTTTGTCTCTTATTCGTGTAGCTCTTCTATTGACTCTGTGTTGTAAGCAATCATTACCTGATGAGCTTGATCTTTTCTATGGTTTCCTAGACTAGGTCTAGACCCAAAACTATAACATCTCCAATCTCGGCCCAACAAATAAGTGACCTGCAAGGTCTATCATACAATGCCTCGAACAATGACATCTCAATACTAGCCTAGTAGCTATTATTGTAGGCAAACACTACAAGCAGCAAGTGATCATCCCCACTACCTCTGAAGTCCATGACATATGCACATAACATATCCTATAGAGTTTGAATAGTGCGCTTTGACTGCGCGTCAATTTATGGATGAAAGGTAGTGCTAAATAATAGCTCAATACCCAAAGTTGTCTACAGACTCTGCTAGAAATATGTTATAAATCGTGCATCCCTGTTTAAAATAATGGATACTAGGACCTCGTGGAGATGTACGATCTCATGAATGTATGTACAACTGAGTGAATCAACAAAATTTGTTATCCTAATAGGTAGAAAACGTGTTGATTTCGTCAATCTATCGACTATAACCCAAATAGTGTTGTGTCCCCGTGGTGACCTAGGTAGTCCCAAAATAAAATCCATCATCACATGCCCCCATTTCCACTTAACAACTGGGAGTGGCTGTAGTAACCTTGTAGGTCTCTGATGCTATGCCTTGACTTGTTGAAAGTCAAACGTTGGCTAACGAATCCTACAACATTAGCTTTCATTCCCTTCCACCAATACTATCTACGAAGATTATGGTACATCTTTGTACTCCCTGGATGAACTGCTAATCTGGAGTGGTGAAACCCATGCATAACATCCTCACAACAAAGTTGTGGAACATATACTTGACCTAGGAATCTTAAGCTATGATCCTTGTGAAGTGTTTAACCATCAATTATATTACCGTAAAAATGTTGAGTACGAATAACATTGGCCTCAGAATCTTGTAACTGGAAATCAATAACAAAATTGAGTAAGCCAGGGTGCGCAATAACGAATAATAATATAACAGCTTCATCGATTTCATCAAGACATAGATCGTACTCTACTATAACTTCTAGCATTTCCCACTCGCGAATAAGTATACTAGCTAAGCTCCCACGTGATCTTCTACTAAGTGCATCAGCTAACTACATTGGCCCTTTTAGGATAGTACTGTAAGTTAAAATCATAGTCCTCGATGTATTCCATCTATCGTCTTTGTCTCAAGTTTAGGTCCTTTTGTGAGAAAAGTTATTTGAGACTTTTGTGATCCGAGAAAACTTTAAATCATTCTCCATAAAGATAATGTCGTAAACTCTTCAATGCAAAGATATTATCGGCTAATTCAAGATTGTGTGTAGGGTAGTTCTTCTCGTGTCGCTTGTAACATCCCAACCCTAGTAACTTCAGCTAATTATAAACAATGCCAAATTAATGTCGGGTGACGAAAAATCATTGTTCATGTCAACCATGTGCACTAATTTATCCAAAATTTCCTAGGTGTTAATCCATGATTAACACTATTTAGGTGGACATCATTTTCTTGCGTTGACGTTCGCTTGCTTGTATGCTCTACCAACAAGGGGCTCTTTGTAGACACCTTATTTTGAGACCCTTGATTGTATAGGTTTAGTCCTATCACTTTGGGAGGTTACTATGATATGTCCCACCTAAGGGTATTTTAGTAATTTCACATTTATTCCATTGAGGGCATTTCGGTCATTTTGCCCACTGAAGGCATTTTGGTCATTTCGCCCATCAAGGGCATTTCGGTCGTTATGCCCATTAAGGGAATTTTGGTCATTTTGCCCATCACGGGAATTTTGGTCATTTTGCCCATCACGGGAATTTTGGTCATTTTGCCTACTAAGGGCATTTCAGTCATTATGCCTGTGGGCGCCAACATCGAAAAAAAGGAAAAAACGTGTCATCTTTTTTTATGAATTTAGAGGGATCCCAGCTGTCTCATTCTTTTAAGGTGGGAAGGAACGCCTCTTATGGAAGATAGAGAGATTGAAGAGTCGCGAGCTTGTTTTTGGGCAAGAAACAAGCAAACCCGTTACAGCAGAACATAATTAAAAGAAAACTTAAAATGAATGAAATAATTCAAATTTACATCGCATTGTCTCCTAATTACACTCTAAAGATCCCTTGACATGGATTGAATAAAAAAAGGCACTGAAATAAAGTGAAAACCAAAGAAAACATGGATCTGGGGGCTAAGGTACAGAGTGGGAAAGTGTTAGGCTCCCAGCCCGCCCCTTTCGAATGGACCGGCCTCGAATATTCACTTGCAATGCTATTTTGTCATAAGAAAACTAAAAAGAGAGATGTCAGTACGGAAGAGATAAGTAGTAAAGAACCTGACATGAATAAACAAAATAAAACAAAAAAGACAAGAAGAAGATCTGACTCAAGCCCAAAGGCTTCCTACATATCCGTTCAGAAAACGAAATCAGAGTCACATAGTTCTACGGTTTACTCTATTTTATTAAGAGTGATAAAAGAGCCGAGATCAATTGGATCTAAAGAAAACTGTTAAGTGTTTAAGAGTATACCTTATTCAGTCGTGGTAGTCGGGTAGCACTCGGCTAGGAAAACCTGGATTGGAGGCTTCAATTGGGCAGATCTTCGGCTTGTTCTTTGGTTTGGAAAGTGTCATGTCGCAACCCGAAACCCACCCTACGCGGATTAAGGGCAACGACCGACAATGCCACTCGGACAGGCCATACAAAATCAAATGAATCGCACAAAATGATAAATAATTTTTTTCTTTTTTCATATCAATAAATCATGAATCATTGAATCATTTAATGCGGAAGCTACACCAATGCAACTCATTTGATCATAAACCGAACTCCAACAACCATCAATCAAATATCTCCAAGTACCATTTCGATCATCATGATTCACTAATCAAGTCTAACATCTCTACCAATGATACAATATTACAAATACCTATTATTTAGATCAGCCTTATAGAGTACATATTCAAATCATAACTTGGAGTTCACATCATCAATATTGCTTACAATCATGCCACTAGCTTCACTAGTTGCCACATTTTGTTTCTTCCTTATTGAGCTACCTGAAAAATAATTATAAATATAGAGTGAACTAACTTAGCTCAGTAAGTAAATTCTTTGCTCTGCCATGGGTCAAGGTTAGTCCAAAAGAAAGATAAAGGACAATAGCAAGCAATGATAATATCACAATAGCATGCGAAGGATAGAACATCATAGTAGTCAGTCACTAAGTATGTGAATCCATAAGATGACCCGTAGGTCCCAAAGGCACATCCCAAGGTAGAATAACAGTCAATATTAGGGATCGAGTTGTACAATAAATAACTGTCATAATAGCAAGATAACAGTTCGAGTCCAAAGATAGGCAAGCAAGCATATCATCAATCAAATAATATATCAATAGATAAACCACAGATAAGCTCACGAGGCGTATCTATAATCAAAGAGTACATCATCAATATATCCAAGGATAGGCTTGCAAAACATATCAATGATCTATGAGTGCATTAACAGAATATCAATAAATAATATGAGATACTAACAGAATAGATGTTGTCACACATATAGGGCCTGACATACCCTCAAAGACGCTCATCTAGGTCCACTCCCCCTTTGGGCTACTGGATAACACTAGGGCTCTATACATAGATCATGTCCTATTCCCTAAGGACTAAGTGTTGGGCTCATTCCCAAACACTGACCCGTAGGTCCATAAGCATTTGTGAATCAGATGGACGTTGTGACTGATCACAACTCCAAGAACTCATAATAATATCATGATCATCAAAATCTCATAGCCGATGTACATAATTGTGGAATAACTATAGAGATCTGAAAAAATGAGGAAAATTTTTTCGTTTTACCGGTAGAACATTTTGCATGCACGGTTTGGTCGGTAAAAGTCGATTTTGCCGGTAAAGTATATACAGGGTTGATTTCACCGTTTGACATGCTTAGAAGCATATTTTGAAGGTGTCATAGAAGAAAAATGTGCTTATAATATTGTGAGGTAACCGCTGTACAAATTTGAACCAAAACAGAAATAGTTTTCAAAAATGACCAAAAAGGGCATTCGGGTGGCCCGGGTGGAATGGGTCTAAACCGACTTCAAATGAAAATGTTTTCTTCTAAGAGTTTTCATTTAAAATAATTTTATGAATATTAGTGAAAACAGAATTTCGAATTGAAGTGTTTAGGAACTAGTTGTAGAGTAATAGGGTTCGGGCTCATTAAGGGCAAAATGGTCATTTGCCCTTAGCCACTTTTCTCTCCACTTTAAATAGAATGCTTAGAGTGTTCTGGAAGAGGAGATATAGCAGAAGTGAGAGCAGCCCACGTTCAGGTCTTGTATGTGAGAGAAAACACCTTGTTTCTTCAAATTTCAAGCCTCCAAAACACACCTTTCCACTTGGAATCTCATCTAGGTCCCTTCTAGGAAATTGTTTCCCCTCCCCAAGATATATATTGTCACTAAACTAGTTTGGCGATCCAGAAAATACAGCTTCTACAGTTGGAGAAAAACTAATTTTAGGTATGATTTCTTGCTAAGCTAGGAATAGATTTAGTTTTTCCTACCTTATTACATGTTGATTGATTGCTTTAGATGTTTATTTCATGTTAGGAAGTTATTTAAGAGGTGGTACTTTGAAGGACCTAGAGTTAGAAATTTGGGGTTTTATGTATTCTTTGGTTTATTTGATGTTTTGTTGTCATGAGGATGATTTATCTTATCTTTGTATTTGATTGCTATATTTGATGTGTATTTATATGATATTTACTTGATATCTTGGAAGGAAATTGATGATGTAAAGTATTGATGCTTTATGGAATTTAGTGATCTTGTTAAGTTTATGTTCTTCATGGGTTGGTAAAGTTGTGAAACTATGGTTTGAAAAATGTGTTGATGTGTGTAGTTGTAGTATGTGTTATGTGAAGCATGATATGGGAATTTAAAGTTATGAATGATGTGGGGTTTAATGCATAACTTGAAAGTGCACACCATGTGTTTGATCATTTGTCGCAATAAATTTGCATGATGAAATCATGGCATTTTGGCATAGTGTGATTCATTGGAAACATGGTGTGGGTCAGCACGCGGTGCTGGATATTAAGAGGGTTCAGACCTTATGGTGAAAAACCCAAAATTGGCCATTGGTACTCGCATGCCATCGAGGTCTGGATCGTAAAACGAGACATATATTGGTACTTGCATGCCAACGGGGAAGAACCGTGAAGCGAGACATGGGTGTGGCATAGAGTTGCATGGGTGAGTCACGCATATTTGCATAACATTGCATAAATGAATTCATGGATGTGGTATAGAATTTATATGAATGTATTATGAACCTTGTTAATGCCTTGTATAGATGAATTGGATGGTGTCTCGATTAAAATTTTACATGTAGATAAAGATGTACACTTGCACACGTCACGTCCTAAATTTGTTGCTAGCATTAGTGAGTTATCATACCAGCAGTTGAGCTGACCCCTTCGTGGGCAATATATTTCAGATGAAGCACCAGTTGCTTGGGATTTCCTTGAGTGTTGAACAAAAAGGAAGGGAATGGATTGTGTGAGAGATTTGGCCCTTGGAGGCGTGTTTTGCATGTATGGGCATAAGCCCGCTTTATTGTACTTTAGATTTAAACTTATGTAAATTGTAAACCTTAGGCCTTGGGCTATTTTAAAAATGTATGAGTTGGAACTCAATGAATGCATGATGTTTTATTTAAATGTGTATTGGAGGCTACTTGATATTTGGGAGTTAAATGTGCATTAAATAGATGTGTTAGGAAATAGTGGATGTATGTTAAGACTTAATGGATTCTGAGGCAATTATACTCATACATGCTGTGGTTATTAGGTGATGAACATACTTGGGAAAACAAGGGGAGACTATGTCCAAAATTTTGGTAAATTAAAGTGAGAGATTAAGCATGAAAAACACACTTGAAATGGGTGAGAAAAATGTGTAAAATGGGGGCTTAGAAGCTAGGGGATTTGGGCTGAAAATGGGTGAAAAAGGGGCTTGAAAAGCTTGGAAAAAAATCAGAAAATGGAACATTTAGGTTGCAGACATGAACAGTAACAGTGCAAAAAAATCAGATTTAAGTAAGGGTTTTTAATTTCCTCATTTAGGGTTCCTTGGTGCCTTATAACTTATTTGGCCCTTCAAGCGCATGATGGTAATTTACCCGTGTTAACATTCCATATTTCTCCGTATACAATTTACGTATTCAGACTCCAATTTGAGTCTATTTGGTCTTTACAACATTTATGTGGACTTATAAAAATTTTTTTATACTTCTGGTAACTTCATCAAGTCCTAAGGACGTATTCGTTATTTTTTAGTTTGTTACCGGGCCTTATTCTCTTTAAAGGAACGTTACCATTCAGTCTGGAATATTGAATATAATTAATCTAAATTTTTTCAAATCTTAATTAGCTCATTTGTGATTTACATTAAGCCTAGGGACATTTTTATAATTTTATACTTTCACGCATCACATTTTTTGACATTTTGTTTGCTAAAACGGACTCCACCGTTAAGTCCAGAATGCCCAATAAAGTCAGAATATGTCATATTTGATATTTAATTGACTTTTGGATTACTAAGGGTATAATGGTAATTTGGCATTTCACGTATCTATATTTTCAAGACTTCGTTTCACAAACCAATCCCTCCATTGGGTCCGAAACGTCCCAAAGTGTTAAAGTATGTATTTTTACAATCGTCGGAGTCCAATTGATCACTTAACTAATCATTAGGACATATTTAGAATTACGCCAGTTTGCCCGTTCGAAATTTTCGAGATTTAATTTCACAAATCAAACTCCGTCAATAAGTCCAGAATACCCAAAAATATTGGGTTGCACAATTCTTTTATTTTAATCGGCCTTTATTTGGCCTATTTTTTGTCTCAGGGCATTTTGGTAATTTCCCATAATCAATTTAGATTTAAAAATAATTTTTAATTATTTTTCTCGATCTTTTTGTAATTAATCAGAAGTTGGGGGGTCAATTAGTAATTATAAAAAAAAATTATAAATAAACCAATTGGTTCAGTCTCTATTCAAATGAACTGGTTTAGTTTGGTTAAGAACCAAACGGTTCTATTCGGTTTGACGCGTCATACTGACGTCAGTCCTAACATTTTATTTTATTTTTAAATTCATTGAACCAAAATGACGTAGTTTGATAAACCATTTTAAAATCCTTTCTAATTCAGTCAAGGCCCAACCCGAACCCGACCCGATCCAAGCCCGTTCACTGTTCATCATCTTTTTCAGTGTGGAGTTATTGTTCACTGCTGTAACCCTTAAATTTTCTTCTCTATTTCATCAATTTTGGGGCTAGTTTCTTCTCTGTTTTCAATTCAAATCTTCTTTTGGAGGTTAAGGGAAAGCTTTGGCGTTGGTCTTATGGATTGAAACGAGCTTAGAAGCTCGATCTCATCATCAATGGTTGACTGAATACTTCCTTAATACATGCTCATTTCTCCAGCAAAAGTGATGGTTTTTAGCTTGTTCTGATCCTTAGATTATCAAGTTTCAATTTTTGATCAAGAAACTAAGCTTAAAGCTTATTTGGTGAGGTTCAATCTTAAACCTACAACCTGCAAATCGTTATTTCATAGCCTTGTCTTGATGCTTTTGATCGCGGTTCAGTGGTTTTATGACTCTTGTTAGATGTAGATTAAGTCTCAACCGATAGAAATCAGTTTGATTTCCTCGGATTCAGACCCATATTCAAGGTCCTTCTATGGCAATTCCTCAATTTCTACTATTTTAGGGCTCTTTTATACTCTGTTTCAGCCTCTTATTTACTTAGTTGCATCCTAAAATCTCATGTATACAATTTAAACCAAATAATACCGAAGCAAGTGAAATATTCTTAGAGAGAAATTACTTGTTTCTTCCTCTCTTTCTCTTCAATCTACTGCTTTTCTATCTCAATTTTCCTCACGTTCATCTCTCTCTCTACTCTTTTTAACTTACCCTCTCTGTCGGTTATATCACACTCACACAACA
This sequence comes from Nyssa sinensis, assembly GCA_008638375.1. Taxonomy (NCBI): domain Eukaryota; kingdom Viridiplantae; phylum Streptophyta; class Magnoliopsida; order Cornales; family Nyssaceae; genus Nyssa; species Nyssa sinensis. The sequence goes on along the minus strand of CM018041.1, from coordinate 30,008,267 downwards.
CACAACATTTCTATCTTACACTTGTTCTTGATATATATATATATATATATATATATATATATATCTTTTCACACATTCCTTGCTTACACACACACGCACACAACACACAACTTATACAACTGTCTTATATATATATATATCTATATACATCCATATCTATCCTCTCACAGTTATATATATCAAGAACATATGTCATGCCATATATTCTCACATGGTCATGTATATCCAGAACACATGTTCTGCATATATATATATATATATATATATATATATATATTTGGTGGAATATATATATAGCACAAAGTGCTCACAGCCCAAATGGTATTCTTTTTGGGTTTTAAGTGTGTCCTCATTTTGGTCTAGGGTTCAAATCTGTCACGACCCGAAACCCACCCTATGCGGATTACTGGATCGCGACCGCCGCCCGGAGACCCGAAGGCCTCGGGACAAGGCTCATACATAAGCAACAATATCCAACAGCGATGTGACCTGTGGTTACGGAAGCGTGAAAAACTTTTTTTTTCTTTTCTTTTAAAATAAAACATCTGCCGCATATCCGTCTGATACTGCCGCTCTTCATAACGGTACACATAAATATAATAATCAGAGCATAATAATATTAACTAAAGATTTTTACATAGTACATATCCAAGTGCTCCTCGGGCTTAAGTACATAATTATCCAAAAATTTCCATTACAAAAGTTTGACTGATGATGGGTCCTACTACTACCAAAATATCTCCAAGAACCTACTGGAGTTGCCATTCATTGCTCCCCAAATTGAGCAAGTGTCCAACCTTGATCATCACCTGAAAAATGTTGGGGAATGGGGTGAGCTTCGAAAAGCCCAATGAGTAATTCCTACATCTGTCATGGGTTTTCAATTGGTAGAGGTTTCGTACATGAGAGTTTATAAAATACTCAACTACCAATTGGTCGTATACTTGAACATAGAGAACATGCATTCTTAAAATATGTAGCTTTGAAACATTCAAGGTATTCAAGCTAGAACATATATTTCCATAACAGAGTATGTGTATTTCAGAACATGTAACTTAAAATCATGTAAACATGTATAGTGAAAATGGGGGGTAAAACCTGCTTCCATTTCCAAAATCGTTTGTCATATTTTCTCTCTAATTAGGTGGAATTTGTTTCAAACCAGACTCCCATTTTACGTATACGTGGAGATATCTCATTTGCCTGGGGGATTAGATCCTGCTACCGGGCATTTTACATAATAGATCCGCGGGGTTCAGTACGACCCTACTCACTACCTATGTGATGATGCACATGATAGGTCCGTTGAGTTCCGTACAACTCACAACACTACCTATGTGTTTATTATTTATCTTGCAAAACATTTATCATATGACTTTTATATAAAAGCCTTTTATGAGTATTTAAAACATGTGACGTATAACTCTTGCAGTGATGCTTCAATACTTGCAGTAATCAAATTCAGAATATTTGAGGAAATCAGACATGTTAACTATTTTGAAAAGGAAACATTTACGGATATAATATGTAAATAATCGTGAAGCATGTTATGGCAGAATATTTAAGAAAATAGAAATCATGAATACTGAATTTGATATATCAATGCTGTAAATATTTTGAACTTAAAAACATCCGTTGAAATCCGTGGAGTTAAAGCCTCCACTTCAAATGCAAGATTACTCACCTCGGTCCTTTAGGGTTAGCTCTACAGAGGCGCCTTCCCTTTACCTTTCTCTTTCCTTAGCCTATCAAGATTTATGAAGATTCCATAAATTTCATATGTGCTAAATCAACTTCATAACTCACTAAGTGTAGACTGTGAGAAGCCTAAATTCTTATACCGGTCCGACTTATAGCTGTATTATAGATCTAGCAACTTATGTACTTAATGATAATAATATTACCTGCGACGCCATTCGGCTAAGGTTTCCGTGTTCTCTCTTTCCTCCTCCATTTTCCTTTTTTCCTCCTTCTTTTTCTTAGCCTCTACCACCATGGCCTTGGTGGGTGATTTGAAAATGAAGGGGCTCACCGAGACGACTTCTGTCACCTTGGCTATCCTGACGAACCTGTCGATCACTCTCTGACGATGCAACAGTTCTTGCATGAAGGCCTGTTGTTTTGGGTCCTTAGCCCTTTGGGCCTTGGTCATGATCGTGAACTTCGGTCGTTGTTCTTCCATAATTATCACCTAAGATTAATTTATGAGTTAGAAATTTTATTCTAAGGTTGATGTGTTGTCGTGTCTTTTCATAATTCCTGCTCTCGTTTACGCCGTAGATTAGTACGTTGGCATTACTTTAATTTATAGTCATCTGACAGATGCTATTCATCAAATTTTATGTATTTTTATTTTAGACATTTTTTTTGGTCGAATAGACTCTATTATTGAGTCCGGAGCGTCGAAGAAAGTCAGTTTAGGCTTTCCAAGATTTTAATTCAGACTTTTATATGTAAAAGGACAAAATGGTCATTTATCGTTTTACGTGTCATATTTTTTCGTACTTCGTTTCGTAATTTGGACTCCATTATTGAGTCCGGGATGTCAAAGAAAGTCAATTTAGACCTTCCTTGGTTTTAATTTGGCTTTTGGGGTACTAGGGGTAATTTGGTCATTTTACCCCTTTACGTGTCTTTGTGTTCGGGACCTCATCTCGTGTCGTGGACCTCACCATTGGACTCAGAAGGTCCGAGATAGTAAGATTACACTAATAACTTGTTAATTTTGGACAAAAGGGTATTTTGGTCATTTAGCCCTTTACGTGTCTTTATTTTTTGGGCCCCGTCTCGTAAAACGGACCCTACCATTGGCTTCAGAATATCCGAAATAGTAAGGATACACTATTTATTTATTTAATTTGGACTTCGTTTGCCCTATTTATGACCCAAGGGTAATTTAGTAATTTCACTTATTTAATAAATTATTTTATTATTTTATTATTTTTCCAGGGGCATATTTGCATAATTTTTCCAAAATTGGGCCACAGTGTAAATCCGTAGGATTTCTAGGGTCAAAATAGAATTTTTAAAACTTTCGGACTGAACTAGTGGATTCAGTCCTATTTCAAATGAACCGGTCCAATCTCAACTGAACCAATCCGGTCTGGTTGGGTTTATTGCGTGATGCTAACGTCATGATGACGTCAGCCCTAATAGTTTAAAATTTAAACATAAGCCTAAACGACGCCGTCCCACTTAACCGTTTATACGACGGGTCGGGTTCCGACCCGAACCCGATTTGACCCGTTGACCCGAACCGTCACTGTTCATCTTCTTCCCCGTTTCTTCCCCAGTGTTGCCCTAGTTGCAGGTTTCCATTTTTTTCCTATTTCGTGCATTTTGGCCAACTATTTTCTTACTGTTTCTTCTCCAAATCATTTCTGGGACATGAAGGATTATGTTTGCATTCATTTGGAGATTCGAATGTAGCTCAAAAGCTTGGTTTAAGCCACGATAATCCGAACCTGCAAATCGTTGGTTCATGCTCGTTTCTTCATCATTTTTAGCGAGGTTGGGCTTATTTTGATCCCCTCTTCATGAGGATTCAATTCCCATTCATAGATGTTGGTTTAAATGAGAGTTTAAGGGTTTGGGTTGTAAACCCGTAACCTGCAAGTTGGTTTTTGGAAGGCTTTCTTTGGGATTTTTGATCGCGTATATATGTTTTTGGGATGCTTGTGAGATCTACTCGAAGTCTTGATAGGCCAAATTGAGTTTGGGGAAAGTCGGTTCAGACCTGCTCTCACCAAGCTCAACAATGGCGGTTTGGTGTACGGTTTGTGTTTTTTAGGTGTTTTCAAGCTTAGACTTTGTGCTTAATCATGTTTATCTACCTTAAACATCATATATATAAAATCTAGAAGCTAAAACAGTTCATGCATAGGAAAATTTTCTAGAGAGAGAAAGTGATAGTTTTTGTGTTTTACCTCTAATAGTGGCTTTCTCTCTCTTTCCTTCTTCCTCCGAGACCTCCCTTCTATCCTTCTGAATGCCCAGAACTCTCTCTCTCTTTTGTCTAGGGCTGATCGGGTGGAGACTTGGTGTGCATACCATGTATGCCCATATGTATAAGTGGAAGGTTTAATGGCCATTAATTGCCCCTCACTTCACCCCCTTACTCCATCAGATCAGTGGCCATACCTCTCCCTATTCATCTTCACCTAATGGCCATATAATATATACATCTAGTACAAGCCACCTTACCTATATTAATTTCCATGTCTCCTTCATGTATATATATATATATATGTCATCACATATTACTCAACACACTCACACACGGCTGATCTTATGTATATATATATATATATTTACTTAATTTTCTATTTTTAATTTATTATTAAATTATTTATTCAATTAATTACATTTTATCAATTAATCATTATATTCTATATTAACTATAATAATTACTCGATTTCTCATATAATTAAATTAATTTTATTAATTTAATTTATCATTATCTTAAAGGCATAATATTTACCTCTATTTTTCATATCCTCGTAATATGTGTCACATGAACCGACATTCTCGGGTCGGGGTATTACAAAATCCTTTTGGCCACCTTTCGGCTTCATTTTTCTCTTTTTCCCTTTTATGCCTTGCTTGGCATTATTCTATTTCCTTATTTTTTTAATTTATTTATGGCCTTTAATTTTTTCTTGGTCTAATTTTTACAATTGTCATTTTATTTCTTAAAGTCTCTAATATTTAAATTAGTGACTTAATTCCCAATAATCGGATCGGGGTGTTATATGTTGCTTCGACATGTTTCGTGAAGGGAGGCTATCATTTCGACAAGGCTTTGACCCCGGGAGATGGAGAGTTCTTGTAGAGATGACTCTAAAATTATGCTAGCAGTGTAAGACTATGAAAATCGTGTATTTTTTCCCGTTTTGTGTCCCTAAAATTGATGGCATGGGGGCTTTATTTATAGAGAAATATAGAGATTTGATCCAAGGGTCTAAGATGAAACCCTAAAATGGAGGGCTAGGATCATGTCTTCAGTGATAATTATCTAATTAAATGAATAAAAAATTAAATAATAATGATTATCCTAAATAAATGAATTAATAAATAATTATGACCATGCATAAACCAATAGAATTGGTGTCTACATGCAAGAGCCAATAAGATAAAAAAGAAATAGAATTTAAATGAAAAATAAACTCTAAAATAAAAACGTATAGGTTCAATGTATCTCCATTTGAGGAAATATCAAGCAACCATTTATGGAAACTTTAAAAGTGAAAAGTCTTAATTAAGCCGAATATACTACCATCACTTAAGATTACCAAATTGTCCTCAATTCAGTAGAGAATCTCTAGATTGCCGCAAGGCGTGGGAAATGACCCAATTACTCCCAATTCGTCACCAAAGGGCTAAAATTACCAAATTACCTCCATGTGAGTAAAATGATATAGAAATTACGAAAATGCCCCTCAAGTAACTAGGAAGTCCTGCTGAGGGTAGGATTGTGCCAAAATTACTAAAATACCTTTAGTGGGCAAAAAGGTACCAAAATTACTAAAACACCTTTCGATGGGCAGAAGAGTCCTAATGGGAGTGAGACTCTGTCAGGAAAAGTCCTAGTTGGACTGGGACTCTAGTAGGAGAGTTCTAACTAGATGAGACTTTATTGGAAATAGTCCTACTTGGACTAGGACTCTAGCAGGAGAGTCCTCACAGGAGTGGGACTTTATCGGGAAGAATCCTACTTGGACTGGGACTCTGGCAGAAGAGTCCTAACGGGAGTGAGACTCTATCAGGAAGAGTTCTTACGAGAGTGGGACTCTATCAAGAAGAGTCCTAACGGGAGTGGGACTCTGTCAAGAAGAGTCCTATAGGGTTTGGGACTCTGATAGGAGAGTCCTAACGGAAGTGGGACTCTATTGAGAAGAGTCCTACTTAGACTAGGACTTTGGCAAGAGAATCCTAACGGGAATGAGACTCTATTAGGAAAAGTCCTACTTGGACTGGGCCTCTAACATGAGAGTCCTAATGGGAATAAGACTCAATTAGGAAGAGTCCCTATTTGAAGTAAGTTTTTTAGCATAATCATTGGTTTTTACTACTTAATCAAGGGTCACAAAATGAGGTGTCTACAGAAAGTCCCTCGTTGACGGAACTTGTAAGCGAGTGAACATCAAAGTAAGAAAAAAAGACAACCATTTTGACATTGATTGTAATTTTGACATGGCTAGACTCATTCCTCTATGAGATTCCAACGTATCACCCTCAAGCGAATCAGACCGTTCGTAGTTCGTGATTAACGAAAATGAGTGTTGTCTTTACCAGATTTCTCTAAAGAAATTTGTCTCGATAGGACTGTTGTGAGGTTACGCCGTCGAAAATGACTCATCGAAGTGTTACTTCATAAGAAATGCGATCCTAACAAGTCTTTCATGAGGTTGTGTTTTCATGAGATGATCTTATGTCCTCAGACGTTTTACATACAAGGAAATTCCATCCTAGTAGGTTGGTAAGAGAGAATGCGATAGATGGCTTACCTGAAAAGAACGCCATCCTAACAGGATGATAAAATGTGATGCGATAGAGGGCTTACCCGAAAGGAATGTTATCCAAACAGGATGGTGAATTTGCATCCTCAAACAACTTTCCTAAAAGGAATGCTATCCTAATAGGCTGATGAAATGCGTCCTCAGACGACTTTCCTAAAATGAATGCTATCCTAACAAGATAATAAATTTGCGTTCTTAGACGGCTTTCCTAATAGGCTGGTAAAATGTGTCTTCAGACGACTTTCTTGAAAGGAATGCTATCTTAACAAGATAATGAATTTGCGTCCTTAAATGAATTTCTTGAAAGGAATGCTATCCTAATAAGATGATAATGCGATAGACAGTTTACCCGAGAGGAATACTATCTAACAAGATGGTGATGCAATGGACGGCTTACTTGAAATAAATGCTATCATAACAAGATGGTGATGCGATGGACGACTTACTTGAGATGGATTACATCCTCAGACGTTTTGCCGAGATGGAGTATGTCCTCAGAAAGTTTGCCGAGATGGAGTACGTCCTCAGACGATTTTGTCGAGATGGATAACCTACTTAGACGATTTTTTTCTAGATGGATTATGTCCTCAGACGATTTTTTTCCTAGATAGATTACGTCTTCAGATTTTCTTTCCTAGATGGATTACGTCTTGAGACGTTTGCCTAGATGGATTATGTAACATCCCGACCCAATTAAGTGAAGTAATTAAGGATAATGACGATTATCATAAGTTAATTTGCTTATTAACATGGGCAATTCTAATTAAGACTAGTAGTCCATAAATATGAAAGCAAAAGTATAAGTGAAAACAACTAGTTCTAAATCGGAGACGACCAATTTTAAGAAGGTGATTTAATGCCAAAGGTCATAACTTGGTAGCAAATTACGATTGGCGTTAATCGAGGATTAACACACGGGTAACCTTAGAAAATTAGTGCACAAAGTGCATTTAAGAAAGACTAGTGTGATACATAAATGAGGCGTGTTTAATCAAGATTATTCCAAAGTTATAATAGACTTTTGAGAAAAATTAAAGTGCGATAAAATAAACCAAGGCAAGACTAGTTATATCACGACCCGAAAATTCGCCTCTTGCAGATCCTAGACCGCGACCGCGACCGCCGCCGACAGACCTGAGGGTCTGAGGCAAGGCTCACATAAGCAGCGATATCAAATAGATGTGCGACATGTGGTTTAAAGCGTGAAAAACTTTTTCTTTTCTTTTCTTATTTTAAAATTTTCACATCCGTCCGGTACTGCCACTCTTTACATTACGGTACACATGATCATACATTCAGAGCATAACTAAAAACTTAAAAACTTTATAACATTACATGTCCATTGCCCCGAGAGGCTTAATACACATTCTTACACTGTCTACTAATACAAAATGTACTATTAGAGTTTGTAGGGTTTCCCAAAAGAAACTACATAAACATATCTTCCCAAACGGCCAGACTCATCATCATTAACATCAAAATCAGATCTATCGTGAATCACCTGGAAGGGGGGGACGGATAAAAATCTGGGTAAGCTAATCTAAGCTTGTGAGTAATTCCTGCATTTGTCATGGGGTTTTCAATTGGCAGTGGTTTAGCACATGAGAGTTTATAAAATACTCACTACCAATTGCTCGTGCGTTTAGAACACAGAGTATATGCATTCTTAAAACAGATAGCTTTGAAACATTTAAAGTATTCAAACTAAACATACATTTATTCAAGTAGAGTATATGCAGTTCAAAAGCCTATAAACATGCATATAAAAATGGGGGTAAAAAAACCTGCTTCCATTTTCAAAAGCGTTTGTCATCTTTTCTTTTTAATTAGGTAGAATCTGTTTCGAATCAGACTCCTGTTTTACTGCAATACTACAATGGAGAGATCTCATTTGCTAAGGGGATTAGATCCTGCTATCGGGCATTTCCTTGTGTCATAGTTGAATCCCAAAGGATTTCAATGTCGCATGTGGTACTTAAGTACCGTTTATCTTATAAAACATTTATCACATGGCTTCTTCAATAGATACTTTTCATGAGTATTTAAAACATGAAATATATAACTTCTGCAATAGGACTTCAAATACTTGGAATAATTAAATTTAGAATATTTAAGGAATTTTGGCATTTAACTCAGACATGCTAAATCTTTCTAAGAAAGGGACTGTATAAAAACATTTACGGAGCATGTCATGACAGAATATATTAAAACAACAATCATATAAAAACTGAATTTGATATTCAAATGCTTCACATAACTTGAACTTAAAACTTCTTCAAATATATGGAGTAAAATCTCCACTTCAAATACAAGGTTACTCACCTTAAACCTTTAAGTCGACTTTACGGGGCTGTTTTTCCTTTTTCCTCTTTTCAACCTCTGAAGCCATTCACTTAAAGTTTCAGTGTTTTCTTGCTCTTTAATTCTCGCTTCAGCAAGTTGTGCTTTCGTTGGGGTTTTATACATGAACGGCCTAACTAAAACAATTTCGGTTGACCAGGCAATCCTTATTTTCCTGGCAATCACTTTTTGTTGCTACAGTAAGTCTTCCATGAACTCCTGTTGCTTTTTATCCGTTGCTCTCTGAGCTTTGGTCATAATTGTGAACTCCTTCTGTTTCTTATCCATTATAGTCTACTTGTATATTTTAGCCTAAAACACAATTTAGCGTGTTAGAGAAATCAATTTTATTTTAAAATTATACTCTTCTGGTAGCTCCATTAACTTTAAGTTTGATTTAATTACTTCATATGTTTACGTGTCACGTCTTTCCGTATTTTACCTCGAAATACAAGCCTTAGTTTAGTACCTCGGCAATGTTCTAATTTATAGCCACCTAACTGATGCTATTCATCAAATTTTATGTCTTTTTATTTTAAACACTTCTTTTGGTCGAATAGACTCTACCATTGAGTCCGGAACGTCGAAGAAAGTCAATTTAGGCTTTCCCGAAACTTCGTTTGGGTTTGGTAGCACTAGGGGCATTTTGGTCATTTTAGCATTTTTACGGGTCTTTAATTTTTTGAGACCTCGTCTCATGACGTGGATCTCATCATTGGACTCAGGAGGTCCAAGATAGTAAGAATATACTAATAACTTGTTAATTTTGGACAATGAGCATTTTTGACATTATTTATTTTAATTAATTTAATTTAATATGTATTAGATATAATATATACATTTTGGTGCACCATTTTGGCATGGGATTGTCCTGTCCAAAATGGTTCGCACGCTTGGCTTCACTCTTTTGGTTCCCTGTTCGAGTCCCACTAGGTGCAACGCACCTTTTTATTTTTCTGATTTTTTGCATATGTTAATTACGTAATATATACATATTCCTGCCATTATAGACCATACGTGTACGAGTGGCCGAGTGGAAGGGAGGGGGGTTTTGGTGCGTGGGGTCAGGGGTTTGAACCCCAGGAACTGCGGTTCCTCATTTTTTTTTCTAAGTTTTTCGAAGCCAAACGGCGGACATGGTACTTAAACGCGTATAGGCTTCCTTATCCGCGTACAGAATATCAAATAGGGTCTTAACCGTGTAACCAAACAAGGTGGATTAGGGTTTTAAAACCCTTAAACAAAACAATCGCGTTTCATTGATGCGGTGGCAGCCTTCACGGCCACCACGTGTTCGAGTCCACCCACTCGTTTAAAACGAGTCGCGAGTCGACTTAATCATCTTCCCCATACGACCCAACACTGTTGCCCTAATCACAGATTTCCTTCCTCTTCATTTTCGTGAAGTTTGGATCAATGGATCCTTACTGTTTTCATTCTAAAATGTTTCTGAGACATTAAGAATCAGTTTGTCATTCGTTTGAGGGATCAACTTGGTCTTACTAGCTCGGTTAGAGGTTTGATAATCAAACTTGTAACTCGGTAGCATATGCTTATTTTTTAGCCAAAATCGATGAGGTTTGTTCTGTTTTGCTTCATTCTTCATAAGGTTTCATCTCCCATTCACAAATGTGAGTTTTACATCGAGTTTGAGGGGTTGGGTTTCAAACTTGAAACTTGCAACTTCGTTTTTAAAGGTCATTTCTTTGTCTTTTTGATCGCGGTCTAGTGTTTTTAACACCCTTAGAGGGTCTAGTTGAGGTCCTAATAAACCAAACATGGTTTGGTTGCTCTCGGTTCAGACCTGCTATAAGTAAGGTCCTTCAATGGCTGTCTTCTTGGGTTTGATGTTTCAGGTTGTTTTTATGGCTAAATTTCATGCTTATCTTAGTTTAAATATACCCTAGGCATCATATATACATAAATCAAAGCTTAAAACAGTTTATACGTAGGAAAATTCTAGAGAGAGAAAATGTTGGGTTTTGATGTTTTTACCTCAAAGGTGGTATCCCTCTCATTCTCCTTCTGATTTTCTCCCTTCTTCTTCTCAGAACTCTCTCTCTCTCTCTCTGTATGACTGAATTCTCGTGTGTAGGCATGTGTGTATACAATATGTATATTTGTATATAGGTGCATGTATGATCATTGCCATTTCTGATTTCCCTCACTAACTAGGTTAACTTGTGGCAGCATCTTTAATCAGTGTCCTTCATGCCACTGTTTTGGGCAGGCCATCATTTGGCTGTGTGTGTGTGTGGTGTTTTGCATATATATATATATATACATATAATATAACTCACACACACTAATACACTTGGACACACACACACACACCTCTCCACCGACTCACACACAATTTCCCTCTTCTGCACACACTTTAGTTATTTATATTATTTATATACTACCATGTGTATACATATATATATATATACTTACACATATACATGCTTGGCCATGTACTCACACACATTACACCTTTAATGTGTGTATGTGTGTGTCATCATATTTTCTATTAATTTATAACTAATACTAAATTTTCTTATATTAAATTAACTAATTATATTAAATTAATTAACCATTCTCTTAAGTGTATAATATTTATACTATTTTTTCATAACCTCGTAAAACGTGTCTTAGGTTCGGCGGTCGACGTGTAAACATATAATTACTACCAACAGGTTGGTGATTGCAACAAAAGTGATGTACAGTCGTCCTGGGTTTTCAAGACTCTCATGTTGGTGACTGCAACGAAAGTGATGTATAGTCCTCCTGGGTTTTCAAGACTTTTACCAAAAGCCCTCGTGTTGGGGTTGAAACCGATCACGTTACTTAAGGTGTCGATTAGTAATCTATAATCCACGACTTAATGATCCCTAATTCAGATCAGGGTGTTACAAGTTATACATAGATGAAGTATGTTAAATCAGGAAGTCTTACGGTAATTCCAAGAGACTTTATGAGATTTAAAATACAAAGTCTGGGAGTGTATGAAATACATTAAATATGCAATATAATGCATAAAAAGAGAAAAAAGAAGGAAAAGACCCAAAAGTGCTCCCACCAAGTCTTGAACCTTATACCTTGTGCAAGCAAATGTTAAGTCTCTAAAAAGAATGCCAACTAGGGTGCAACACTTTTGTACTATATAACCCACATGATATGTATATAACCTAAAAGAATTGAAAATTCAGCAAAAAAAAAAATAACAAATGTCAACTCCTCATTGGACCCCTATCCAGCTAATTAAATCACATGCAAAATGCTTGCATCATGTATATGTATTATGTGTGTATTGCGTGTGGGGAAATTCAAACACTCTATTTTGGAGTTCGGATAGAGAGAAAAAGAAGAGAAAAACAAGAAAGAGAAAGAGAAAGAGAAATGAAGAAGGAGGAGGAGGAGGAGGAGGAGGAGGAGGAGGAGGAGGAAGAAAACTATTCTTGCATGGTTGCCTGAGTAAAGGAAAGCCACCCACTGAAACTAGGAAAGGAAATAGTGGAGTAGAAAGAGGAAGCTGCTATGGCTGAAGAAAGAAGTAGAGGAGAGAGAAATTGAGGTTTAGAGAGATAAAATGACAAAGAAGGCAAAAACAAGTAACATTCTTACTGATTATCTGTTTCTTTCAATTTATTTAGTTAGAATATGAAGATTTGGTGAATAAATGAACTGAAAATAGTGAGGAAAATCCTAAGAAAACCTAAAACTGCCATTGACGATAGCTTAAAACTGGGTCAAGCTTTCGACTTGAACCAAATGCTGTTTTGTGATTGGGGTCCAAACTTAGACCAAAAATGGATCACAAAGAAACACAAACCACACGTTTTGGCTTAGAAATGAGGATTTTATAGAGAGTTGCAGGTCTAGGGTGATAATTGACCAACCATGAAAACGAATGTATTCCATAGATTCTAAGGCAGAGACTTGTAGCCAATTAAAACTGGTGATGAATAGGCCAGGAATGAACCATTTTGGTCCACTGTGCGATGAGGAAAATGGAATGACAGTATTCACCAGAAAATTGGGCTTCGCTGAAGACCTATTGAAATACTCTATTTCGACGAAAATGGTCTGACCAAATTTAGTTTTGAACTTGAATATGGAATCTTCACGCAAAATAGATTCGAACCATATTAGATTTTTCACCAGAAAATAATTGATGATGGTCCCTGGTGCCGGAGAGGGTGACCAGAACCCTCGTTAAAAAAATGAGAAAGATGAATACTGTGCGGGTTGGGTCTTGGGTCGGATCTCGGGTCAGGTCCTGACTAAACATTTAAATGGGTTTAGGCTTTATTAAAACGATGTCATTCTGACCTTAAGAGTAAAAAATATAAACAAATAAATAAATAGGGCCGACATCATGTCGATGTCAGCATGACATCACAGACCGGACGAACTGGTTGGTTTCTAACTAAGTCAGACCAGTTCACTCGCATTGAGACTAAACTGGTTGGTTTTATTTAAATAGTTTTCAAAAATTATGAATTGACCCCTAGACTTTGCTGAAATTATGTTTTGACCCCCAAATGTTTCTGTTAATTATGACATGGCCCAGGAAATTAATTAAATATTAATTTTAAATCTTTTTAATTATAAGAGAAATTATTAAAATACACTTGAGTCAAAAATATGTCAAATGAAGACTAATTAAAATGAAAGAAGAGTCTAACCTAGTGTTTTTGGGCATTCCAGACTCAACGGTAGAGTCCGATTTATGAAATTAGATCCCGAAAAATATGAACGGGCAAACTAGAATAATTATAATTATGTCCTAATGATCAATTAAGCTATCAATTAGACTCCAATGATTATGAAAATACATACTTTAGCATTTTGGGACATTCTAGATCCAATGGCAGGATCCATTTTATGAAACGAAGTTTCGAAAATATAGACACGTGAAACGTCATAATTACCATTTTTTCCTTAGTAGTCTAAAAGCCAGTTAAATGTCAGAGATAACATATTCTGACTTTCGTTGACGTTTCGGAGTCAACGGTGGAGTCTATTTTAGCAAACAAAGTACCGAAAAATGTGACACGTGAAAGTGTAAAATTACAAAAATGCCGTTAGGCTTAATGTAAGTCACATATATGCAAATTAAGATAAAAAAAAGCCTAAATTGATTATCTTTGATATTCCGGACTTGATGGTGATGTCCTTCTGAGAAAAATAAGACCCGGTAACAAACTGAAAAATGATGAATACGTCCTTAAGACTTAATGAAGTTACCAGAAGTGTATAGAAGAAATTAAAAGGTCCACGTAAATGTTCTAAGGACCAATTGGACTCAAAATTTAAGTCTGAATACGTAAAATTGTGTACAGAGAAATATGATATATTAAAAGTATAAATTACCATTATGCCCTTGAAGGGCCAAATAAGCTATAAAGCATCAAGGAACCCTAAATTAGGAATTTTAGAATCTTTTAATTAATTAGACTAAGTTTAAAGGAACTTAAAATGCTGAATAAAGATGCTTGAAATTAGAATGAATACTAATTCAATATACAATATATTTTTGATCCATGATTATAGGATCACCTAAATAATGGAAAAATGGAACAAGGCTATGGGATAGCTACTATGGTACCAGTATGGGAATGCAATGATAAGAACCCAATGTAAGTAAACCCAAACTTTAATATGTGGATTTCTACTCTGCCAATGTGGCCTACTTGTATAGCTGCCAATCTGTGTTTCTTGAAATTGTATATCTATAATTGCTTTAAGTCCACAAACCATTGATATTTGTGTTTCCATTATGTGAAAATTTGTGATTTGTTGATATCCTATTTGTTGTGAACATCTATGAGTCCTTTGACTCTTTGACTCCTTGACTATATACTGTTTTTTGTTGTGAATTCCTTTCGTTGTAGATGTTTGTAACCTATGTATATTGTCATGCCCCGAATTTTCATAAACCCGAGGAGTGAGTGAAATGAAATAAGAAAAATAAATGAAAGGCCATTAAGATGGGTTTAATTGATTTCATGTTCATTTCCCCATATTTCCCAAAATTTAAAATGAGAACTTTCTATTAGACTTAACCAAAATGGTTTTCTAATGCCAACTAAATATCTCTCCTAATCACTATTCAAAATAAGTCTAAGTCATGTTCAAAATTGACCTCCAAAATAGCCCCAAAATGTCTCTAAACATGCCTTGGAATAATGGCCCAAATGAGCCCCAAATGCCCTAAAACATAGGCCAAGAATAGGTCAAAAAGTTTACCTAGGGTAGTCTAAGGAAGTGGCCAAACATGGCCTAAAAAGGTGGCCAAACATGGCCTAAAAGGGAGTCCAAACGTAGCTTAAGGATTGGCCAAACATGGCTAAAAAAGATGGCCAAACCTATATATAGGGTGTTTTACACACCTAACAACCCTTTTAATTTCACAAAATTTTAACATGGTCTCCTTTGTTTTCTAAGCTTTTTTCCACCTAATGTTCCATAACACAACCCATCGTTTCTCAACTAGCAACCTAAATACATTCTTCACTTTAACTAAGCATTTATACATTACTTAAAACACACAATCTATCATACATACACATATACTTTAAGTTTAAATATTACAAACCTCATGTTCATTACAATTTTAGGGTCTTGCCCATTGTTTTCATACTATACAAGATTTCTACAAATAAATACACGTCTTAGGGCTTATGCCCTCATACATACAAAATATGCCCCAAGGGCCAAATATCCTTCATAGTCCATGTCCCCTCCATTCTTCAAGACTTCCTCAAGTCTCAAGTACTGGAAGCCTCATCTATAATATGATGTCTCACAAGGGGTCAGCACAACCGCTGGTATGACACAATGCTAATGCAAGGAACAAAGTTAAGGTGTGGCATGTGCAAGTGTACATTTATAATCTACATGCCTTCCAATTCATTAATACAATGCAATGACAATATGTGTGCCACACCCATGCAAACTCTATGCCACACCTATGTCTCGTCTCACAGATCGCTCCCGTTGGGTCAATCGAGCACCAACACCTGTGTTCACTGATCACTCCCGTTGGATAAGCAGCCACCAATGCAATGACCAATTTTGGGTTTTTTATCATAAGATCTACACCCTCATAATGTATAGCACCAAGTGCTGAACCCACATTATGTTTTCAAGGAATCACAATATGCCAATATGCCTTGATTTTTCTATGCAATTTCAATGAGACATTTTATCAAATACATGACATACACCTTAAATCATGCATCATTCATCAAGTAAACTCTAACTTTCAAACCACACAAATTCTTCCACATGAACATCTGCTATATACAATCAATTTAAACACATGCTTATGTTACATGTTCATTATATTATCAAATCTCAAAGAACACATAATTACACCAAGCATAAATACATTAAAGAACCACATCTTCCCAAACACAAGGTCCACTTACATGAATATAAGCTATAATATAATGAATCAAACATCTATTCAAGTCACATGTTCATCATTTTGACAAATTCTCAAAGAACTTAAAGAACACACAAGTATACAAATTACTAACTCTAATTTTTTCAAAGAAACTACATCCTAAGTGACTTTCTAACAAGAAGTAAACATATAAATCACTCAATCAACATATAAAACACTCATAAACTTAACCCTATTCTTTACTTAGCAAAATATCATGCCTAAAATGGTTTTTCTCAACCCTAGGGAGTTGTGTTCTCCGTGCAGTCAAACCAATCAGTGAGAATGTAGTCCTTGACATGGGGAACAACTTTCTAGAAGGAAGCCTTGTGAGAATCCTAGCCTAGAGATGAGTTTTGATAGCTTGAAAGTTAGAAAAACCTAAATTTTCTTCACCTTTCTCTCCATGCACGACCTGCTGCTCATTCTTCAGACCAGTTTCTGTATTTTTAACACTAAAGGGTCCTATTTATAGAAAAGGGACCAAGGGGTAAAAAGACCCTTTTGCCCTTAATGAGTTCGGGACCCCGTTACAATACAACCCATCCTGAAACGCCTCAATTCGATATTTTGCTTTAACCAAAGTTCTTAAAATTATTTTAAATGATATTTTTTGAAAAAATTTATTTTCGCCCATTGGAGGTTTCGGCCGGGTCCACTTGGGCCACCCGGGATGCCCTTTATGGTCTATTTTTCAAATTATCTCCGATTGGACTCAAATTCTCACAGGAGATGTAGTTTAACACTCTAAGCATGTTTCTCTTTTATGTCATACTCAAATTATTCTTCTAAATATGACTTATGCCTAAATGATGCATGTATAACGCCTTACCAATAAACAGTGCATGAATAGTGCCCTACCGGCAAAAATGAAACATTTACCCTTATTTTTTAGATCTTTACATATATGCTCATACCTTGTAGAATCCTTTTGCTAATAACATTATTTGTGAGTACACGGGGTTGTGTCTGTCACAATACCCATCTTGACTCTTTGGATGCTGGATCTATGGGTTGGTGTTTGGGAATGATACCCAACACATAGTCCTGATGAGGACATGATTATTTGATAAGAGCTCTTAGTTCCATTCAGGAAACCCCAGAGATGAGTGGTGAACCTGAATGAATGCTTTTTGGGGATAGCAGGGCCCTATTTGTTGATTGCATCTATTAGACTCAATTTGTATATGTTTGATTTCACACCATAAGTTGATTTGATGATGTTATCCTCGAATGATAAATATGCCTTTGAGGCCTATCCTTGTATTTGGTTTGAATCTCTTTGATTTGAGCAGCTAAACATCATATGTTGATAAATTGTGCTTGTTGATTTACTTAGTCATTCTTATCACATTGTGAACTCTTTGTGAACCATGTTATTTTAGGCCTGATGACCAATCCCTTTAAACTTAAAATCCTATAATTATTCTCTCGTTATACACCCTTGTGTAACTCATGGAAGAGTGAAGGATTTACTTACTAAGCTAAGTTAACTAACTCCAGAATTATAACAATTTTTCAGGTAACACAATATGGAAGGAAATGAAATGATGGCGACTAGTGGAGCTAGTGATATGCTTGTGAGCAACCTTGACAGTGTATAACTCTGAGCCTTAATTTGTATACATATATATATATATATATATATATATCTTATAGGCTTAATGTTAATGTCAGACATTGTGACACAGTGACACTAGAAAAGATATTAGACTTGGATAGTGATTAATGGTGATGGAATTTATAATTGGAGATAATTTTATTGATGATTGTTAAAGTTTGATTTGTTATCAGATGAGTTGCATATGTGTAGCTTCCACACTTGCTTAAAAAGAAAGAAAATTTTTTTATCACTCTTTGGTGCACTTCATTTAATTTTGTACGGCCTGTCTAAGTGACAATGTCGGTCACTGACCCCTAATCCGCATAGGGTGGGTTCTAGGTTGTGAAATATTACATCCTCATACGATTTTCTCCCAGATGGATTACGTTCTCAAATGATTTTTTTTCCTAGATGGATTACATCCTCGAACGTTTTTTCGAGATGGAGTACGTCCTCAGACGGTTTGGTTTGATGGATTACGTCCTCAGACGATTTTTTCCTAGATAGATTACGTCCTTAGACGGTTTTTTTCCTAGATGGATTACGTCCTCGAATGTTTTACCTGGAAGGGAACTTCATGCTAATAGATTTGTGAAATGCGGCCTCAGACGACTTGTGTGGAGAGTAAAGACTCCATAAGGAACATTTGATTATGACTCATTAGGGAGATGAATTAGGTAACTCCACTAGAATGATGGAATTCAATGTGACTTTATGGAGAAGAATTTGATCGAGTTTCATACCATAAGGTTATGTTGCTCAACTCTTTCTTAGGATGGGAGAACAAGAAGTGAAGTTAACTTTGAAAGGAGTTACACTCGAAGCAATATACTCAACTAATGATAGGAGTTGATGGAAATGCTTGCCTTAGATATATGTAAGAATCAGTCTTGCCTTAGATAGAAGGAGGTAAAACAAAACTTATATAGGAGTGTGGAAAGCTATGAAAAAATCACATTGATGAAGAACTCTTACCTCAGCTAGAGGAATATGAGATTTTCTTAACTCAAAGAGGAGTAAGGAGTGTCACGACCCGAAACCCACCCTACGCGGATCTCGAGGACGTGATGCCAGTTGGCCACCTTGTCAGTTTTTTTCCCCACCAACAATGTAACCAACCCAAGGCAACTTCACAATGAATTGCATTCTAAATGTAGGGTCAAAACAGCGGAATTAAAATCTTTTTGAATTAAGAATGCAACTCATCCAAACACATCAGAGCACGTCTAGAATCAGTCATCAAATATCTCTAAAGTATAATATACATGCTCTAATG
The DNA here is from genome assembly GCA_008638375.1 of Nyssa sinensis. Lineage (NCBI taxonomy): Eukaryota > Viridiplantae > Streptophyta > Magnoliopsida > Cornales > Nyssaceae > Nyssa > Nyssa sinensis. Next base: position 29,989,095 of record CM018041.1, on the reverse strand, counting down.
CAACCATTCTATATCAATGAATTACTTAAAGCGGAAGTCACACCATGAAAGTTCAGCTAGTTAAACTCATCTCCAATGATCAATAATCATAATGTCTCCAAGTACCACTTAATCATAATGATCTGACATACTAGGCTAACCTCATCACTAATGATGTAACATTATAATGCATAGCCTTAAAGTTAACCTTACAATGTTCACGTTCGATCTTTAACTTGAAGTTTATATCGTCATTGTCGTTCATTGTGCATCACTAGTTCCACTAGTTATCTCATTGCATTTCATCCCACATGATGTCACCTGAAAAATGTTAAATAAATGGAATGAGCTTAAACAAGCTCAGTAAGTAAATTCCTAGCTTTGCCATGGGTCAGGGTTAGTTCACAAGAATAATAGAAGAAAGGGATAACAGATATCCAACAGCCGAATGAGTAACAAGAAATACATAGCCAATCACCAAGATGTACAACAATGACCCAAGGGTCCAAAAGGCTTATCCCAAATAAGATACAATAAGATAATAATAATGAATCCAACAACCGGGATCTAGCCAATCATGAAAATCTGCTGCCACAACAATTACGATAGCCAATCAAAAGTATGACATGCTTGCATAGAATATGAACATCCAACGAGTATCAACGATATATCATCAACGAGTAAAGTATAACATGATCGCAATAATATGATCATTCACAGGACATAGAATATGATCATTCAATGAATACCAAAGATATATCGTCATCGAGTTCTAAAAACCCAGATATGCGTGAATCACCCGGGGCCCGGCATACCCCACTAAAACGCATGCTCAGATCCGCCACAGTTCCTCGGGCTCTCTGAAAAGCGTTAGAGCTCTTTTCTCTACAAGTCCCAAAGGACATACAAGACCCCAAAGGGTCTTCCCCCCACGCAATCTGTGAATGGATGGGCCATTGTGACTGAGCACAACCCCAGGTACATACCAAATATCATGACCAACAAAATTTCACACAGGATGTACAACTGTACAAAGCAATCGATATCACAATCAACAAAACACGAAGTGTGGAATATCAAGATTTCTATCAAAAGGATATATCTCAAGACTAGGTCATGATATGATAGTGCAAAGAATGCTCAAATATCAATGATCAATCTCACAACGATGTAAGCAAGCAAGTCAAATCCACAGATCAGGCATAACCGATAACCACAAGTCGATTGGCTCAAATCAAGTACATCAGGTAGAGTACAAATTTGGCAGCACGTAGAAATGAATGTGACTGGCTGGGAATAACCACATAGAAAAGTTCAGATTTACTTACCTTGGTTTCTTAGCATTTCATTCCCCCCATTACAATTACTCTGATGATCTGCTTCTCTTTATCCTTTGACGTGCCTGTCATTGGAATTATATTAAGTCTATAATCATAACTGATCTATGCTATGATATGTCTTTAATATGCCTATCATAGCTATCGGTATCTTAATTTCTAATTTAGATCTCATCATTGTATCCGGAATGCCGAATAAAAGTGGTTTAGGCTTTTATGGATCTTAAATCGGACTCTTGGATTGAAAAGGGCAAAACTTTCATTTTATACTTTACGTGTCTTTTATTCTCGGGACTCCTTTTTATAATTCTGACATCACCATTGGGTTCGAAAGGTTCGAGATAATAAAAATTGACTACTTATTTATCTCGTTTGGACTTTGTTTTGAATTATTAATTATTAAAGAAATAATTAATTTAAACTTTGTCTTAAATAGTCGACTGGTTGGTAAATATCCTTAAAAGGCCGACTGATTCGGAATTATTAAAAGTTAGCTATTTTGTGATTTCAATTAATTTGTTCGCTGAACTGTAAATACTTAAAGTTACTTTAAAACTCTATAAACAGTCTTGTTCACAATTCACTGGTTACTTAAAACGGAAATATCTTATCTCAATTTCTCAGTCTATTACACCTATTGCCAAACAAGTCATATGTTTTTCAAATTTAAAATTAAAATGACTTAACCCTCACTGTACCCAAATTCTGACAAGAATGAAATAGTTCATACCTTAATACTTCAAGAGCCCATTCCGATCTTTCATTTTAGGAGCTGCAGTAGAAAAATCTACTTTATCAATTGAACAAAGTTAGTCTCCAACTAAGATACCAGCCTGAACTGCGACAACTATTAAGGCCTGCTACACCATCAGTAAGGATCAATCTCCCTCATTGCCTGGACAGTGGGTAATCCACCATCGACTGGTCTGTTCTCCCTCTAAGGACTCTTCAGTGCCTCTACCGCTACTGCCATGCATATATGCATGCCGATCTGCTGCACTCCCTGTATGGCAACCCATCAGATCCTCCAATCCAATCCCAATTCTGCCGCTTCTTCTATCTGCAACATGCAGCTCCAATTGCTGCAAGATATTCCAAAACCCATTCGAACTTGTACCCAACTCAAGCTAGATTGAAATTCTCGACCAAAAGCTGAGTATATTGGGTACCAAACTGTTCGGACACCAGTGATTTCAAGGCTGGGATCAAATTCTTGACCGTCTCTCCTATTGCTATTGCCTTTTTAAATTTTCCAAGATTTGCTGCATGAGATTTTGAAATCAGCAACTCCAGTTACACCGACTTTCTCTAGTCCAGCAGTTTCGGATGCTGTCTACCACCTGCTGTACTGCCAACCGCACTTCTATATCTACTCCGATTCATAACATGAATCCAATCAGGTCCTCCCAACAGCAGTTCCTGCTACATTTCAATGCTTCTCCACCAAAACCACTGTTGCCTTTCTGCACATCACCATGCCGAACACCAACTCCTCACTGCTGCTCTAAATTTGTAACAGCTGCACTTGCTGCAGGTTTCCAAAACCAATCATGGCTACAGCTGCTCCAATTTCCTCCCGTATCTCCACCTGCTGCACTCCAGTTGGCTACTGTCGCACCGGACAGCACCACCACCGCACCTGTTGCTGCTGCTGCTCGAGTCTCCTACAACCAAATTTCCCATCGTCTCCTCACCACAATTCTTCTAGCTCAACGCCACCTCACCTGCTGCTCCAATTTCCACAGCAGCAAATCAGTTTTTCCAACTCTCTGTACATCAATTCTCTTCACTCAAAACTGTCGCTGGGTGCTGGATTCATCTCCACCCAGATCCTGCATTGCTTCCTCACTGTTGCCACGTTCCACTTGCATATATATATTGTCCATTTGTTGCTTCACTTGCTTTCCATTTTTTTTTTTTTTCTATTTTCCATTTACTCTATAAATTTTCTCTGAGCAAACCGAGACTGCTGTACTATGCACACATGAACACATGTAGGCCATGCATTCTTCTTTGGTTGCATGTATGCCAAGCGTATACGTGCTCTCTGCTATTGATCCTTAGATAGACTCCTCATGTATGAGGTGTCACTACCTTGCACATGCAGGTTCCTTTTAAGCTTTTTAATTTCTTATTATATATGACATAAACCATGGGTGCTCAGCCCCTGTTTCAAATTTCACGGCTGCTGGTTTTTATTCCAGCAGCTTCTTGTTTATTCAATAGGTTTCTAATATTTATATATATATATATATATAATCCAACCGAATATATATATATATATATCTATAATTATTATAATTTCAATTATACATATATACATCCGTATATATATATAACTATATTCATATATTATATATATAAATGTCCGTGTCCCGTAATAATTTAGCTTTTGGTGCATCGGCAGTCCGAACACCCGTAACTGCCTGTCATTAAATGGTACGTTGGTTTCATTTGCGTAATAAATTTAAGTGCAGCTCGGGATTATGCGTTATGATTCGGTTCGACTCAGGTCAAGTATTGGCTACTTCGGGTTGGATACCAGTCAACCCGAGTCGGGCACCGGCTATTTCAGGTCGGGGTATTACATCCTTACCCCCTTAAAAATAAGTTTGTCCTCAAACTTAGAGTTCTAAGTCCGGGGTTTTCGTGGTTTCTTTAACATCGTGGTATGACTCGAACAAATATTTCATTAACTAGATAAAAATTTTCTGTTGAGAATCAAGTTTTACAGTCACATTGGATAAATTTTCTAAATTCCTACATTTCTCAAGAGTATATCAAACCCTCGTGTGAATTTGAATTCCTTTCTATGGTTCTTCTATAGAGTCGAACTATCTCCTTGATGTAAAACTCAGCTAATCGTCCTGTGGTCTGTGTTGTCTTGATCGCGAGGAAGTGAGTCGTCTTGATAAGTTTATCCATAATAACCCATATGTTGTCACTTCCTCTTGATGCTTCTGGCAATCCCAACACAAAATCCAAGATAACACGCTCCCATTTCCACTCTAGTATTGGAAGCGATTGCAGAGTCGTCCGAGCTCCTGGTGTTTAACCTTAATTTACTGGCACACTGTACGATGTGCATTATATACTCAGCTATGTTCTGAACCGCCAATAAGTATTTCTGACATTACGATACATTTTGGTATTTCCTAGGTGTATGGCGAATTTTGAATTGTGTGCCCCATCTAGAATCTCCTTTCTGATATCTGGTATGTCTAGCCCACAAATTCAGTTCTGGTAATACGACACTCCATCTCGGATAGTAAATTCCAAAGTCTCACCTATCTCAACATCCTGACGAAGTTTGGTCAATGCTGTATCCTGGGTCTACAATTCTCTAATCCTATCGATCTATAATAGATAAACTAACTATGACATGGGCACACGGTGCCCTTAAGCTAGACGGAACCATCTCGACCTCCATCCAGCTCCTCCAGTAGCTCTATTAGATAAGCTAGATATCCTGGCGACTGTCGGCTGAGGCATCAATTATCACATTTGTTTGTCCCCTTGGGTTCTCTGTCCTTGTCTAAAATTCAATCAAACAGTTTATCAACTCCCCTGTACTTACCCCCTTTAAACTACCTTATGACTCCAACGAAAATGTCGATCCCCAATCCTTAGATGCCTTAGAACTACAGATCTATCATCTGTTATCAAGAATTCTGTAGTTCTACATCAAGTCTCCAAAGGTGGAACTTAGTATCTATGGCTCAAGTACTCTGTGGTTCTCGATCCATATCTTAATGCTCAGATGTGGTCAATGGTTTGGGAACCACTCCACTAATCATTGTACACCTCTCCGTACTCTTTTGTTTAATCCATTAGTGACCTCGAAGGTTAAAGGTTTGTCTTTTAATTTCCTTAGGGTTTTAAACTCAAGCATTTTAATGCTTGTTTTACTTTGGACTTTATCCCATGCACTCAGCGGCATGATTTGCAACAAGAGAGATTTCCACTAGAAGTTCATGTGGTTGGGGTTTGGACTGGAGAAACAAGAGGGACTATTCTACCAAGTTAGCTGGAAGGTTAAACGATGATTGTAGTGCCAGTGGAATGTTGACTGCAACCAGACAAAGGTTGGATATGTTCACATCTGAGGAACAGGTGGTTCATTTGGATGTTGAATCAATTATGATGGTCTTTTGTTCAAGATTGAACCTCCCATTGATTTTTGTCCTCTCATTCCTTTATGGATTAAATATGGCAATTATTCTTTGTTCGTTGCTTCTTTAAGTCTTAACAGACTTATTACGAATTTCTTTGGGCAGTCTTTTACCCCAGTCAACAATTCTTCGTATAACAGTCTACTTTTGTAGACGTTCTTTACTGTAAGATCATATCTGGTTCAATATGAACCCCTTTCATCATTTGAACAATTTAAATCTCAGAGTCTTATGACTTTTTAATTAATGGCCATTATTTTTGGTTCCCTTTACCTTTGTTCAAAAGGTTATTCAAGTGTTTAGTTTTTGTACTCAACAATCATATTCGGTTTTCATCACATCCCCAATTTACAAATCTGTTCTCCCAGAGAACCTTTTCAACCGGATGGGGAGTTCTAATGCATTCCGTGACCTCAAAGTCACACTATTATATAATCAGTTTTATCCGCAACCAAGGATTTAACATCATGCTGGTACTTACTCAAGAAATGCTATTCACAATCTTGTTCACTCTTGGACCTCATATCCTTTTTTTAGAATTGTTTAAACAATTTGGTCATCTCGTCATTAAATCATTACATTTGGCATTTAGAGTTCATCACAATTAATGAAGGTTTTTATTGCCATGGAAGTTCACAACTTCCTCTGATACCACAGTTTTAGTCATTCTTATATTCTCCCAAATGACAATCGTTATTGCAGTACCTCAAGGAATCGTGTATCTCTCATATCTTAATTGTTGTCCCTACAATCTTATCGGACATTTGGTACAAGTTCAGCCTCAATTTAACCCTTAGGTCACATTGATCCTCAAAGGTTATTTAGGATAATCAATTGTTTAAATTTTGAAGCAATTCGACTAACTCAATAAAGCATTATTCACAGGTTGGTTGTACCATTATCTAGTTCAACAAGATCCATTGAATTTCACCCCAATAGTCATTTATCACACGGTTGTCTCCAAAAGAATCATCACATCATGATATTATCTTCAATAGTCTCGCCCATTCAGTAGTTATCATTCAAATCTCTATTTGTCTTTACCCTATCAGGGTCCGTTTATGATTCGCTCAAGAATCCTCATGTTTCTGATATGTCATCAATTTACTTGGGGTCTCAAATTCATCATGTCACTATGTGTTTGACCATCTCTATTGTCCATGAGTCGTCAAATCCAATCATAGTATAGTCTTTCTCAAAGACTATTAATCTCAATATTTAAACACACTATTGTTCCCCAAAGGCCAATGATCATTTAATCATTCAATTGTCTAGATTATCCAATCTTCAACCCAATGTTGGCATGATATTTTTCAGGAAATTATTAACCATAAGTTATGATATATTCCTCAATTTTTCAAAATCATCAACTCTACTCATAAGCCTAGTATTGTCTCCCAAGGATTATGGCTCATTTGATCATCTTCGTCACCCAAGAAATATCAACCTCAATCACAGTTTAGTCTTCCCCAAAGACCATTAACCTAAGCTCTGATACCACTCTGTCACGACCCGAAACCCACCCTACGCGGATCTCGAGGACGTGATGCCAGTTGGCCACCTTGTCAGTTTTTTTCCCCACCAACAATGTAACCAACCCAAGGCAACTTCACAATGAATTGCATTCTAAATGTAGGGTCAAAACAGCGGAATTAAAATCTTTTTGAATTAAGAATGCAACTCATCCAAACACATCAGAGCACGTCTAGAATCAGTCATCAAATATCTCTAAAGTATAATATACATGCTCTAATGCAACCATTCTATATCAATGAATTACTTAAAGCGGAAGTCACACCATGAAAGTTCAGCTAGTTAAACTCATCTCCAATGATCAATAATCATAATGTCTCCAAGTACCACTTAATCATAATGATCTGACATACTAGGCTAACCTCATCACTAATGATGTAACATTATAATGCATAGCCTTAAAGTTAACCTTACAATGTTCACGTTCGATCTTTAACTTGAAGTTTATATCGTCATTGTCGTTCATTGTGCATCACTAGTTCCACTAGTTATCTCATTGCATTTCATCCCACATGATGTCACCTGAAAAATGTTAAATAAATGGAATGAGCTTAAACAAGCTCAGTAAGTAAATTCCTAGCTTTGCCATGGGTCAGGGTTAGTTCACAAGAATAATAGAAGAAAGGGATAACAGATATCCAACAGCCGAATGAGTAACAAGAAATACATAGCCAATCACCAAGATGTACAACAATGACCCAAGGGTCCAAAAGGCTTATCCCAAATAAGATACAATAAGATAATAATAATGAATCCAACAACCGGGATCTAGCCAATCATGAAAATCTGCTGCCACAACAATTACGATAGCCAATCAAAAGTATGACATGCTTGCATAGAATATGAACATCCAACGAGTATCAACGATATATCATCAACGAGTAAAGTATAACATGATCGCAATAATATGATCATTCACAGGACATAGAATATGATCATTCAATGAATACCAAAGATATATCGTCATCGAGTTCTAAAAACCCAGATATGCGTGAATCACCCGGGGCCCGGCATACCCCACTAAAACGCATGCTCAGATCCGCCACAGTTCCTCGGGCTCTCTGAAAAGCGTTAGAGCTCTTTTCTCTACAAGTCCCAAAGGACATACAAGACCCCAAAGGGTCTTCCCCCCACGCAATCTGTGAATGGATGGGCCATTGTGACTGAGCACAACCCCAGGTACATACCAAATATCATGACCAACAAAATTTCACACAGGATGTACAACTGTACAAAGCAATCGATATCACAATCAACAAAACACGAAGTGTGGAATATCAAGATTTCTATCAAAAGGATATATCTCAAGACTAGGTCATGATATGATAGTGCAAAGAATGCTCAAATATCAATGATCAATCTCACAACGATGTAAGCAAGCAAGTCAAATCCACAGATCAGGCATAACCGATAACCACAAGTCGATTGGCTCAAATCAAGTACATCAGGTAGAGTACAAATTTGGCAGCACGTAGAAATGAATGTGACTGGCTGGGAATAACCACATAGAAAAGTTCAGATTTACTTACCTTGGTTTCTTAGCATTTCATTCCCCCCATTACAATTACTCTGATGATCTGCTTCTCTTTATCCTTTGACGTGCCTGTCATTGGAATTATATTAAGTCTATAATCATAACTGATCTATGCTATGATATGTCTTTAATATGCCTATCATAGCTATCGGTATCTTAATTTCTAATTTAGATCTCATCATTGTATCCGGAATGCCGAATAAAAGTGGTTTAGGCTTTTATGGATCTTAAATCGGACTCTTGGATTGAAAAGGGCAAAACTTTCATTTTATACTTTACGTGTCTTTTATTCTCGGGACTCCTTTTTATAATTCTGACATCACCATTGGGTTCGAAAGGTTCGAGATAATAAAAATTGACTACTTATTTATCTCGTTTGGACTTTGTTTTGAATTATTAATTATTAAAGAAATAATTAATTTAAACTTTGTCTTAAATAGTCGACTGGTTGGTAAATATCCTTAAAAGGCCGACTGATTCGGAATTATTAAAAGTTAGCTATTTTGTGATTTCAATTAATTTGTTCGCTGAACTGTAAATACTTAAAGTTACTTTAAAACTCTATAAACAGTCTTGTTCACAATTCACTGGTTACTTAAAACGGAAATATCTTATCTCAATTTCTCAGTCTATTACACCTATTGCCAAACAAGTCATATGTTTTTCAAATTTAAAATTAAAATGACTTAACCCTCACTGTACCCAAATTCTGACAAGAATGAAATAGTTCATACCTTAATACTTCAAGAGCCCATTCCGATCTTTCATTTTAGGAGCTGCAGTAGAAAAATCTACTTTATCAATTGAACAAAGTTAGTCTCCAACTAAGATACCAGCCTGAACTGCGACAACTATTAAGGCCTGCTACACCATCAGTAAGGATCAATCTCCCTCATTGCCTGGACAGTGGGTAATCCACCATCGACTGGTCTGTTCTCCCTCTAAGGACTCTTCAGTGCCTCTACCGCTACTGCCATGCATATATGCATGCCGATCTGCTGCACTCCCTGTATGGCAACCCATCAGATCCTCCAATCCAATCCCAATTCTGCCGCTTCTTCTATCTGCAACATGCAGCTCCAATTGCTGCAAGATATTCCAAAACCCATTCGAACTTGTACCCAACTCAAGCTAGATTGAAATTCTCGACCAAAAGCTGAGTATATTGGGTACCAAACTGTTCGGACACCAGTGATTTCAAGGCTGGGATCAAATTCTTGACCGTCTCTCCTATTGCTATTGCCTTTTTAAATTTTCCAAGATTTGCTGCATGAGATTTTGAAATCAGCAACTCCAGTTACACCGACTTTCTCTAGTCCAGCAGTTTCGGATGCTGTCTACCACCTGCTGTACTGCCAACCGCACTTCTATATCTACTCCGATTCATAACATGAATCCAATCAGGTCCTCCCAACAGCAGTTCCTGCTACATTTCAATGCTTCTCCACCAAAACCACTGTTGCCTTTCTGCACATCACCATGCCGAACACCAACTCCTCACTGCTGCTCTAAATTTGTAACAGCTGCACTTGCTGCAGGTTTCCAAAACCAATCATGGCTACAGCTGCTCCAATTTCCTCCCGTATCTCCACCTGCTGCACTCCAGTTGGCTACTGTCGCACCGGACAGCACCACCACCGCACCTGTTGCTGCTGCTGCTCGAGTCTCCTACAACCAAATTTCCCATCGTCTCCTCACCACAATTCTTCTAGCTCAACGCCACCTCACCTGCTGCTCCAATTTCCACAGCAGCAAATCAGTTTTTCCAACTCTCTGTACATCAATTCTCTTCACTCAAAACTGTCGCTGGGTGCTGGATTCATCTCCACCCAGATCCTGCATTGCTTCCTCACTGTTGCCACGTTCCACTTGCATATATATATTGTCCATTTGTTGCTTCACTTGCTTTCCATTTTTTTTTTTTTTCTATTTTCCATTTACTCTATAAATTTTCTCTGAGCAAACCGAGACTGCTGTACTATGCACACATGAACACATGTAGGCCATGCATTCTTCTTTGGTTGCATGTATGCCAAGCGTATACGTGCTCTCTGCTATTGATCCTTAGATAGACTCCTCATGTATGAGGTGTCACTACCTTGCACATGCAGGTTCCTTTTAAGCTTTTTAATTTCTTATTATATATGACATAAACCATGGGTGCTCAGCCCCTGTTTCAAATTTCACGGCTGCTGGTTTTTATTCCAGCAGCTTCTTGTTTATTCAATAGGTTTCTAATATTTATATATATATATATATAATCCAACCGAATATATATATATATATATCTATAATTATTATAATTTCAATTATACATATATACATCCGTATATATATATAACTATATTCATATATTATATATATAAATGTCCGTGTCCCGTAATAATTTAGCTTTTGGTGCATCGGCAGTCCGAACACCCGTAACTGCCTGTCATTAAATGGTACGTTGGTTTCATTTGCGTAATAAATTTAAGTGCAGCTCGGGATTATGCGTTATGATTCGGTTCGACTCAGGTCAAGTATTGGCTACTTCGGGTTGGATACCAGTCAACCCGAGTCGGGCACCGGCTATTTCAGGTCGGGGTATTACATCCTTACCCCCTTAAAAATAAGTTTGTCCTCAAACTTAGAGTTCTAAGTCCGGGGTTTTCGTGGTTTCTTTAACATCGTGGTATGACTCGAACAAATATTTCATTAACTAGATAAAAATTTTCTGTTGAGAATCAAGTTTTACAGTCACATTGGATAAATTTTCTAAATTCCTACATTTCTCAAGAGTATATCAAACCCTCGTGTGAATTTGAATTCCTTTCTATGGTTCTTCTATAGAGTCGAACTATCTCCTTGATGTAAAACTCAGCTAATCGTCCTGTGGTCTGTGTTGTCTTGATCGCGAGGAAGTGAGTCGTCTTGATAAGTTTATCCATAATAACCCATATGTTGTCACTTCCTCTTGATGCTTCTGGCAATCCCAACACAAAATCCAAGATAACACGCTCCCATTTCCACTCTAGTATTGGAAGCGATTGCAGAGTCGTCCGAGCTCCTGGTGTTTAACCTTAATTTACTGGCACACTGTACGATGTGCATTATATACTCAGCTATGTTCTGAACCGCCAATAAGTATTTCTGACATTACGATACATTTTGGTATTTCCTAGGTGTATGGCGAATTTTGAATTGTGTGCCCCATCTAGAATCTCCTTTCTGATATCTGGTATGTCTAGCCCACAAATTCAGTTCTGGTAATACGACACTCCATCTCGGATAGTAAATTCCAAAGTCTCACCTATCTCAACATCCTGACGAAGTTTGGTCAATGCTGTATCCTGGGTCTACAATTCTCTAATCCTATCGATCTATAATAGATAAACTAACTATGACATGGGCACACGGTGCCCTTAAGCTAGACGGAACCATCTCGACCTCCATCCAGCTCCTCCAGTAGCTCTATTAGATAAGCTAGATATCCTGGCGACTGTCGGCTGAGGCATCAATTATCACATTTGTTTGTCCCCTTGGGTTCTCTGTCCTTGTCTAAAATTCAATCAAACAGTTTATCAACTCCCCTGTACTTACCCCCTTTAAACTACCTTATGACTCCAACGAAAATGTCGATCCCCAATCCTTAGATGCCTTAGAACTACAGATCTATCATCTGTTATCAAGAATTCTGTAGTTCTACATCAAGTCTCCAAAGGTGGAACTTAGTATCTATGGCTCAAGTACTCTGTGGTTCTCGATCCATATCTTAATGCTCAGATGTGGTCAATGGTTTGGGAACCACTCCACTAATCATTGTACACCTCTCCGTACTCTTTTGTTTAATCCATTAGTGACCTCGAAGGTTAAAGGTTTGTCTTTTAATTTCCTTAGGGTTTTAAACTCAAGCATTTTAATGCTTGTTTTACTTTGGACTTTATCCCATGCACTCAGCGGCATGATTTGCAACAAGAGAGATTTCCACTAGAAGTTCATGTGGTTGGGGTTTGGACTGGAGAAACAAGAGGGACTATTCTACCAAGTTAGCTGGAAGGTTAAACGATGATTGTAGTGCCAGTGGAATGTTGACTGCAACCAGACAAAGGTTGGATATGTTCACATCTGAGGAACAGGTGGTTCATTTGGATGTTGAATCAATTATGATGGTCTTTTGTTCAAGATTGAACCTCCCATTGATTTTTGTCCTCTCATTCCTTTATGGATTAAATATGGCAATTATTCTTTGTTCGTTGCTTCTTTAAGTCTTAACAGACTTATTACGAATTTCTTTGGGCAGTCTTTTACCCCAGTCAACAATTCTTCGTATAACAGTCTACTTTTGTAGACGTTCTTTACTGTAAGATCATATCTGGTTCAATATGAACCCCTTTCATCATTTGAACAATTTAAATCTCAGAGTCTTATGACTTTTTAATTAATGGCCATTATTTTTGGTTCCCTTTACCTTTGTTCAAAAGGTTATTCAAGTGTTTAGTTTTTGTACTCAACAATCATATTCGGTTTTCATCACATCCCCAATTTACAAATCTGTTCTCCCAGAGAACCTTTTCAACCGGATGGGGAGTTCTAATGCATTCCGTGACCTCAAAGTCACACTATTATATAATCAGTTTTATCCGCAACCAAGGATTTAACATCATGCTGGTACTTACTCAAGAAATGCTATTCACAATCTTGTTCACTCTTGGACCTCATATCCTTTTTTTAGAATTGTTTAAACAATTTGGTCATCTCGTCATTAAATCATTACATTTGGCATTTAGAGTTCATCACAATTAATGAAGGTTTTTATTGCCATGGAAGTTCACAACTTCCTCTGATACCACAGTTTTAGTCATTCTTATATTCTCCCAAATGACAATCGTTATTGCAGTACCTCAAGGAATCGTGTATCTCTCATATCTTAATTGTTGTCCCTACAATCTTATCGGACATTTGGTACAAGTTCAGCCTCAATTTAACCCTTAGGTCACATTGATCCTCAAAGGTTATTTAGGATAATCAATTGTTTAAATTTTGAAGCAATTCGACTAACTCAATAAAGCATTATTCACAGGTTGGTTGTACCATTATCTAGTTCAACAAGATCCATTGAATTTCACCCCAATAGTCATTTATCACACGGTTGTCTCCAAAAGAATCATCACATCATGATATTATCTTCAATAGTCTCGCCCATTCAGTAGTTATCATTCAAATCTCTATTTGTCTTTACCCTATCAGGGTCCGTTTATGATTCGCTCAAGAATCCTCATGTTTCTGATATGTCATCAATTTACTTGGGGTCTCAAATTCATCATGTCACTATGTGTTTGACCATCTCTATTGTCCATGAGTCGTCAAATCCAATCATAGTATAGTCTTTCTCAAAGACTATTAATCTCAATATTTAAACACACTATTGTTCCCCAAAGGCCAATGATCATTTAATCATTCAATTGTCTAGATTATCCAATCTTCAACCCAATGTTGGCATGATATTTTTCAGGAAATTATTAACCATAAGTTATGATATATTCCTCAATTTTTCAAAATCATCAACTCTACTCATAAGCCTAGTATTGTCTCCCAAGGATTATGGCTCATTTGATCATCTTCGTCACCCAAGAAATATCAACCTCAATCACAGTTTAGTCTTCCCCAAAGACCATTAACCTAAGCTCTGATACCACTCTGTCACGACCCGAAACCCACCCTACGCGGATCTCGAGGACGTGATGCCAGTTGGCCACCTTGTCAGTTTTTTTCCCCACCAACAATGTAACCAACCCAAGGCAACTTCACAATGAATTGCATTCTAAATGTAGGGTCAAAACAGCGGAATTAAAATCTTTTTGAATTAAGAATGCAACTCATCCAAACACATCAGAGCACGTCTAGAATCAGTCATCAAATATCTCTAAAGTATAATATACATGCTCTAATGCAACCATTCTATATCAATGAATTACTTAAAGCGGAAGTCACACCATGAAAGTTCAGCTAGTTAAACTCATCTCCAATGATCAATAATCATAATGTCTCCAAGTACCACTTAATCATAATGATCTGACATACTAGGCTAACCTCATCACTAATGATGTAACATTATAATGCATAGCCTTAAAGTTAACCTTACAATGTTCACGTTCGATCTTTAACTTGAAGTTTATATCGTCATTGTCGTTCATTGTGCATCACTAGTTCCACTAGTTATCTCATTGCATTTCATCCCACATGATGTCACCTGAAAAATGTTAAATAAATGGAATGAGCTTAAACAAGCTCAGTAAGTAAATTCCTAGCTTTGCCATGGGTCAGGGTTAGTTCACAAGAATAATAGAAGAAAGGGATAACAGATATCCAACAGCCGAATGAGTAACAAGAAATACATAGCCAATCACCAAGATGTACAACAATGACCCAAGGGTCCAAAAGGCTTATCCCAAATAAGATACAATAAGATAATAATAATGAATCCAACAACCGGGATCTAGCCAATCATGAAAATCTGCTGCCACAACAATTACGATAGCCAATCAAAAGTATGACATGCTTGCATAGAATATGAACATCCAACGAGTATCAACGATATATCATCAACGAGTAAAGTATAACATGATCGCAATAATATGATCATTCACAGGACATAGAATATGATCATTCAATGAATACCAAAGATATATCGTCATCGAGTTCTAAAAACCCAGATATGCGTGAATCACCCGGGGCCCGGCATACCCCACTAAAACGCATGCTCAGATCCGCCACAGTTCCTCGGGCTCTCTGAAAAGCGTTAGAGCTCTTTTCTCTACAAGTCCCAAAGGACATACAAGACCCCAAAGGGTCTTCCCCCCACGCAATCTGTGAATGGATGGGCCATTGTGACTGAGCACAACCCCAGGTACATACCAAATATCATGACCAACAAAATTTCACACAGGATGTACAACTGTACAAAGCAATCGATATCACAATCAACAAAACACGAAGTGTGGAATATCAAGATTTCTATCAAAAGGATATATCTCAAGACTAGGTCATGATATGATAGTGCAAAGAATGCTCAAATATCAATGATCAATCTCACAACGATGTAAGCAAGCAAGTCAAATCCACAGATCAGGCATAACCGATAACCACAAGTCGATTGGCTCAAATCAAGTACATCAGGTAGAGTACAAATTTGGCAGCACGTAGAAATGAATGTGACTGGCTGGGAATAACCACATAGAAAAGTTCAGATTTACTTACCTTGGTTTCTTAGCATTTCATTCCCCCCATTACAATTACTCTGATGATCTGCTTCTCTTTATCCTTTGACGTGCCTGTCATTGGAATTATATTAAGTCTATAATCATAACTGATCTATGCTATGATATGTCTTTAATATGCCTATCATAGCTATCGGTATCTTAATTTCTAATTTAGATCTCATCATTGTATCCGGAATGCCGAATAAAAGTGGTTTAGGCTTTTATGGATCTTAAATCGGACTCTTGGATTGAAAAGGGCAAAACTTTTATTTTATACTTTACGTGTCTTTTATTCTCGGGACTCCTTTTTATAATTCTGACATCACCATTGGGTTCGAAAGGTTCGAGATAATAAAAATTGACTACTTATTTATCTCGTTTGGACTTTGTTTTGAATTATTAATTATTAAAGAAATAATTAATTTAAACTTTGTCTTAAATAGTCGACTGGTTGGTAAATATCCTTAAAAGGCCGACTGATTCGGAATTATTAAAAGTTAGCTATTTTGTGATTTCAATTAATTTGTTCGCTGAACTGTAAATACTTAAAGTTACTTTAAAACTCTATAAACAGTCTTGTTCACAATTCACTGGTTACTTAAAACGGAAATATCTTATCTCAATTTCTCAGTCTATTACACCTATTGCCAAACAAGTCATATGTTTTTCAAATTTAAAATTAAAATGACTTAACCCTCACTGTACCCAAATTCTGACAAGAATGAAATAGTTCATACCTTAATACTTCAAGAGCCCATTCCGATCTTTCATTTTAGGAGCTGCAGTAGAAAAATCTACTTTATCAATTGAACAAAGTTAGTCTCCAACTAAGATACCAGCCTGAACTGCGACAACTATTAAGGCCTGCTACACCATCAGTAAGGATCAATCTCCCTCATTGCCTGGACAGTGGGTAATCCACCATCGACTGGTCTGTTCTCCCTCTAAGGACTCTTCAGTGCCTCTACCGCTACTGCCATGCATATATGCATGCCGATCTGCTGCACTCCCTGTATGGCAACCCATCAGATCCTCCAATCCAATCCCAATTCTGCCGCTTCTTCTATCTGCAACATGCAGCTCCAATTGCTGCAAGATATTCCAAAACCCATTCGAACTTGTACCCAACTCAAGCTAGATTGAAATTCTCGACCAAAAGCTGAGTATATTGGGTACCAAACTGTTCGGACACCAGTGATTTCAAGGCTGGGATCAAATTCTTGACCGTCTCTCCTATTGCTATTGCCTTTTTAAATTTTCCAAGATTTGCTGCATGAGATTTTGAAATCAGCAACTCCAGTTACACCGACTTTCTCTAGTCCAGCAGTTTCGGATGCTGTCTACCACCTGCTGTACTGCCAACCGCACTTCTATATCTACTCCGATTCATAACATGAATCCAATCAGGTCCTCCCAACAGCAGTTCCTGCTACATTTCAATGCTTCTCCACCAAAACCACTGTTGCCTTTCTGCACATCACCATGCCGAACACCAACTCCTCACTGCTGCTCTAAATTTGTAACAGCTGCACTTGCTGCAGGTTTCCAAAACCAATCATGGCTACAGCTGCTCCAATTTCCTCCCGTATCTCCACCTGCTGCACTCCAGTTGGCTACTGTCGCACCGGACAGCACCACCACCGCACCTGTTGCTGCTGCTGCTCGAGTCTCCTACAACCAAATTTCCCATCGTCTCCTCACCACAATTCTTCTAGCTCAACGCCACCTCACCTGCTGCTCCAATTTCCACAGCAGCAAATCAGTTTTTCCAACTCTCTGTACATCAATTCTCTTCACTCAAAACTGTCGCTGGGTGCTGGATTCATCTCCACCCAGATCCTGCATTGCTTCCTCACTGTTGCCACGTTCCACTTGCATATATATATTGTCCATTTGTTGCTTCACTTGCTTTCCATTTTTTTTTTTTTTCTATTTTCCATTTACTCTATAAATTTTCTCTGAGCAAACCGAGACTGCTGTACTATGCACACATGAACACATGTAGGCCATGCATTCTTCTTTGGTTGCATGTATGCCAAGCGTATACGTGCTCTCTGCTATTGATCCTTAGATAGACTCCTCATGTATGAGGTGTCACTACCTTGCACATGCAGGTTCCTTTTAAGCTTTTTAATTTCTTATTATATATGACATAAACCATGGGTGCTCAGCCCCTGTTTCAAATTTCACGGCTGCTGGTTTTTATTCCAGCAGCTTCTTGTTTATTCAATAGGTTTCTAATATTTATATATATATATATATATAATCCAACCGAATATATATATATATCTATAATTATTATAATTTCAATTATACATATATACATCCGTATATATATATAACTATATTCATATATTATATATATAAATGTCCGTGTCCCGTAATAATTTAGCTTTTGGTGCATCGGCAGTCCGAACACCCGTAACTGCCTGTCATTAAATGGTACGTTGGTTTCATTTGCGTAATAAATTTAAGTGCAGCTCGGGATTATGCGTTATGATTCGGTTCGACTCAGGTCAAGTATTGGCTACTTCGGGTTGGATACCAGTCAACCCGAGTCGGGCACCGGCTATTTCAGGTCGGGGTATTACATCCTTACCCCCTTAAAAATAAGTTTGTCCTCAAACTTAGAGTTCTAAGTCCGGGGTTTTCGTGGTTTCTTTAACATCGTGGTATGACTCGAACAAATATTTCATTAACTAGATAAAAATTTTCTGTTGAGAATCAAGTTTTACAGTCACATTGGATAAATTTTCTAAATTCCTACATTTCTCAAGAGTATATCAAACCCTCGTGTGAATTTGAATTCCTTTCTATGGTTCTTCTATAGAGTCGAACTATCTCCTTGATGTAAAACTCAGCTAATCGTCCTGTGGTCTGTGTTGTCTTGATCGCGAGGAAGTGAGTCGTCTTGATAAGTTTATCCATAATAACCCATATGTTGTCACTTCCTCTTGATGCTTCTGGCAATCCCAACACAAAATCCAAGATAACACGCTCCCATTTCCACTCTAGTATTGGAAGCGATTGCAGAGTCGTCCGAGCTCCTGGTGTTTAACCTTAATTTACTGGCACACTGTACGATGTGCATTATATACTCAGCTATGTTCTGAACCGCCAATAAGTATTTCTGACATTACGATACATTTTGGTATTTCCTAGGTGTATGGCGAATTTTGAATTGTGTGCCCCATCTAGAATCTCCTTTCTGATATCTGGTATGTCTAGCCCACAAATTCAGTTCTGGTAATACGACACTCCATCTCGGATAGTAAATTCCAAAGTCTCACCTATCTCAACATCCTGACGAAGTTTGGTCAATGCTGTATCCTGGGTCTACAATTCTCTAATCCTATCGATCTATAATAGATAAACTAACTATGACATGGGCACACGGTGCCCTTAAGCTAGACGGAACCATCTCGACCTCCATCCAGCTCCTCCAGTAGCTCTATTAGATAAGCTAGATATCCTGGCGACTGTCGGCTGAGGCATCAATTATCACATTTGTTTGTCCCCTTGGGTTCTCTGTCCTTGTCTAAAATTCAATCAAACAGTTTATCAACTCCCCTGTACTTACCCCCTTTAAACTACCTTATGACTCCAACGAAAATGTCGATCCCCAATCCTTAGATGCCTTAGAACTACAGATCTATCATCTGTTATCAAGAATTCTGTAGTTCTACATCAAGTCTCCAAAGGTGGAACTTAGTATCTATGGCTCAAGTACTCTGTGGTTCTCGATCCATATCTTAATGCTCAGATGTGGTCAATGGTTTGGGAACCACTCCACTAATCATTGTACACCTCTCCGTACTCTTTTGTTTAATCCATTAGTGACCTCGAAGGTTAAAGGTTTGTCTTTTAATTTCCTTAGGGTTTTAAACTCAAGCATTTTAATGCTTGTTTTACTTTGGACTTTATCCCATGCACTCAGCGGCATGATTTGCAACAAGAGAGATTTCCACTAGAAGTTCATGTGGTTGGGGTTTGGACTGGAGAAACAAGAGGGACTATTCTACCAAGTTAGCTGGAAGGTTAAACGATGATTGTAGTGCCAGTGGAATGTTGACTGCAACCAGACAAAGGTTGGATATGTTCACATCTGAGGAACAGGTGGTTCATTTGGATGTTGAATCAATTATGATGGTCTTTTGTTCAAGATTGAACCTCCCATTGATTTTTGTCCTCTCATTCCTTTATGGATTAAATATGGCAATTATTCTTTGTTCGTTGCTTCTTTAAGTCTTAACAGACTTATTACGAATTTCTTTGGGCAGTCTTTTACCCCAGTCAACAATTCTTCGTATAACAGTCTACTTTTGTAGACGTTCTTTACTGTAAGATCATATCTGGTTCAATATGAACCCCTTTCATCATTTGAACAATTTAAATCTCAGAGTCTTATGACTTTTTAATTAATGGCCATTATTTTTGGTTCCCTTTACCTTTGTTCAAAAGGTTATTCAAGTGTTTAGTTTTTGTACTCAACAATCATATTCGGTTTTCATCACATCCCCAATTTACAAATCTGTTCTCCCAGAGAACCTTTTCAACCGGATGGGGAGTTCTAATGCATTCCGTGACCTCAAAGTCACACTATTATATAATCAGTTTTATCCGCAACCAAGGATTTAACATCATGCTGGTACTTACTCAAGAAATGCTATTCACAATCTTGTTCACTCTTGGACCTCATATCCTTTTTTTAGAATTGTTTAAACAATTTGGTCATCTCGTCATTAAATCATTACATTTGGCATTTAGAGTTCATCACAATTAATGAAGGTTTTTATTGCCATGGAAGTTCACAACTTCCTCTGATACCACAGTTTTAGTCATTCTTATATTCTCCCAAATGACAATCGTTATTGCAGTACCTCAAGGAATCGTGTATCTCTCATATCTTAATTGTTGTCCCTACAATCTTATCGGACATTTGGTACAAGTTCAGCCTCAATTTAACCCTTAGGTCACATTGATCCTCAAAGGTTATTTAGGATAATCAATTGTTTAAATTTTGAAGCAATTCGACTAACTCAATAAAGCATTATTCACAGGTTGGTTGTACCATTATCTAGTTCAACAAGATCCATTGAATTTCACCCCAATAGTCATTTATCACACGGTTGTCTCCAAAAGAATCATCACATCATGATATTATCTTCAATAGTCTCGCCCATTCAGTAGTTATCATTCAAATCTCTATTTGTCTTTACCCTATCAGGGTCCGTTTATGATTCGCTCAAGAATCCTCATGTTTCTGATATGTCATCAATTTACTTGGGGTCTCAAATTCATCATGTCACTATGTGTTTGACCATCTCTATTGTCCATGAGTCGTCAAATCCAATCATAGTATAGTCTTTCTCAAAGACTATTAATCTCAATATTTAAACACACTATTGTTCCCCAAAGGCCAATGATCATTTAATCATTCAATTGTCTAGATTATCCAATCTTCAACCCAATGTTGGCATGATATTTTTCAGGAAATTATTAACCATAAGTTATGATATATTCCTCAATTTTTCAAAATCATCAACTCTACTCATAAGCCTAGTATTGTCTCCCAAGGATTATGGCTCATTTGATCATCTTCGTCACCCAAGAAATATCAACCTCAATCACAGTTTAGTCTTCCCCAAAGACCATTAACCTAAGCTCTGATACCACTCTGTCACGACCCGAAACCCACCCTACGCGGATCTCGAGGACGTGATGCCAGTTGGCCACCTTGTCAGTTTTTTTCCCCACCAACAATGTAACCAACCCAAGGCAACTTCACAATGAATTGCATTCTAAATGTAGGGTCAAAACAGCGGAATTAAAATCTTTTTGAATTAAGAATGCAACTCATCCAAACACATCAGAGCACGTCTAGAATCAGTCATCAAATATCTCTAAAGTATAATATACATGCTCTAATGCAACCATTCTATATCAATGAATTACTTAAAGCGGAAGTCACACCATGAAAGTTCAGCTAGTTAAACTCATCTCCAATGATCAATAATCATAATGTCTCCAAGTACCACTTAATCATAATGATCTGACATACTAGGCTAACCTCATCACTAATGATGTAACATTATAATGCATAGCCTTAAAGTTAACCTTACAATGTTCACGTTCGATCTTTAACTTGAAGTTTATATCGTCATTGTCGTTCATTGTGCATCACTAGTTCCACTAGTTATCTCATTGCATTTCATCCCACATGATGTCACCTGAAAAATGTTAAATAAATGGAATGAGCTTAAACAAGCTCAGTAAGTAAATTCCTAGCTTTGCCATGGGTCAGGGTTAGTTCACAAGAATAATAGAAGAAAGGGATAACAGATATCCAACAGCCGAATGAGTAACAAGAAATACATAGCCAATCACCAAGATGTACAACAATGACCCAAGGGTCCAAAAGGCTTATCCCAAATAAGATACAATAAGATAATAATAATGAATCCAACAACCGGGATCTAGCCAATCATGAAAATCTGCTGCCACAACAATTACGATAGCCAATCAAAAGTATGACATGCTTGCATAGAATATGAACATCCAACGAGTATCAACGATATATCATCAACGAGTAAAGTATAACATGATCGCAATAATATGATCATTCACAGGACATAGAATATGATCATTCAATGAATACCAAAGATATATCGTCATCGAGTTCTAAAAACCCAGATATGCGTGAATCACCCGGGGCCCGGCATACCCCACTAAAACGCATGCTCAGATCCGCCACAGTTCCTCGGGCTCTCTGAAAAGCGTTAGAGCTCTTTTCTCTACAAGTCCCAAAGGACATACAAGACCCCAAAGGGTCTTCCCCCCACGCAATCTGTGAATGGATGGGCCATTGTGACTGAGCACAACCCCAGGTACATACCAAATATCATGACCAACAAAATTTCACACAGGATGTACAACTGTACAAAGCAATCGATATCACAATCAACAAAACACGAAGTGTGGAATATCAAGATTTCTATCAAAAGGATATATCTCAAGACTAGGTCATGATATGATAGTGCAAAGAATGCTCAAATATCAATGATCAATCTCACAACGATGTAAGCAAGCAAGTCAAATCCACAGATCAGGCATAACCGATAACCACAAGTCGATTGGCTCAAATCAAGTACATCAGGTAGAGTACAAATTTGGCAGCACGTAGAAATGAATGTGACTGGCTGGGAATAACCACATAGAAAAGTTCAGATTTACTTACCTTGGTTTCTTAGCATTTCATTCCCCCCATTACAATTACTCTGATGATCTGCTTCTCTTTATCCTTTGACGTGCCTGTCATTGGAATTATATTAAGTCTATAATCATAACTGATCTATGCTATGATATGTCTTTAATATGCCTATCATAGCTATCGGTATCTTAATTTCTAATTTAGATCTCATCATTGTATCCGGAATGCCGAATAAAAGTGGTTTAGGCTTTTATGGATCTTAAATCGGACTCTTGGATTGAAAAGGGCAAAACTTTCATTTTATACTTTACGTGTCTTTTATTCTCGGGACTCCTTTTTATAATTCTGACATCACCATTGGGTTCGAAAGGTTCGAGATAATAAAAATTGACTACTTATTTATCTCGTTTGGACTTTGTTTTGAATTATTAATTATTAAAGAAATAATTAATTTAAACTTTGTCTTAAATAGTCGACTGGTTGGTAAATATCCTTAAAAGGCCGACTGATTCGGAATTATTAAAAGTTAGCTATTTTGTGATTTCAATTAATTTGTTCGCTGAACTGTAAATACTTAAAGTTACTTTAAAACTCTATAAACAGTCTTGTTCACAATTCACTGGTTACTTAAAACGGAAATATCTTATCTCAATTTCTCAGTCTATTACACCTATTGCCAAACAAGTCATATGTTTTTCAAATTTAAAATTAAAATGACTTAACCCTCACTGTACCCAAATTCTGACAAGAATGAAATAGTTCATACCTTAATACTTCAAGAGCCCATTCCGATCTTTCATTTTAGGAGCTGCAGTAGAAAAATCTACTTTATCAATTGAACAAAGTTAGTCTCCAACTAAGATACCAGCCTGAACTGCGACAACTATTAAGGCCTGCTACACCATCAGTAAGGATCAATCTCCCTCATTGCCTGGACAGTGGGTAATCCACCATCGACTGGTCTGTTCTCCCTCTAAGGACTCTTCAGTGCCTCTACCGCTACTGCCATGCATATATGCATGCCGATCTGCTGCACTCCCTGTATGGCAACCCATCAGATCCTCCAATCCAATCCCAATTCTGCCGCTTCTTCTATCTGCAACATGCAGCTCCAATTGCTGCAAGATATTCCAAAACCCATTCGAACTTGTACCCAACTCAAGCTAGATTGAAATTCTCGACCAAAAGCTGAGTATATTGGGTACCAAACTGTTCGGACACCAGTGATTTCAAGGCTGGGATCAAATTCTTGACCGTCTCTCCTATTGCTATTGCCTTTTTAAATTTTCCAAGATTTGCTGCATGAGATTTTGAAATCAGCAACTCCAGTTACACCGACTTTCTCTAGTCCAGCAGTTTCGGATGCTGTCTACCACCTGCTGTACTGCCAACCGCACTTCTATATCTACTCCGATTCATAACATGAATCCAATCAGGTCCTCCCAACAGCAGTTCCTGCTACATTTCAATGCTTCTCCACCAAAACCACTGTTGCCTTTCTGCACATCACCATGCCGAACACCAACTCCTCACTGCTGCTCTAAATTTGTAACAGCTGCACTTGCTGCAGGTTTCCAAAACCAATCATGGCTACAGCTGCTCCAATTTCCTCCCGTATCTCCACCTGCTGCACTCCAGTTGGCTACTGTCGCACCGGACAGCACCACCACCGCACCTGTTGCTGCTGCTGCTCGAGTCTCCTACAACCAAATTTCCCATCGTCTCCTCACCACAATTCTTCTAGCTCAACGCCACCTCACCTGCTGCTCCAATTTCCACAGCAGCAAATCAGTTTTTCCAACTCTCTGTACATCAATTCTCTTCACTCAAAACTGTCGCTGGGTGCTGGATTCATCTCCACCCAGATCCTGCATTGCTTCCTCACTGTTGCCACGTTCCACTTGCATATATATATTGTCCATTTGTTGCTTCACTTGCTTTCCATTTTTTTTTTTTTTCTATTTTCCATTTACTCTATAAATTTTCTCTGAGCAAACCGAGACTGCTGTACTATGCACACATGAACACATGTAGGCCATGCATTCTTCTTTGGTTGCATGTATGCCAAGCGTATACGTGCTCTCTGCTATTGATCCTTAGATAGACTCCTCATGTATGAGGTGTCACTACCTTGCACATGCAGGTTCCTTTTAAGCTTTTTAATTTCTTATTATATATGACATAAACCATGGGTGCTCAGCCCCTGTTTCAAATTTCACGGCTGCTGGTTTTTATTCCAGCAGCTTCTTGTTTATTCAATAGGTTTCTAATATTTATATATATATATATATATATATAATCCAACCGAATATATATATATATATATCTATAATTATTATAATTTCAATTATACATATATACATCCGTATATATATATAACTATATTCATATATTATATATATAAATGTCCGTGTCCCGTAATAATTTAGCTTTTGGTGCATCGGCAGTCCGAACACCCGTAACTGCCTGTCATTAAATGGTACGTTGGTTTCATTTGCGTAATAAATTTAAGTGCAGCTCGGGATTATGCGTTATGATTCGGTTCGACTCAGGTCAAGTATTGGCTACTTCGGGTTGGATACCAGTCAACCCGAGTCGGGCACCGGCTATTTCAGGTCGGGGTATTACAAGGAGAATGTACTCAACTTAGATAGGAGTGAAGGGGATGTGCTCAACTAAGACATGAGTAAAGAAATGTTCTCATTGAATGAGAGAAAATGTTGTGAAACATGCTTTTTTCATTTTTGAAAATGATTTTTCATTTAGAGAAAATTTTGACTTTTGGCTTGGACTCTACTAGCCCCTGGATCACTGGCAATCAAGTTGGTTGCTTAGGTCAAAAGAACTATTGCTTAGTTTCGAACGGTGAGGTTTCCCATATTTGAAGATGATTGAGAAAAATCTGCTCGAGTTATGAATTGAGAATATGAAGGCTTATGAGACTTGATCAACTAAAGATTTTTCTTCAAGTTCATGGATAAAATCTTTTTGCCCTTCCAAATGATTTGGGAGATTCCTTTAAAAATTTCAAAGTATTTGTTTTGAGCATGATTCAATTTGATCATTATTGGAAATAAGAATCATTGATTTTGCCAAAAAGTGTGTTTAACTGAGCATATTGGGATGAAATCATTGAATGAAAGAAATTTTGGGTGAACCAAAGTGATGGAGACTTTACCCATGATGTGGGAAAAGTTATCGAGGCAAGAGAAAAGTGAAATGAAACCCTTTTAGATAGAAAACAAGTGTAACACCCTGACCCGATTAAATAATCATTAAGTTGCTAATTATTAATTAGTGACCCTTAATAAAATAGTTAGGAAAATTTAATCGGGAACAAACAATAATTTCAAAATGCCGAGACTTTAATTAATGAGATTGACTCTGGGGGAAAATAATGCATGGCTACAATTTATAAAATCGATACATGAAGGAGTGAATACTAAATTTAAATTCACAAAAGGGAAAATAATAAAATTAAGAGCCAAACAAGGCATAGGGAAAAATGGGAAAAAGTAAGCCAACATTGAGGCCAATGGGTTTTAAATCCTTGACCAAAATAAATAAAGCAATTAACGCCCAAAAAAAAGCCACTAGGCTACCAACTATTTTGTGTTATAAATTACACATGAAATATATATATATATATGTATATATATATATATATACATAAAAGGAATGATCTAGAACAAGGATATAAAAATAAAATGATTATAAAATACTTTATACATGTATATATATATATATATATACACACACACACACACGGCTGCATGATGGCCTGCCTAAGCAGTATGTCACGCCCCAAATTTCTGCGAACCCAGGGCGCAAGCGAAACAAAAATAAAAAGAAATAAATAATTGATAATTAAATAAATTTAATTAAATCTCCCTTATTATTTCCTCAAGTTTTTCCCAAAATTAAAATTAAACACTTGCTATTTTAACATGACTAAATGGTCTCCGAAGGTTACTTAAATATCCTCCTCAATTAATATTTAAAACGGTTTAAGTACATAGGAAAATAACTCCCAAAACAGTCTGCAATCCCTCTAAATAAACCTCGAAACGATAACCCAAAGGGACCCCAAAATGCTCTAAGGCATGGTCCAAGAATGGTCGAGAAATCCCATCTAGAGTGGTTTAAGTAAATGGCCAAACATGGCCGTGACGTATAATTTAAAAGGTGTCCTAAAAGGAATGCCCAACATGGCTCTATGTAATGGCCAAAAGTGGCCCAAAGTGACCCCAAAAGTAAGGTCAAGCATGTGATTAAATGGCCTTGAAATATGTGCCAAAAGGTGGCGTTAAGGGCTGGGCAGCTTGGCATAACAACAGGCAAAGCACTGGGGCAAGGCAGGGGCAAGGCAAGCATGTAGCAGTGGCACGCACATGAGGCAACAGGCTGGCGTGCAAGCAGGCAGGTGACCAGGCGGGCGCACGCGCAAGCAACGCGCGCGTGGGGGCTGGGGCAGTTCTGGCCTGTTACTGTTCCGGACAGAGAGCAGAAATTTTGTTTTTCTGCAGAAACATTGTAGTGGCTGCAACCTATTTTTTTCAATTTTTGAATTTTTTCCAAGTTTCTCAAGACCTCTTTTCCCCCATTTTTGACCCACTTTTCCCAAGTTTCTAAACTCTCATTTTAAGCATTTTTTCTCACCCATTTCAAGGGTGTTTTACACACTTATCTAATGCTTTATTTTCAAAAAAAATTGGTCATAACCTCCTTTGTTTTTTTCCAAGTGTTTTCCCACCTAATTTTTCACAAGATCCTTATATATAAATAGTCAAACGATCCACGCTCACTCGGTGGCCACAACTTCTATAATTCAACATACATTCACTTGTCTCAACATATCCATATAATACATATTTAAACCATAAACATCATGCACTCATTTGGTTCTCAAACCCATTCAATTTAAAATGGCCCAAGGCCTATTGTCCATAATTTGTTCAAGTCCAAGTACAATAAATTTGGGTTTATGCCCATACATTCAAAAACACGCCCCAAGGGCCAAATCTTCAACATAATCCATTTCTTTCCATCCTTCAAGACTTAACCAAGTCTCAAGTGCCCGGGGCCTCATATGAAAATGATATCCCACGAATGGGTTAACTCAGCAGCTGGTATAACATAATGCTAAGGCTAGAAACAAGTTTAAGGGCGTGGCATGTGCAAATGTACATTTTAAAAGCTACAATTCCATTATCCCCCAATGCCATGTAATGTCTATATGCATGACGCACACATGCAACTCTATGCCATCCATGTCTCACTTTACGGTCTGCCCCTGTTAGCCCGTGAGTACTGTCATTGGCCAGATTTTGGGTTTTTCACCACAGGATCTACACCCTCATAATGCATAGCACCATGTGCTCAACCCACACCATGTTTTCAAGGAATCACATTATGCCAAAATGCCATGATCTCATCATGCAATCTCAATGTGACAATCTATCAAAATACATGGTGCCCCATTTCAAGTTATGCATTTTATCCCGCATAATTCATAACTTTAAAAATCCAAAACATCTTTCACATAACATATGCCATAACTATACATGTCAAAACATATTTAAACCATAATTCCACAATTTTACAATTTCACAAAGAACACAAAATTTCCATAAAGCACCAAGTTACTAATTCATCACATAGCCCAAACCACAAGGTGTGTCAACATGCATACAGGCCAAACATGTAACAATACAATCCTATCAATAGAACACACCTTAATCATAGCAACAATTTATCAAACAACACCAAGAACACATATATCCCTAAACTACCAATTCTAGGCTTTTCAAAGGAACTACCTTCTAGGTGGTTTCCTAACCTCAAGTAAGCTCCCTAAACAATCCAACAACATGAAAAAATACAAGAAAGTTTAAACCTATTACTAGCTTAGCACTACATCATACCTAGATAAGTTTTTCTCAAACTGCGTAAGCTGTGATTGCTGCACGAATGAACTGTTTAGTGACAATACAGGTCTCAATGAGAGGAACAACTTCTTAGAAGGAACCTTAGTGAAAATCCAATTCGAAGAGTGTGTTTCGGGAGCTTGAAGCTTGAAGGAACTAGGACTTTTTCTATCCCTCTCTCCTTGAACGTGAGCTTCTGTGAATTCAGACCAATTTTGTGATAAAAATGGTCTAAAGGACTGTATTTATAGTGAGGGGGCAAAGGGGCAAAATGACCCTTTTGTCCTTAATGAATCTAGGCCCCGTTACACTACAACCCGTCCCGAAATGCCTCAATTTGATATTTTGTTTTAACCAATGTTCATAAAATTATTTTAAATGAAAATTTAAAAAAATAAATTTTCGCCCGTGGCCGGGTTTGGCCGGTTCCACCCGGGCCACCCGGATGCCCTTTTGGTCCAATTTTAGAAACTATTTCCGTTTTGGCTCAAATTCGTACTGCGGTTAAATTTTAATATTATAAGCATATTCCTTTTCTCTGACACACTCCAAATATGCTTTTAAATATGACTTATAGTCAAATGATGCATGAAAACGCCCTGCCGACAAAACCGTGCATGAATAATGTCCTACAGGCAAAAATGAAAAATTTACACTCATTTTTTGAATCTCTACAAAGTAGGCCTATAAAGATAGATATATTCATGCAAGTTGCTACAAGAAGCAGTGGTGGGAGTACTAGGGTGGTTGAAACAGTGCAGAGCAGGTCCTATGAACATAGCTATATACATAATATATACACACACAGGCCGTTCGGCCACACCAAAACACAGAGAGAGAAGAGAGAGAGAGTGAAAGTAAGTGAAGGAGGAAGAAGAAGACAAAGAAGAAGAAGAGGAGAAGGGCTGCATGCATGGCTGCCTTGACCTGAAGGAAATCACTAACCAAACCGAGCAAGAAGAAGGAGAGGGGAGTCACTGTTAAGGGGTAAAAACACATAGCCCATATTTTCTCTCTCTAAGAAATTTTTCGTGTACAAGCTATTTTGGGTTAAATTGTTGCATGCATGGCATTTAGGGCTTGTCATCTTGAATAGGAGTGAAATTTTGGACCCTAGAGCAGCCCAAAACCTTAAGCCGTACATAACTGCCATGGATGGACCTCAGTTAGAGCAGGTTTGAACCAACCGAATCCAAACCGAGTTTGGCTTGTTGGAACCTTGACTAGACCCCCAAGGTGTTTTAGAAACACTAAGTCGCAACTTAGAGACTCAAAGAAAACCCATGAAAACACGACTTACAAGTTCGGGTTTTGATACCCAACCTCACAAACTTGCACCAACAACTAGACTTAAGAACATAAGATGAAACCCCATGACACAATAGGAACAATAGACCCAATTAGAGGCAATTTGGCATTACAATGATGGTATACCAAAGAGTTGCAGGTTTGTCTATCAAACCTTTGACTGAACACTTGAGCTAAATTTAATGTTTCAAATGAATGCCAAATCCTACGTGGGTGTCCCAGAAACATTTTAAAGTCAAGAACAAAGAGATTCGGTGGTTTAAAACTCATGAAATTGAAAAGATAGAAGACTGAAATTAGGGCTACAGTACGGGGGTGTTGGGGAAGAAGATGAATAGTGTTGGGTCGGTCTCGGGTTGGATCCGGGTTCAGCTCAAGACCCGACCCAGCGCACGTATGGTCTTAAGTGGGATGGTGCTGTTTTGTGTGATATGTTTTTAATTTAAAGCAGATATGGGTTTGTTTAGTTACGGACATAATAAATTCAATTTGATAGCCGCATACAGAACAGGGATAATGTATCCCTGATTTTCCCCTTATCCACTGTTTGGATCTAGAATCCTTTGAAAAATAAAAGGGGAGCCGTAGCTCCCCTGGTTCGAACCCTTGATCTCTCACTGCCCAAGCCCTAAAACCTCCACAGGCTACCACCGAGCCACCCCTGCTCCGGTTGTAAAAGTTCTACATAAATAATATATAATATAGAATTCTCTAACTAATTAAATTAAATTATTTAATTAATTTAATAACGGTAAAATAATTTGGTGTCCAAAATAAATAAACGAATAGTGTATTTTAACTATTTTGAGCATTCTGAACCCAATGATGAGGTCCGTTTTGAGAGATGGGACTCCTAAAAATTAAGACACGTAAAGTGTAAATTACCAAATTACCCCTAATATGCCTGAAGCCGAATAAAAATTCGAGAAGGTCTAAATTGACTTTCTTCGACGTTCCAGACCCAACGGTGAGGTCCATAATACCGAAATAGGTACTGAAAAATAAGTCATGTGAAAAATAAAATTTATTTAATTACCATGAGTAGGTCGATTTAAATAGGGCTAAGACCAATCCTAGGAAATTAGGATACGTCGGGTCTAAATTAAATGAAGAGCATCAATTTAGAGATAATTTGAAGTAAATGAGGAATTAATTGAAGTCTTGGTGAATTTAATTTTAGGAATTACAAAGGAAAAGGGAAAGCCCACCAGTAGCGCTGACCCCAAGGAACAAGGTAAGTAATCCTGTACTTTGAAGTGGAGGCTTTTAATCTCCATGGATTCTGAAGTAAATTGAAGTTCAAATATTCTGATGTGTTTTCATAATAAAATATCTGCAGTATTTCTAATTTTAAATTCTCATATTTATATGCTTTATACTGTCAATTTATTTATAAATTCTAATATGGCATGCAAAATTTACCACTTGATATTTCTGACAAATGATACGTTTATTTTCTGCATGTCCATGTAAATGTCAATTTTATTAAATGCCTCTTGATTTAACTGCATTTATTCTATCTACCTTTAATAAATTCCTGTACATCGTGATGTAAATTCCTGAAGTTCCAGTGTTAAATGTTTCAAGTATTGTCTTCCAAGTGTTTAAAAACTCTGTTAAATTGTCCATGTTTTGAATACTCATGAAAACTCATTCTTTTATTGAAGCCATGATTTTAAATGTTCATCAAAAGCATTTCTTGAAGAAGCCATGTTTTTAGATGCTCATAAAAAGCTTTTCTTGAAAATTCATGTTTTTAATGCTCGTGAAAAGCATATATTTGAAGAAATCATGTTTTCAATACTCTTTGAAAAGCATCATTGAAAAATTAAAAAGTTTTGCAAGATAATGGTGCATAAACACCACAACTGATATTGGGTTCCTTCGGAACTCAATTGACATGAAGAATGCCCATTAGCAGGATCTGATCCCCTAGGCATGAGATTTCTCAGAAGTAAGACTTGGAATCTGGTTTGAAACAGATTTCCACCTAATAAAAGTGAAAAGATGAAATGTTTTCAGAAATGGTAGCAGGTTTTTAAGCCCCCATTTACCTAAAACGGATTTTTATATAACCCTTTGTTCTGAAGTTTTGGAGAAGAAGAAATTTGCATCGTCCTATTTTTATGGAAATGATTTCAATTATTTCTTTGGCTTTCAAATGGCCATCCTGCACATGTTTATAAATTCTGCTGCATATTAAATGTTATATTGAATGCTTTAAAATGTATCATGATACGTGATTTGAGGATTTCTGTATCCTACAATTATTGAAATACGTGCCTAGCTTGAATGCCTTGTATGCTTCATGCTATTTTTTTGAAGAATCTTATATTTTGTATCTGAAGTATATGTACAATTGGTAGTGTATATTTATATGAACTTTTTCTTATAACTAACCCACTACCAGTTGGAAAACCCATGACAAAGTACTGGAATTACTCACTGGCTTGTTGAAGCTCATCCCATTATCCTAACATTTTTCAGGTGGTGATGACGGATGGGAGCTTTGCCTAATTTGAGGGTTGGTGACTGGCAGCTCCATTATGATAAGGGGATTATTTGGAGTATTAGGACCTATAGTTGGTCAACTTTGGTGTAGTAATTTGAAACAGTTATGTAATTAAGCCCAAGAGGCAATTGGACATGTAACAATGTATAACTTAAATTTTTAGTATGCTCTGAATGTATATTATTTGTTTACCGCTCCGAAGAAGAAGAAGAAGCGACGGTACCGGGCGGGCGTGCAGAATGTAAAAGAAAAGAAGAAGTTTTTCGCACTTCCACAATTGCCAATCTTGGCCGTACCACATCGCCGTCCGGCGCCGCCGCTGACATAGTCCACCCGACGGCCCACGGGTCGAAGGGTGGTCGCTGCGATTCGAGATCTACATAAGGTGGGTTCCGGGTCGTGAGACAATAGGTCCTTATATTTTCACGAAGGAGCCCTTTGATCAGGGCGAATTGTATGATTTGTAAGAGTATGAGTTACTCTTAGAATGAACAAGGCATATGAGAGTCCCTTGTGAAGCAAGGATGAGTTACTTCAGAAAGTGAGAAAGAAATTTGGTGCAAATAGGTAGTTAAGGAGTCCCTTAATGAGTTCCTTCAAAAATTAGGTGAATAATGAAAAAGCAATGTGGTGCAAACTGGTAACGAGAAAGTCCCTTGTCTAAAATTATTTGTTATATGACCCATTTATTTGTAAGACCCTTTGAAAGAGTTCTCAGTTGAAATGTGACAATTCGCTTAAATAAGAAAGACCTCAAGGTGCTCTTAGTATTAGGGACGAAATGTAAGCTAGGTTAAGGTTTACCAAATGAGAGGTATATAAGGCCTAAAAACTCGTGTTCATGGTACCAAGCCCCTTGTGTGCATCTCATTGATGTGCATAGCTTTGACGTGCATAACCTTATTATGCATGTCATTTTTTTATACATGACCTTTATGACCGAGCCTAAAGTGACTTCTTAGGCTGCCTATGTATATTTTTTTTGGAGAATCAGGTCAAACGTAGTTCATTGCTCGCTTGAAACTCTTTGAGCTATTCAAAGCTTGATTAACTAATTTCTTGCTTCCTTGCTTGAAAAGTGCTTCTTTTGATGATGCAAAGATTTTCTTTTAATTACTTTTTGACTCTTCCTTGATAGTTGTTTTGTCACTTGCTTGTTTGGAAATGTTTTCTTTCATGAGGCAAGGATGTTTTTTCTTTTTGCTTTTGATTATTTTCTGATGATTGTTTCTTATTTCCTTGCTTGGAAATGTTTTCTTTCACATGGGACAAAGATGTTTCTTTTCTTTGCTCTTTTATTCTTTTATGATGGCATTATGAGAGTGCACACATAGTAGGCTTTCCCCTCCAATATTTGGTAAATGGGTTTAAGAAAAAAAGGCCAATCAAGCAGGCTCAAGAGTTTGCAAGTGGATATCTTTGATATGGGTGATAGGACATATTTGGTTTGCCAAGTGATGGCCTCCTATCCTTGGAATTGCTTGCTTTTAGGAAACAATCAAATTTTTTAGACTTATGATGTCGATGTCTGCTTAGTGTCATGATCATTATCTTCTTTGGACGGTGATCGAATCGGACAAGATGCCTTTGAGACAAATGGATGAATTAGTGAACAATGAGAAAATCAAGATCATTGATGAAGTTTGATGATGCTCAGATTCAACACATTTAATCTTATTGTGAATTTGATGACATTCATTTTCTTAAAGAATCAAGATGAATCATGAAAACATTTTGTTGAAAGTATCTTAAGAGAAGGTTTACTGAAACATGAGGAAAGACATATAAAATTTATCCATGAAGAATAAGAGAATGATCTTTGGCTTAGAAAGCTCCTCATTATTGATTGTGGGCTAATCTTGGTTGATCATTGAAGTAGGAGGCCCAATGGCTTGTTCATCAATCAATTCTTGGATAGCATACTCAACATGGTGCAATGATCAATGTAGTGGCCCTTACATTGATGGTAAACATAATGCTTGCTCAGATAATAGCTCTTGGGTATTGGGTTTGGAGTGGGCCAAGGATCTAAAGGTTAGAAATGCCCTTCTTTGCAAAGCTTTTGAAAAACTTCGCTTAATGATGCAAAGAGTTCTGAGAATGACCTTGATGGGCACCTTCGAGGAGAATTTGGCGATGGTGAGGCAATTGAACTAACAAACCAAAAGAAAGGCTATTGTGGAGTTAAAGCATTGACTGCAATCTTTGAGTTATTAGGCTTGGTTTTTTGTGTAGGCTTCCTCAATGTTCCATCATTGATTGCATCGTCGATTTTGATTCCATCCTCTATAAGAGCTTTGAAAGTCTCAAAGTAGTGGACAAACATTGATTCATGGTAGATGGGAAGCAAGTTTTTCTTTACCATTTATACCTATTCGGCTTCACTCGTGTCACGACCCGAAACCTACCCTATGCGGATCTCGTGTCGCGGGGCCGGGCCTATGATTGTCCCTACTTTTTTCATTTTATGTATCAATGATAATAGTAAATAATGTAAACATAACATTAGAGTGCGGAAGCCTTATTACAAATATAGTTCAAAGACTGAAAATAAATCTGACAATAACTAAACATAAACTACTCTTAGGTGGTGAGTGCATGGGAAAGACTACTTTATTCTATTGTGCTCCTCAACTGTCTCCCTACGCTTCTGACCTCTTATCGTGGTTCTGTAGTATTCTCACCTAAAAAATATAATGAATGGGATAAGCTAACAAAGCTCCGTAAGTAAAAGCCTATCTCCAATACGGGTTAGGAATCACATGAAAAAATATAAACTCAAAGGTAACATGATAGCCAGTCATGACAACAGTTGCTGTTAACAGTAAAATGCCATAATGGCCAATGAATAATAAGGCACAATAACATTTGTGAGTAACAGTGTAACATGAGTGTGGGAAAAACTCAATGATCACGATCAACATAAATATATTGCCACAATAAATCGGTTATAGTCAAATCCAATAAATAAGGAACTATTAATTAGAGAACTATTCATAGGGAAATGAAAACATCCTATGAAACTAATAAACGTTAATACAACAGTCAAACATGAATGATGCATTTACTCTGTTCAGGGTTTGGCAGACCCTCGGTCTTTTGGGGGCCCGGCATACCCCCTCTTAACATGAATGCATATAAAATGCCCTTTTTACTCACTGCGTAAAAATGCCATCATTGCCATGTGTCCGTTCATGAACTCGACCCGTAGGTCCCATAAATGAACCTGTAGGTCCAATCAATCAGATAACATCGGATAGGTAAAGTGACTGAGCACAAAACCTAGCATGTAACATGAATTAGGAGTATATCATAATTCCATAGGAAGCGTATAAGATATGGAACGTCAT
The DNA here is from genome assembly GCA_008638375.1 of Nyssa sinensis. Lineage (NCBI taxonomy): Eukaryota > Viridiplantae > Streptophyta > Magnoliopsida > Cornales > Nyssaceae > Nyssa > Nyssa sinensis. The sequence goes on along the minus strand of CM018041.1, from coordinate 29,952,995 downwards.
GACATAAGCATTCAATGATAAGCATCAGTACAATGAGTCGAATCATGGGATATTAGTCAATAGGCCTCCACTAGATAGGACAATATCAATGGTGAGAACAATAACAATAGATACATACATGAGTACAAGTTTTGGCAGTAATAGAAAGATTGTGGCTTAAAAAACAACGTATAATAGATAGGAATTCACTTACCTTATCAGTGCCTTACTATTTTGTGACTTTTCCTTTTCCTTTCAAGTCTCCTATATATTAGTAAACACGTTTCAATTTTAATGCTATTCATCAAATTTTATGCCTTGCTATCATAAGTATCTCTATCACTAATTTAGATTCTACCATTGAGTTCGGAACGTCGAAGAAAGTAGGTTTAGGCTTTCGCGGAATTCCATTTGGGTTCGGGTAGCAATAGGGGCATTTTGGTCATTTAGTGTTTCTACGGGTCTTTATTTTTTCGGAGTCCCGTCTCATAAAATGTACCTCACCATTAGATTTAGAATGCCCGAGATAGTCAAAATACACTATTCATTTATATTAATTGGACTTCGCATTATTTCACTATATTTAATTAAATTAAATTAATTTAATTGAGTTTGTACATAATATATATATTTTTGGGCGAAAATGTTACTATGGGCTTGCCTGTCAAAACGGTTTGGGTTCAGCTTCTCCTATACGCAGTCTAAGCTTTGACTCTCCAGGGGCGCAACCCCTTTTATTTTTTTTTCTTGATATAGTTAGGTTTATAATATATATATACTGAGGGGCCATATAACCACATATGAGCCCATGGCTCAGTGGTCCGTGAAACAGCCTTAGAATCTTGCCTTGGTTGGGTTTTGGTTTCGACTCCTGGGGGCAGCAGCCCCCATATTTTTTTTTCTTTAACTTTGAAACCCAAATGGTGTATAGTCTAGAATTTGGATAGGATAACCTTGCCCTGGTTAGCGTATTTAATTCAGTATCTTAGTAGCCAAACAACCCTTAATCATATATATAAATAGTAACTAAACGATGCAATTTTGTTCCAAGGTAGCATCACACAACACCATATCAATCTTACTATTTACCGTCGTCCCATGACTTTTCGGCGAGGCTCCAGTCACCCTCTCCGGTGACGGTGACCGGAATTTGTAAAATTTCCTTTTTCAAACTCGTTTCTCATGCAGTTTTTGAAACCCCTTTTCATTCTAAATCCTTCTAAAATGTTTTTAAAACACTTAGGTATAATTTTTAAGCCTTTAAACAAAGTAAAACAACCTCATTTCTTCCCTTCTCAATTTTCTGACCATGTATTTCTTTTCTAATTTTGTGAGTGTTAGGTCACTGTTTCCCTCCAAATTTGATTCTAAATTAAATCTAAACATGGTAAAATTAGTTTTGCATTATTTAAACAATTTTTTGTGCATAAAATCTCAACAATCCGATTATTTCCTTGACCTGTAACCGCCCTTTTCTATCTCATTTCTAAATCATTTTGAATGATTCTTTTTGCAATAGAATCCTAGTTCCATGCTGGTTATGACCCTACGTTCAAATCTATCATCCATGCGTTAAAAAAATATAAAACAAAAATCGAGCCACTTACCTAGTTTCCAATTTTGTGCGCAGTGTTCTCTTCTAACTGTCTAGCTTCTCCTCTGTATCTCAAACCTCCTCCCTTGGCCCCTGCTTGCTTTCTTTGTTATGATTTTCCTCAAGTCACCCAACACATCTATATATAGGCATCAACCCACTTGCACGCCCATTTTTTTTCTTTTTCTTTCTCCTCCTGCCATGACTGCCACCTTCCTTGACTGCCCGTTTTTCTTACATTTCGGCTGTCTCCCTTTGTTTTTCTTCATTTGGTTCAGAGCATTAAATTCTTGCAAGACTTTGATACATATATATATATACATACTATAATATATCTTGTAATTTCATGGAACCTTCCTACTCAATACACTCCAACACACGTCAAGTACACACACAATACCTGCTGTATGCATGGCAGCCTATATATATATATATATCTATATATTTGTTCATATATGATGCTTGTTTATATATACTTACATATATCTATAGATATATATATATATATATAGGTTGTAGTTAATCATGTATATACATGCATTCATATTTAATGACATTTATATATACATATACATATATATTTTTGTACATGTAATATTCTATTTATACTTATATACGTATATATCAATACACATACATGTATACGTATACTAGTACGTGCACTTACTATATTCAGTTTTTGGGTTGCTTAGTATTGTCTGTACACATTCAGAAATTGTTCATTCCATTCGGTATCGTAATATAGAGCCATAATAGCTCGGCTTTACATGCTCGTTTAGGCATATTCCAGGTCGGGGTATTACAACTCGGCCTATTGACCATTTGGACCGCTTTGGACCTCCATCAGGTGATGAAAGTGGAACGAGTCTCCTTGGGTTTTTGCTTGGTGCTCTCAAGGTCCCTGAGTGTGATGTCTAACTCATTGTTATACTTGTATTGCGTGACGAAGGCATTGCAAAGTTGTTCCCAATCTTTGGACATGGACTCTTCCAAGTCTAAGAGCCAATGGAGAGTTGCCCTAGTTAGGGTTTGGTGGAACATTTGAGCCATCATTTCAGTTGTAGCCCATAGTGGTTACGTGGCCCGAACATAGAGCTTGAGATGGGTCTTTGGGCATGTGGTCCCATTGAATTCATCTAAGTCTGGCATTTTGAACTTGTAAGGCAAACAGACCTCTGGATATAGGTAAAGTTTGTGGATATCAATCGTGTCATCTCCACGGTCGGATTTGCATATTAAGGCTTCCATCTTTTCAAGCCTTTTGAGAAGGGTCTCTTCATTGGTGTTGGGCTTTTTTTGAGGTTTGACTTTATTTTGGGGCCTATTTTATTCGACTCGATTAAACTGATCATGTATGGCTGCATCTTAGGCCTACTGATTCTGTGGGAAATGATCTTGATGAGGTATAGGTGGTTTGTTATTGGGAGCATTGTAAGGCCCTGATGGGAGTGGTAGAAGTGGTGGTAACCTTTGTTGTAACAGTTCTTGGACTGTCTGGGAGAGCCTTTGCGTTTCATCCCTATAATCGACCATGTTTTTTATGATTTCAGCCAAAATCTGAAGTAATTGATCCTGATCCACAGGGACAAGGTGCAATCATTGGCTTGATTTTGATACCATGGTTTTCGGGCTCAAATGAGGGAGTAAGAGCTGCAATAAGGTAGGAATCCTCAATGAATTTTTTGATCACCAAATAAGTGTAGAGGAGTTTGAATCCATGGCAATAGTCCAAAGGGTTTTTGATTTCAAAACTTTGAGTAGGAAAAGATCCAATCTGAATGGAAAGGAAAATCATTTCTTAGAAAATGAGGCATGTACTTTTTTTGAATTTTGAATTTTGAATTTTGAAGTTTGAATTTTGAATTTTCTTTTGAAAAAAAAAGTAGGGGCATAATGCCTAGGTAGCCCCTGAGTCCTAAGAGGATGGAACGATTTGCTTGAATGAGGAAAGCAATGCTAAAGGTAAGAAGATGCAATCCCAATAGAATTGATTAGACCTTACCAGAGGGGTCAAGATGAACCTTGATTGACGAGATGAAGATTCTAAAAAAAGGTGACTCTTGAAAAGGAATTGAAAACCTATCTTGAGTGGTTGGCATGATAGGAAGAATTGAGAGTGGGACCACAAATTAGAGCCCGACTTGATTCCTAAGACGACTAAAGAATCCGGATTGTGAAATCTCGGACGTCATACCTAGCCCCTAAATTTTGGCATAATGGGGGACTTGAATGAAAGTCATTTCTAGGTTTTGAGGGAAAGATTCACAAAGATTCGAATCCTAACAAACATAACCCAAACAATCAAACAAAAAGTGTGATACTTGTTAGAAATCAAGTTGATTTTAATTGTGATGAGAACAAACCCAAAAAGTTCCTTTTGAAAGTCATTTTGTCAACCTTGGCTAGCCCGTTTCCAAGCCAATTGTGGGCACTTATTTTCGAAAAACATGTGTTATTAACTTGTTTGGTGCCAAGGAAAACCCAAGAAAGTCTCATTCGTAGCCTCGTTGCAGTTTGCAAAATTGGTTTTTTAGGAAAAAATCAGAGTTTTTTGAAAAAATTTCAAAAACCACGAAAAAATTTTACAGAGCGGGAGGGCAGCTCTCTGTGTGTCAATTGGCACAGAGAGGGGTATTTTTTTTGACTTTCTGGATTTTTTTGACTTTATGAAATTGCGCAAAAAAGTCCGTGTGTGTCTTGGTAGAGAAGGTGGACCCCCTGTCAAGAGAGGCATCAACTCCTCCAAACAGCTCTTCATATGGCCAAACTGGTTAAAGAACCGTTGCATAGCCAGCCCCTCAGAAAGGTCCAAGAAGTTGGGGTCGGAGTCGAAAGAGTTCAGGTCTCTCATGTTGGCCGGGGGAAATATAGACGGAAAAAGCTGCACAGCCATATTTACTTGGTGAATCACTCTCTCGCCCAAGTAATATACCCTCTCAAAAGGGCCTTTCAAAATTAAGCGCCAGCGTGCTATGCCAATGTTTCGCTCCACTAAGGTCGGGACCACACTCCAAGGATTCTATTGAATCTGTCATAAATAAAAAGCACGAGTTTCTCACATCACGTGTAATATCTCGACTCAATTAGGCAAATTAATTTACGTTAACGCCCGTTTTTATGAAATAAATCACATATTAATTTAATTACATCTTAAATTGAACTTGGTAGCCCGTGAACATTAAAATTAGTGCACGAAGTGCAATTGGGAAACTAGTGCGATACGCGAGCAAAATAAAATTTAATGTAGAATTTTTTGATAAATACAATATATTTTTGGTATAAATAAAACACGATGTAACGTGTCAAAAATAAAATTAATGATATGAAGAGGAAGCATACAAAAATAAAAAACACGGCGAGAATACCAAGAGGTTTTAGGACAATTGAAATTTAACTTCAAAAATTTAACAAACACACCCAAAATGCCAAACAAGGCATAATAAGAGAAAAAGAAAGAAAATAAGGCCAAAAAGCTTGAACCCTAGACCAAAAAAAGGGAAGGATTCTATGCCCAAAAAGATTAACAACTGGGCTACAATCACTTTTGTGCTATAGATCTCATAAGATACGTATATATGCTATATAAAATTCTATTCCACCACCCCCACACCCAATCACATTTCATGCAACACCTCAACCCTATGTATATATAAATAATGACATGTGTATATATATGTTGTGCGTGTGTGGCAGACACTAAGTGTCATGCATGTGTGTGTAGTGAGCGGGTAGAGAGAGAGAGTAGAGAGAGAAAGTGAAGAAGAAGAAGAAAGAAGAACAAGAAGCAGAAGAAGAAGAAAGAAGAACAAGAAGAAGTAGATTTACCACTGTTTTGTGTAGCAAGCCTAGAGGATAGGACCATAATTTCAAGGAAAAACACTCAACTTAGTTTTTCTCTCTGAGACAAATAAAGAAGTAGATTTACTACTGTTTTGTGTTGTTGATATGCATGCATGTGACTTAAATGCATAATGGAAAAGAATAGAATTAAAATAGAACAATTTAGGCTAAGCAAACCCTAAGAAACCCTAAGACTCAAAATTATAAAAGCTGATTTTTTTATCTAACTTGGTTAAAACTTTAAACTAATTACAAGGCTAAAAAGAGTATGAAACATGGAACATTCTGCAACTTGAATCAATTAAAATGGTCAAGAGACCATGGAGAAATATTGTGTTGTAGGTACGATCAGGTTTAGTGAGTGATTGAGTTTTAAATCACTTTGTTGGGTTTCAGTAACACGAAAATACTCCCCACACTCACAAAAACATATAGGAAGAAAAAGGGGAAACAATTAGTGGCTAAAACCTCACGAAAAAGGAAAAAATAAACTCGCTGGAAAAGCGTGGCTCACCGAAGCAGCCACTATAATGGCCTTGTTCGATGGCCAAACGTCCATTAAATCCATTTTTGAAAATGGATATGAGACCTCTATGGAAAAAGGGGTCGAACCTTGTTGGAAAAGTCGCTGGAAGTGGTCGGCAACAGTTGACGGTGCCGAAGAGGGTGACCGGAACCCTCGCCGGAGTCTTGGGGAAGAAGGCACTGTACGGGTCGAGCCCTGACCAAATTAATAAATGGATTTGGGTTTTTAATGAGACAGCGTCATTTGGGGGTTAGAGTTTTTAAAATTAAAATGAGTCTGGGACTGTTTGGCAACGAGAGTAGGAATTCATGATTTGATAACCAAAGGTGAAATAGAATAGCCTATCCTTGATTTGATTCCTTATCTGCTGTTTGGCCTACCGAAAATCAGAAAAATAAAGGGGAGCCGCAGCTCCCCAGATTTGAAATAGGGACCTCACGCACGTATGGGTTATAAACCCCACGCGTGAGCCATTGCGCCATTGTGGCACTTTGTTAAAATAATAACCGAATATATATAAAATATAAAATAAGGTAATTAAATTTATTTAATTTAGTAAAATGTTTTTGATGCCTAAATAAAATAAAAGATAGTGTAACCTAACATTTTTGGGCTTTCTGGACTCAACAATAGAGTCCAAATTATGAAATTAAATCTCAAAAAATGTGAACAGACAAACTGGACTATTCTCAAAAATGTCCTAAAGGCTAAATGAAGCCACTAAATGACCTCCAAAAATTACGAGGGTACCTACCCTAAGTGTTTTTGACGTTCCAGACTTAACGGCGGGGTCCATTTTGCCAAATAAGATACCTAAAATATTGATATGTGAAATGGGCTATTTTTAGGACACTTTAAAGGTACAACGATGCTACCAAGGAAGGGTAAATGAGTCAATTAGGTTACAACCTAAATTGCATAAGTCGATAGACTTAAAACATGACCTATAAGACTAAAAGGCCATAAATCCATCAAAAAAATCAGATTAAGTCCATGAACGATATTGAACTAAATAATGTTTCCTGATTTATAGGATCATCAAAAGGAAATGAGAAGGAGGTCTGATTCCTCTAGAAGGAAGGAGGAACCATTTTTGAGGAAAGTAAACCCAAACTCTAATATGTGGTATTTTCTTAGCCATGTCATAATTATATTTCCTCGATACTGCCAATTTGTACTCTTATACATACTTGACATTTATTGATTCCATAATTTGATACTTCTTCTACCTTGTGGATATGTTGAGAATTCAATTGTTAATATCTTGATGTGATTGCTTGCACATTTCTATACATTTGATTTGGATATTGGAAAACAACTATGTTTCTCACTACTGAGAATTTGATATTCCACGTATATGTACATTCCTTGTGGAATTCTATTGATCATGATATTATTATGAGTGTTGGGAGTTGTGTCTGTCACAACGTCCATCCTGATTCTATAGATGCTGGTTTGGCCCTACGGGTCGGTGATTGAGAATGATACCCAACACTTAGTCCATGGAGGACATGATATATGATAAGAGCTCTATTGTTATTCATGAACCCGATTAAAAGGTGAACCTGAATAAGTGCTTTTGAGGGTAGCTGGGCCCTTTTGTTGATAGCATCTATTTTGTTAGTATCTCATATCTTTTATTTGAATCATAATCCGATGATGCACTCTTTGATTGTTGATATGCTTTGCAAACCTATCTTCGGACTTGATTTGATATCTTGTGATTTTTGGCAGTGATTGTTGTATAGGCCAAATCCCTATTATTGATTTGTTAAATTGTTTACATCACCTGTATCAAACTACTTTGGGATGTGCCTTTTGGACCCACGGGTCATTTCTAGTGACTTACTCTCTTGGTGACTAGCTATTGTGATATTGTATCCTTTGCTTGCCATTGTTTATATTATTCTATTTAAACTGACCCTAACCCTGACCCTGACCCTGACCCATGGCAGATTGAAGGAATTTACTTACTGAGCTAAGTTAGCTCACTCTAGATATATATCATTTTTTTTCAGGAAAGGATACTGTAGAAGGACTGTAGGGCGTATATTGCGAGTAGGCGCCATATTTTGCTCACAAACTCGTCTTTTGCAATTAATGGTGGACACTTTTGATATATTGTAGTTAGACTAAGTGTAATGTAGTCTTTTCTCTCCCATAAGTCCACGTCCACGTCCACGTCCTGGCTATGGCTTTTTATTTAAGGATCTATAATTAAACATTTACTTTTATAATGTCATGTAAAGCCATATTATGATGATGGTACTTAATTAACTAATGTAATGGCATGTGTATGTATTAATGATCCTTAATCGGTCAGTGTTTGATATTTGAGCAGGGGATGGCTTGCGGGTCGCGCCCTCGGTCACGGCCCCTGATTAGCGCAGGGCGGGTTTTGGGTTGTGACATTACGTATCAACAAAGGGAGGTTTGCCAAATAGAGGAACTAACCGTGTCCGCCTGGAGCATTTCTAAAGCCTCCCAAAACTTTTGCACCATATTCGCCCCCCGACGAGTCCACCTGTTCGCCTTCCACCACCGCTACATGTGGGGAAATATGTTATTTTCTGCCTCCACCAATGGGAAGGGCAACAATTGGAGGAGTTCATAGGCCCAAATCTGTTAAAATTGGAAAGTCAATCAACATGACATTTTTTCTCAAAAAAAGAAATGAGGGAGTTTAGAAATTCATACCTCCCAAACAATGTTGAAACCATCGAGTCCCTTGGTGACCGCCTGGGATAGCACATACATCCAGTGATACAAAACATCCGTTGTTGTGCCTTCCTAATTAAATCACCCGAAGTTCTCTACATCCTCTAAAGTAGGAAGGCACCAAAGGTGGATAGTGTCACTGGTATTGGCCAAGAGGGTCTGGCTAAAGACAAAAAAGCATGAAGGCTCTAGTCAACTAATCCTTCTCACAGGCGTTATAGCACTCCCGAAAGCAAAAGCTCTCCAAAATATGCCTAACCCGCACTGCACCACCAGAGGCCAATATGGGCTGCCTCCCTAGAAGCCAAAAAATCTTGTCACCCTAGTTTTGTATTTCACTGTCCCATGGGATTCGATCACCGCCGACCCAGAGGCCCGTGATCATTGAGAAGTCGAAGGGAGTCAATGTTACCTCCCCGAATCGGAGGTGGAAAGTGTTAGTGATGTCCCACTATCTCTCCATCAGAGCATAAAGAATCTTCCGGTCATGGTCAACATGGACTATCCAGTCTAAGAACGGCCCAAAACCGGCCGCTCTCACCTGCCCTTAGCATCGAAGAGGAAAATCAGCCCACCATTCTACAATGTCTACCGCCTAGCCTCGAGCTCAAATTTCTAAGTCCGACTATAATGAATCAAAACCAATATGTTAGAAAAGACTTTCAAATTCCTTGAGCCTACCAAAAAAGCATGAACCAAATGCAAAAAATCAAGGCAAAGCAAAAACTGTCCATTCGGTCATTTTCATAGACGCGTGGTGTGCACCTTTCAAAAGACACGTAGGTGAAATGCCCGTGCATGCATGCGACCAATTTTTCATGCAAAACGCTTTCAAATCATGAAAAACAAACCAAATGCATCAAGAATTGACTCAAGAATTTCAAAACAATCAGAAGGAAACTCAAGAAAATCCATACTTGGCCATTCTGGTATTGTTGCGACAAATGGTATGCCACTTTTTAGAGCAAGCTCTGTCACGATCCGAAACCCACCCTATGCGGATCTAGGATCGCGATCGCCACCCTTCGGCCGAGGCCTTTGGGTAAGGCTTACATAAGCAACAGTATCGGACAGGGGTGCGGCCTGTGGTTGCGGAAGCATGAAAAACTTTTCTTTTCTTTTCTTATTTAAAACTTTCGCACATCCGTCCGGTACTTGCCGCTCTCCTTAGCGGTACATATGATAATAAAATCAGAGCATACTAAAACTTAAAGTTTTATACACATTACATATTCGATTGCCTCTCGGGCTTAAGTACATATTTTTCAAAATCTATTACATCAAAATTTGACCACCTACGGGTCCTAGTATTTCCAAAAGTCCTTGATCAAAATGAAGCTGTTGATCGCCAGTCCTTAAATTTGGGCAAGACTCCTATTCATCATTGTTACCTGAAAAAAATGTTAGGGAATGGGATGAGATTCAAGAAGCCCAGTGAGTAATTCCAGCATTTGTCATGGGGTTTCAATTGGCAGTGGTTTCGTACATGAGAATTTATAAATACTCACTACCAATTGCTGGTACATGTTGAACATAAAGTACATGCACTTTTCATAAAGATAGCTTTAAAACATTTAAAGTATTCAAGCTAAATATACATTTCCTTAAATAGAGTATATGCACTTCAAAACATATAAACATGCATAATGAAAATGGGGGTAAAACCTGCTTCCATTTTCAGAAAACATTTGTCATCTTTTCACTTTGGTTAGGTGGAGTCTGTTTCGAACCAGACTCCCGTTTCACATTACTTGGAGATATCTCATTGCTTGGGGGATTAGATCCTGCTACGTGGCATTTCACATGACAGGTCAATTGAGCTCCGAAGAAACCCAAAATCGTGACTATGTGGTTTTTGACAGGTCAATTGAGTTTTGAAGAAACCCAAAATCCTGTCTGTGTGCTTATGTACTGTTATCCTGTAAAACATTTATCACATGGCTTTTTCAAATAGATACTTTTCATGAGTATTTAAAACATAATGTTCATGATTTCATGATAAAATCTTCAATACTTGGAATAAGAAATTTCAGAACATGTAAAATGTTAAATACTTTCAAGGAAAACTGTAATAGAAATCAATCATTGAGCATGTCATAATAAGATTTATAGGAACAGAATATTTTAAAAATAGGAATCATGAAATATTAAATTTAACACTCAATGTTTCAGATATTTTAAAATTTAAAACATCTTCAAATCCATGGAGTTAAATCTCCACTTCAAATGTAGGGTTACTCACCTTATACTTTTAGGTTGGTTTTACTGCATTGCTTTTCCTTTCCCCTTTGTAGCTCCTAAGAACAATTCATAAATAATCTATTACTTCATATGTACCTCAAATATCTCCTACTGATGTTCTTAGTTTATGCTTAGATCGTATTAAATCCTAACTTTTATCTTAAGCACTAATTTCTTAACGTATACTCTTTTGGTAGCTTCCTTAAATCATAAGGTTTGATTTTTATACTTTACATATTTACGTGTCGTATTTTTCTGTACTTCATTTCATAACACTGACCCCACCGTTGAGTCTGAAACGTCGAAGAAAGTCAATTTAGACTCTCTTGGCTTTTAATTTGGCTTCGGGCACGTTAGGGGTAATTTGGTAATTTACACTTTAATGTGTCCTAATTTTTTTGGAGTCTCATCTCGAGAAGCAGACCCTACCATTAGGTTCAACATGCCCAAAATAGTCAAAATACACTATTTGTTTATTTTATTTGGACTTCGTTTGGCCTAATTTTGACTTAGGGGCATAATTAAATTAATTATTTAATTATTTTTCAAGGGTATAAGTGAAAGGATTTTCTAATTCTTGGGCCATAACCGAATTTCGTAAAACTGTTGGGGTCAAAGTACAATTTAGTAAAGTCTTGGTTTTCTTTTAAGTAATTAAATCATTGAACCGGAGGGTTTCTGATGTAAAACCCTAAACCAGTTTATTTAGTCACTGGATCGCCCAGTTTGGTTCATTCTCACCGAACCGTTCTAACCTAAATCAAAACAGCGTCGTGTTAATAATGCGATGGCCACCCCTGCCTCTTTACACGTGTACTGAGTCAGAACGTCTGACTCAATTCGAATAACGAGTTAACTCGTCTTTTTCCTCACCATTTTTACCAGTGTTGCCCTAATTTCTGGGTTTATGTTTTTCTAATTTCGTGCATTCTTGATCGCTGATTTCGTCTGTTTTTGGGTGTTAAGCGTTTATGAAGGATAGGCCGACCTTTTAGCATTCATTTGGAACCATAAAACTAACTAGAACGCTTGGTTTAAGACTTGATAGTTGAACCTATAATTCCATCATAAATTCTTATTTCATCATCATTTCTTATGGGGTTTGGTTCAACGTGACCCTTATGGCATGGGGGTTCAATCCCTACTCTCAAAATCGGGTTTAGGAGTCTAAAACTGGGATTGGGTTTAATGGCCGAAACTTGCAACTCATGTTTTTGGGTTCAATTCTTTGGGTTTTAGGGTCGCTGTCTAGCATTTTTAATACACTGGGGTGGTCTATTTTAGGTTCCTATAGGCCAAAATTGAATTGACAATGGTCGGTTCAGACCTGTTTTAGAATTTTTGCTCAAACTAAAATTTTAATTTCACTCTTGATTCTACATGATTTCCATCCATTCTTATTGCAAATTATGACTTATAATGTATAGTTTAAGATTCTATATTTGCATGCTAAAAATCTAAAACATAATTTGAATATAACTTAACCGAAATTTACCTGTTTAGTTGGCTATTTTCCAAATTTTCCTTCTTTAGTTCCTATCCTTCTTTGGTTTCTTTCTCTCCCACTTCAGTTCTCTTTCTCTCTCTCTCTCTCTCTCTCTCTCTCTCTCTATCTCTCCCTTCCTTTACATGTTGTATTTCTCATTCTCTTTCTTCCCAATTTCTCTTTTAAGCCGACCTTGAGGTTGGTGATAGTGCCACCTGTTGGCTGCCATTTTTGCATGGTGTACACCTAGTTTATATTCACATGGCTGCCGACCATTTTTCATCATATGGAGAACAACTGTATGCTACCTCCTTCAACATTCATTTTACATATATAAATATACATGCATATTTATATATATATATATATATATATGTATATGTATATACCTGTAATGGCAGCCGTTCCCTTAGGTATATTTTATGCAATAGAATAAGTGTATTATTCTGGGTGGAAGTATATATGTAGATATCTATTTTTATATTTAGCTATACATTTGACCATGTACACATAATACACACTTGTTACCCGGGCTTAATATTCATTGTCAATGTCTTGATTTTCTAATCGTAACTTTATTCATTTGAATTTACTTTCTTGGAATCAACTGCATTATTTAAGGTCTTGGTATTTTCGAAATTATTTCTCGATTAATTTTCTTAATCTTCCTATTAAGGGTCACTAATTAATAATTAGTGACTTAATAACCATTTTATCGGGTCGGGGTGTTACAGGCTCATGTTGTTTCAAAAGCTCGGGACTGGCTTATATCAGAAGATTATTCCATGCATTGGTCTGGACATCCCCAAATCCTGATCAATATCGAACATTGGGTCTGAGTCACTAAGGTCTTCACTTGACATTTTCTCTTAACATTTTTGGATTTGTTGTTGAAATCAAGTTGTTTGATCTTTCGAGAGGTCAAAAAAAGTTCCAAATACTTTAATCTAACCTCCTTTACAGTTCTATAAAAAATAATCACAAGAGAGGTCGGAGAGAACTCAGGAACGCAATGGAGAAAATCAAAAGTCACAACATTTTAAAGCACACTAGCCAGACACCTGGGCACCGATCGGCACTCACGAGTAGCCGATCAGAACACAGAGGGTAGGAAACCCTCCTTTCTGTGTGCCGATCGGCATACAGGGGTTGGGCAGACCAATATTTGGGCTTTGTCCCATTTTCACTAATTTTGGCCCATTTCAGCCCATTCTTTGTCAAAATCAAGCATTTTTGTCAAAATATGTCTAAGAAATCCACCGTGATTTGACACCGAACATCAAAGGGAAAATTGATAATTTGCCAAAATTCGTTCAATATTGACCAATTTGTCATTTAGTGGCGTGGGCCCACTGATTTGAAATCGCCATTAAGTAACCCACGATTTCTTTCAAAAAGATCATGCGTGTAGCATTCCTTTGGTAGTCCCTCATGGTCCGGGCCATGTTTTTCAAGCGAGACACAATTGCTCATTTCTCAAACAAATCAAGATCACTTGAGTCAACTTAGTTCACTCCCTAGTGAGGTCCAAACTATCATCATTTTCTCAAGGAAATTCATATCCCTAGAAAAATATATTCTGGCATTCCTCATGGAGTGTTTATTCTCCACAAAAAAAAACCCCGTCTATGATGTAATCCATATTGGCAAAAAAAAAAAAAATCATCTGAGGACGTAATCCATTTTGACAGACTTGTTCATTACATTATCATCTTCCTATTAGGAGAGCGTTCCTTTCGGGTAAGTCGTCTATCGTATTATGATCCTGTTAGTATAGCATTCCTTTCGGGTAATCTGTTTATCGCATCATCATTCTGTTAGGATAGCGTTCTTTTCGAGCAAGCCGTCTATCGTATCACCATCTTGTTAAGATAGCATTCCTTTCGAGTAAGTCATCCATCGCATCGCATCTTATCATCTTGTTAGGATAGCGTTCTTTTCGGGTAAGTCGCTATCGCATTCTCTCTTATCAACCTACTAGGATGGAATTTCCTTCTACGTGAACGCCTGATATAACATCTTGATCTGATTATCCAAAATTAAGTCACTAATTTGAATATTAGAGACTTTAAGGAATAAAATGGCAATAATGAAAATTTGACCAAGAAAAATAAAAGCCATAAAATAACGAGGCTTCGATTCATGAAGTCGTCATATGAAGGAAATACGTGAGAATACAAGTAGGTGAGAAGAAAAATAAAAACAAAGCAAAAAAGGAGAATGAGATAAAATATGCCAAATGCCAAACAAGGCATAAGAAAAAAAAAATTTAAAAAAGGGCCAAAAGTGTTGGCCAAGGGATTTGATCCCAAGACAAAAAATGTGGGAAAACTTATATCCAAAAAATAAGCCACTTAGGCGGCAAGCATATTTGTGCCATATATCTCACTATATATATATATATGTCATATAAAAGCCTTTCCCACCACCCAACACAACTAATCACAACACATGCAACACATTAGCATGATGTAAAATATGTGTATATGTATATATATATATATATATATATATATGGTATGATGTGTGTGTGACAGAAAGTGAGTGTGCATGTGAGGTGCTCTTAGAGAGAGAAAGAATGAGGTAGAGAAAAAGAAGAAGAAAAAGAAGAAAAAGACGAAGAGGAGAAAGGAAAAGAGTCTATGCATGCAGTGCTGTTCAAGCCCTAAGAAGCTTGAGAAGATTAACAAGCAGCAAGAAGGAGAGAGAGAGACAGCCATTGAAGGTAAAAACCCAAACCCTTCAAGGTTTCTCTTTCTAGAAAACAATGCAAAGACCTAGTGTTTAAAGGATTTTAAAATGCATGCATGCATATGATATTGAAAAAGGGAGAAAATTAGATGAAAATGGCCTTGTTAAACTAGGAAGAAACCCTAGAACTAGTAAACCTGAAATAGTGACAAATAGTGTTTTTATGTAAACTTGATAGAAGCTTCAAACCATTTTCATGGCTTAAAAGAGCATTGAAAATAAATCATAATGCAACTTAAATCGATTAAAATGGTCAAGAGACCAAGGAGAAAGGCCAAGTTGTAGGTACGGTTTGGTTTGATGGAAGATCAAGATTTTGATCAATTCGTGGGGCTTAAGCAATAGGAAAGTGTTCGCTAGGAGTTCAGAAACCTATAGGAAGAAATTGGGGCCAAAATGGTGGCTAAAAAGCCACGAAATAAGAAGAAACTAACTCGCCGAAAAGTCGGGCCCTCACCGAAGCCCGACTGTGATGTCCTATTTCGAGCTTAAGGAAAAAAACATTTGAAAAACTAAAATCAGAAATGGAAACCTCATGAGCTCAAGGAAGAAAACATTTGAAAAACTAAAATCAGAAATGGAAACCTCATGAGCTTAAGGAAGAAAACATTTGAAAAACTAAAATTAGAAATGGAAACCTCATGAAATTAGGGTTCGATCCCTGTTGAAAACATGCCGAAATTCCATCCGGAGACAGTCGCCGGTGTTGGGGAAGACACCGGAACCCTCGCCGGAGAAGAAAAACAGTGAGGGTCAAGTCATCGAGTTGGGCCCCGACCGAAATAAAAGTGGGTTTGTGTTTTAATAAAACCGTGTCGTTTTGGGAGTTTAGTTTTTAAATTTAAAATAAAATTGGACTGTTTGGTTACAAGGTTAAGGAAATTGATTTAATATCCCACATGAGGTTGGGATACCCTATCCACGTTTAAGACCCTTTGTCCGTTGTTTGCTTTTCAAAACATTAGAAAAAAATATGAAAAGCTACGGCCTATAGGTTTCGAACTAAGGACTGTGTGCGTGTGTAGAACATAACCCACATGTGTGAACCACTGTGCCAACTTCACACATATGAATATTATAGGCTGAATATATATATATATATATATAAATATAAAATTAAATAATTAATTTAATTATAGTAAATGATCCGTTATCCAAATAAACTAAGAGAGTAAACTATTTTGATTATGTTGGACATTCTGGAACCAATGGCGAAGTTCGTTTTACGAGACAAGATCCCGAAAAAATTAAGACGCGTAAAATGCAAAATTATCGTTTTACCCCTAATGATACTCGGGGCTAATTAAATATAAAAGACAGTCTATCTTGACTATTTTGGACAATCTGGACTCAATGTTAGAGTCCATTTTATCAAACGAAGTACCGAAAAATATGACACGTAAAAGCATAAAATTACGAAAATGTTTCTAGGCTTAAAATAAGCTATAAGTATGCAAATTTAGATCTGGAAAAGCCTAAACCAATTATCTTCAACACTTTAAACCTAACAGTGACATCCTTTGGAGAAAATAAGACCAAAAACAAACTAAAAAATGACCAATACGTCCTTAAGACTTAATAAAGCTACAAGAAGAGGTTAATTGGAATAGAAAGAGCTCTAAGTTAACAGTTAAATTGTGTGATGCTTTAAGTAAGAATGTAACAAGATCTTGAATTGTGATTATAGAGACCCTCGTTTAAAGGAAGGATTTTTGGAGATAAGCTTTTGGACTTTAAGTGAGTTTTCTATGTCATGCTTGAGGTGGATTTTCATTATAGATATAAATATCGAACTCTTTTATGACTTTGATAATAGATGTCTTGTGAGTTTTCCATGACATGTTAAGGTGGATTTTTATTATAGATATGAATATTGAACTCTTTTATGACTTTGAAAATAGACGCCTTTCATTTGATATCATTTACGAATGACTTATCGGTATATAATTGTCATTTCCTTATAGTTTTGATAACAGATACGTTACACCTAGCATATGTTTTAAATGATCATCAATATCTATATTGTCTTTCCTTGATTCAAGAAAATATGTTGTAAGATACTCAAGACACTACATGGTTTCTTACCGATTCTTGAATTATTTTGACTAAACATTGAATATGGGACTCATATTTGAATAACTGAGACTGTTATTGATGATTATTGATTTTGGATATGGTTTTTAATATTTTGAATGAGACACCCTTCTATGATTGGTCACTATTGAATAAATTATGACTTTATCAAACCCTGCCCATGGGGTATATTGGTGGTGAGTCGCAAAGATGGCATTATCGAGCTAATTATTGAATATCGATCTTAGTCAGCGAGGTTCTAATTTGCTTGGCCATAGAAACTTCTATGATTGGTCATTATTGAATGGATTGTGACCTTATTGAACCCTAACCACGGGGTATATTGGTGGTGAGCCGCACAAAATGACATTATTGAACTAGTTGTCGAATATCGATCTCAGTTAGTGAGGTTCTAATTTGCTGGCCATAGAAGAGGAATTTTATTGGTTTTAACTTTTATGAATATTGAATATGAACTATGATTGAACTTTGAATCATTGAACTAAGAACTATTGAACTACGATTTTGATCATCAAACTATGAAATTGTTTATCGAACTATGTTATCGAACAATGATTGAACCATGATAGTGATTTGAATTATGACTATTGTTATTAAACCACGACTTTGAACCATAACTATGATTGAATTACAATATTGACCATTGTTATCGAACTGTGTTATTGAATTATTATTATGATTGAGCTATGTTATTGTTTATTGATTTACGACTATGATTGAATTGAGATCTATTGAAAATGACTTTGATACTATCCTCTAATCTGTTGTAGTTTGATATGACATATTCTAATTCTATATGAGTATGGACATTTCAGAATAAAACTACCTAGTAGTTTTGAAACCCTTGGCATGTTATGGATTTCTCACGAAGCTGTTGAGCTCATTACAGTTGTTTACCGTGTTTTCAGGTAAGGACTAGACAAACTCGCTCTCAAGTGACACAAGATAAGTGCTTAAGTGATGAAGCGAGTTTATTTTACTGAGTCCTTGATGAAAGATAGACTAGACAATTTTTTTTGTATTTTGTGAATTAAGATTGTATAATGTTATGTTACTCAATACTGCTCTTTGACATAGAAGCGATATCATTCAGTGATGATATTTAATTGACTGATCAAGTTGTGTAGCTTACTTTGTGAATATGAAAAGAGAAAGATTTATTCTGCTGCGATTGACTAAATGGTAATTAGAATGGTGTTGTGATCATTGAGAGGCCTTGGTAGCCGATCACGAACCCTTAATCCCCGTAGGGTGAGTTTTGGTTGTGACATCCGAGGACATAATATCATCTCATGAGAACACAACCTCATGAAAGACTTGTTAAGATCACATTTCTTACCAAGTAAGGCTTTGATGAGTCATTTTTGAGGGTGTAACCTCACAATAATCCTATTGAGACGAATCTCTTTAGAGAAATCTAGTAAGGACAACACTTATTTTCGCTAGTCACAAATTATGAATGGTCTGATTCGCCTGAGGGTGATACATAGGAATCTCATACAGGAATGAGTCCGACAACGTCAAACAAAGAAATCATAATTAAGGTTAAAATGGTTGTCTCTTTTATCTTGTGCATACGTTCACTTGCTTGCAAGTTCCATCAACGAGGGGCTTTCTGTAGACACCTGAATGTTTGACCTTTGATTAAGTAGCAGCAATTCGGTGATTATGCTAAGAAACCTATCTCAGGTAAGACTTTTCTCGATTGAGTCCTATTCCCATTAGGACTCCTCCTAATAGAGAGTCCTAGTAAGACTCTCATACCAGAGTACTAGTAAGAGTCCTCCTAACAGAGTCCTATTCCCGTTAGGGCTCTCTTGACAGAGTCCCAGTTCTATTAGGACTTCTCCTAACAGAGTCCTATTCCTGCTAGGACTCTCTTTCAAAGACCCAGTTCCATTAGAACTCCTCTAGATGGAGTCCTATTTCTACTAGGACTCCTATTGACAGAGTCTTATTCCCGCTAAGACTCTCACGCCAGAGTCCTAGTTCTATTAGAACTCTTCCTGACAAAGTCCCAGTCCCATTAGGACTTCTTATGACAGAATCTTAGAATAAGTAAGACTTTTCTCGATAGAGTCCCCCTCATATTAGGACTCTCCTAACAGAGTCCTAGTCCAAGTGGGACTCTTCCCGATAGAGTCCTACTCCCGTTAGGACTCTCTTGACAAAGTCTGAGTCCAAATAAGACTCCTCCTGATAGAGTCCCAGTCCAAGTTGGACTCTTTTCGATAGAGTCCCACTCTTGTTAGGACTCTCATGACAGAGTCCTAGTCCAAGTAGGACTTTTTTCGATAGAGTCCCACTCACGTTAAGACTTTCTTGATAGAGTCCTAGTCCAAATAGGACTCTTCTCAATAGAATCCCACTCCCGATAGGACTTTTTCTGTCAGAGTCCCACCTCATTTAGGACTTTTCTGCCCATCAGAGGGCGTTTTGGTAATTTTGACACCTTTTAACACACTATGGGCATTTTGATAAGTTTGGCATAATCTTACCCTCAGTAAGAGTTCCTAATCACTTAAGGGGCATCTTTATAATTTCCATATCATTTTACCCACATGGGGGTAGTTTGGTAATTTTAGCCCTTTGGTCACGAATTGGGGGTAATTTGGTCATTTCACATACCTTGTGGCAATCTAGAGATTCTCTACCAAATTGGGGGCAATTTGGCAATCTTGAGTGATAGTTGTCTATTTAGGCTTAATTAGGACTTTTCCCTTTTAGAGTTTTCATAAATCTGATTGCTTGATATTTCGTTAAATGTAGATACATTGAACCTAGACGCTTTTACTTTAGAATTTATTTTTCAAGTAAATACTATTTGTTTTTTATCTCATTGGTTCTTGCATGTAGACACCAATTCTATTGGTTTGTACATTGTCATAATTATTTATTAATTCATTTAGTTAGGATAATCATTTTTATTTAATTTTTTATTTATTTAATTAAATAATTATCTCTCAAGACATGATCCTAGCCTTTTGTCTTTGGGTTTTATCTTAGACCGTTGGATTGAATCTCCATATTTTCGTATAAATAGAGCCTTTGACCATCAATTTTAGAAGGATGATTTTCATAGCCTCACGCTGTTAATTTAATTCTAGAGTTCTCTCTCCAAGAACTTTCACTCTCTCGAGGCCGAAGCCTTGCCAGAGTGACAACCTCCCTTCACGAAGCAAGCTAAAACAATGCTTTCCAAATCGAAGAACAAGCCCGAGATCTGCTCGACTGAAACCTCCGATTCAGAATTTTCTAGCTGAAGTGCTGCCCAACTACCACGACTGAATAAGGTACGCTCTCAAACCCTTAACAATTTTTTTTCCTTTAGATCCGATTGATCTCACCTCTTTTATCATTCTTGATAAAAGAGGGTAATCCGGAAAACTACATGACTCTAATTTGATTTTTTGAACCGATACGTATGAAGCCTTCGGGCCAGAGTCAAATCTTTTATTCTTTCTTTTTCACTTTATTTTACTTATTCGTGCTCGATCTTTTTTTATTTATCTCTTCCGGGCTCACATCTCTCTTTTTAGTTTTCTCATGACGAAATAACCTTGCAAGTGAATATTCGAGGTTGATCCATTCAGATCGGGCGGGATGGGTGCTTAACACTTTCTCACTCTGTACCTTAGCCCCTGAGCCTGTTTCTCTGATGTTTTCATTTTATTTCAGTGCTTTATCTTTATTTTGATCTATGTCAAGGGGTCCTTTAGTATGTATTTAGGATTAAAGTGATGTGATTTTTGTTCCATTTCTTTTAGTTTCCTTCATATGAATTGTTCAATCTATAACGAGTTTGCTTGTTTCTTACCCAAAAATAAAATGGCGACTCCTCAACTTCTCTATCTTCCATAAGAGGTGTTCATTCCCACTTTAAGGGAATGAGACTGTCGGGATCCCTCTAAATCTATAGAAAATGGATCACACTCGTTTTCCTTTTTTTTTTGGTGCTAGAGCTCATAATAACAACATAACATTTGTCACATAGTTGACTAATACTAGGCAAGTTATGTTTCTAACCATCAACTAGAAGCACATTTTCAATAAATAAAGAGGAGTTTTTACCTATGCTTCCAATGCTAATGATTTTACCTTCTGAGTTGTCCCTAAATCTCATATATCCACCATCTTTTGAAGTGAGAGATGTGAACTTGGTTTTGTCTCTGATCATGTGTCATGAGCATCCACTATCAAGGAACCATTTGTCCTTACCTGAGGAGGACTTCAAGCACACCTACAAAAGCAACTCAAGTAACTCCTTTTGGTATCCAAACTTTCTTGGGTCCTTGAGGGTTAGTCTTTGGTAAACAAGTTCCTTTTAAAACCCAAATCATTTTGTCTTTGTCCTTCATGCCTTTTCTAGATTTTCTTGAAGATTGTGCATGAATGGTTGTATTAGAACTAGAGGCTCTTATAAAGAAGTTTTTTTAAGACTTTTACTTGGTATGAGCATTATATCCTAAACCCGCTTTATCAAAAATACATCTTTGTTGTAAGATGATTTTGTTTAAGATTTAACTTCCATTTGTAAACTTTTTAATAGTGAAATTTAGATCACTTGCCTTTTTCTTGAGAGATAAATTTTCTTTCTCAAGATCCTTATTTTTTAAAATCAATGAATCATTTTCTTTCTTTAAAATTTCATTTTGATCATTTGATGTTTGAAGTTCATTTAAAAGAGAAAAAATTTTCTTTTTAAGATCCTGATTCTTAAAAAGAATTTTCTCAAGATCCCATTACAATTCTTCAAAGGAATTTTCTAATTCCTTATAAGACGGATATAAATCAATATTATAGTTAACCTCGTCTTTTTAAGCATTGAGGCAAAAGTTGGCTACTTCTTGGTCACTTAATTCTTCATTCGATTCATCCCAAGTAACTTTCATTGCATTCTTTTTGGATCTTCTTCCTTCTCCTTTGAGTTAAGCACATCCAACTTTTTTGTCTCCCAATTTATGGCACTAGTAACAAGTTGGAGGTTCTTTCTTTCTTGATTCCTCATTTTGTTGCTTCCTTCTTAGGTAGCTTTTGAACTTTCTTATGATGAAGGCAACATCCTCATCACTTCCTTGATCTTCTTCTTCTTCTTCTTCTTCTTCTTCTTCTTCTTTTCATCTTTATCTTCATTTTTATGCTATGAATATTTAAGAGCAAAATTCTTCTTTGGCTTGTTCACCTCTTCATGTTTTCTTATGGTGAGCTCATGAGTCATGAGAGATCCGAGGAATTCATTAAGGCTTAGCTTGTTGAGATCCTTTTCTTCTTGAATTGCTATCACCTTGGCTTCCCATGTTCTTGGTAGAGACCTAAAGATCTTTCTCACCATTTCAACTCTAGTATTGCTCTTACCAAGTGCTTGTAAAGAATTAATAATATTAGTAAAGTGAGTAAACATTTTAGGTATGGACTCACTGGCATCTACTATAAATAGTTTATAACTACGAAGTAGCATACTAATTTTTTATTCTTTGACTTGATTTGTACCTTCATAGGTAACTTCAAGTTTATCCCATATCTTCCTTGTAGAATTGCAAGCGGAGACTCTATTGAATTCATTTGTGTCTAAGGCACAATATAAATTACTCATGGCCCTATCATTTATTTGAATGAGTTTGAGGTCCTTCTCATTCTATTCTTGTTCTTCCTTAGTAACCTTGGTGGTGCTAGTAAAACTTTCGGTCTTCATAGGAATATGAGGCCCATGTAACACCCTGACCTAATTAATTAATAATTAGTCCGCTAATTATTTATTAGAACCGACATAAAGAATAATTAAGGAAGTTAATCGGGAACCCCTCGATGGTCACGATAGACCAATAAAATAATTAAACACGTCAGGAGAAGAGGGTGTAATGCCCGAACCTAATTACCAATTAATTAGGTGAAATGATGTCATTTTAACACTATGGAAACTCGAATTAGCGGACTCTGACTACCACAAATGAATAATAACTAATACGAGACCTTTGACATCGAAACTAACCGAGATAGGAAGCGAGTAGAAGAAACTGCTTTGTAAAAAGAGCACTGGAAAAGAAAATATAGCAGAAATAGCTAAAATGGAAAATTTTGCTAGCCAAACGAGGCATAAGGATAAAATGTGGAAAAAGCAAGCCAACATTGAGGCCAATGGGTTTTGAACCCTTGACCCAAAGTAATGGAGAAATTTAGACCCAAAAAGTTAACCATTTGGGCTGCCTACATATTATGCCCTATAATGCACAAAATATGTACATATGTACAAAAATTAGCCCCTCCACCTCCTAAAGCAACCAATCAAATTTCATGCAAACCCCTCATCATTGATCAGCCTATACACCTTAGCCTCTACATCAGCCCACATTATTACACCTAAACCCTAGCAATGTATACATGTGTGTATATGTATAGATGTCTGCTTATATGTGTATAAGTCTTACACTTGAAAGCTAAAAACCCAAGTGTGTGAGAAGTGTTCTTTTCAGATGTGAGGGTGATAGAGAGAGAGAAAGAGAGAGGGAGGAAGAGAAAGAGAGAGATCTAGTGTGAGAAAAACTCCAGGTGTGTCTGTGCTGCCTGTGTGTGAATCCATTTGGAAGTGCACCGAGGAAGGAGTCGAGACTGTTCTCTAAGGAAACACTAAAGAGCAGAACTGAGCCTGAGGGAAGAGCAATAGTCGACCGAAAGGTATAAGAATACCAAACTTGGAAAATTCACTTTTGAATTACTTTGCCTCTATTTAAGATTTATTTGGCATTTAGACTGCATGCATGCATAAATTTGACCCTAAGGAACTATTGTAAACCAAATGAGGGAGTCGAGAGGGCTTGGAATGCTTGAACTCATAAGAACCACCATTAACAGACCTTCAAGGAGCAGGTCCGAACCGACCACAGCCAAATGGAATTTGGCTTGATGGAACCTCGAATAGAGCCTACAAGTGTTCCAAAAACACCAAGCTGCGACCCAAACGCTCAAGTTAAGGCCATGGAAAATCGACTTACAGGTCACGAGTTTAGAACCCAACCTCTAAAATAGACCCCCATTTCCTGTTTTTAGAATAGAGATTGAACCCCTTTGCCACGACGGCCAGAACAAGCCAAACCACGCCTAAAACGGTGTTGAAACGGCCATTTAAGAGCCAGTTGCAAGTCGCAACAATCCCCCTCACTATAGCTTCTAAGGCCTGATTTGAGGCATGAAACCAATGCCAAAGTGTTGCCTAGATAGTCAGAATCCCATAGCACCCAAAAACAGAGGCTAACTCAACCCTAAACTTCACGAAATTGAAGGTTTACAAAACGAGAATTAGGGCAATAGTAGCCCTGCACGATGGGGAAGACAACGAGTCGTTGAGTCGACTCGTCCAACTCGGTCAGAACTGCTGTGTCAACTCGGCCACGTGTCAAAATGTGGGGCGAGCCATCGCATTAGTGTAACGGCATCGTTTGGGGGTTGTTTTATTTTAAAAGGTATACTTAGGCTTGTTTGGTTACAATGGTGGGAAATTAAAATCGGATTCAGAACAAACCTAACCGTGGATAGAGGGGCTAAGTAGGATATCTTATCCTGGTTCAGTGAGATGCACTAAACCGGTCAGTTCAAGGGCCAATGGGACGGTTTAGGGTTTGGGCCCAGTAAACTAATTGGTTCACTGTTTGAATTTAAAAGAAAAAAAAAAACCCTAACTTCTATGAATTACGAATTGACCCCCAAACTTTTAATAAATTATGTTCTGGCCCAGCCTTTGAAAAATTAATTTAAATAAACCCCTGGAAAATAATAAAATAATTTATTTAATTATTTTATTAATTAGATAAAATGACGATTTTACCCTTAGGTCATAAATAAGTCAAACGAAGTCCAAAATAAATAAATGAATAGTGTATTTTTACTATTTCGGGTATTTTGGACTCAATGATGAGGTCCGATTTGAGAAACTAAGTGCCAAAAAATGCAGACACGTAAATAGTAAACGACTGTATTGCCCCTAATGATACCTAGGGCCAAATAAAAATAAAAAACAATCCATTTTAATTATGTTGGGCACTCTGGACTCAATGGTGGAGTCCGTACTAGCAAACGAATTACTAAAAAACGTGGCGCGTGAAAGTGTGAAATTACCAAAATGCCCCTAATGTTACACGAAGTCCAAATGAAGTCCGATTGGGACAGAATTGATACCGATAGAAGCCCAGATACTCGTGAAACCGTACACATGATTAAATGACGAATCAGGGTCCGAATTTCACAAAACAAAAAATGACCAAAATACCCCTGAGCATGGTAAGTGCAAAGTAGAAGCCGAATAAAGGCCAATCTGATCTAATAAATTGTCATAAGCATAATTATGGGAATTG
The DNA here is from genome assembly GCA_008638375.1 of Nyssa sinensis. Lineage (NCBI taxonomy): Eukaryota > Viridiplantae > Streptophyta > Magnoliopsida > Cornales > Nyssaceae > Nyssa > Nyssa sinensis. The sequence goes on along the minus strand of CM018041.1, from coordinate 29,927,421 downwards.
AGGGGCTAAATAAGACTCCGAAACAGTCAACATATAAAATGAGAAAGGACCGATGTGTCCCGATGATCGAAAACAGATACCAAATGAAGCCCAAAAGACTTGAAACTTTATATATAAGATATATGAGATGTTCTGAGGACCACGATAGGGTCTAGAGCGAGAATGAAAAAATTACCATTTTGCCCTAGGGTCAAATAAGTGCTTAATTAATAACGACTGGAGTCCAAATGACTTAGATTACAATCCTGACAGCTACTAAGCCTATTTAAGGAATTTAATAACATAACTTAAAACCCAATGAGTGGGTAATAGGCCAATAAACTTAATTAGGCCATCTCATAGACTCCTAAGATGATGAATAAGTCATGAATGGATGAATTCTGATCTATCTGTGATTAATGATGATTACTCAGGCTATGCAAGGATATGCCTGAAGTATTTGGAGATTATCAGAGTATTTGCAAATGGGAAATGCAATACTAAGAAACAGAGGTAAGTAAACCCAAACTTTGTTATGTGGTCCTTCCTCAGCCAGTCACATTTATTTTTATATGCTGCCAAACTTGTACTCTATTACCTACCTGATGAACCTGATTTTTTTGATTGATGCCAATCGACTTGTGATTATTTGCTCATGTCTGTCCTTCGAATTCGACTTATTTGCCTATATCATTTTTGTGATCTTGACTTGTTGATGCTTGAGCATGTTTATACCATCATGCATACCGTGTCATGATCTTATAATATATTTATTGTTGGAAATCTTGTTTGTTTCATACACTTATGCATCATTGATTGAGATATGGTTGTTCTCGGCCACCCGGAAACATAGCCGTAAAAAGCTATAGTTATATATTATTGCCTTGAATCGGTTATGTTCTCGGCAGCCCAGTAACATAGCGGTAGGAAGCTATGGTTATATTATGTTGCCTTGAACTGACTAGTTACGATCCACATCCTTGTTTTTGTGGAGAGTAGCATGATCATGATATTTTATGTGTCTGGGGTTGTGCTCAGTCACAACGGACCATCTATTCACAGAATTGCGTGGGGGAAAGACCCTTTAGGGTCTATTGTGTCCTACGGGACCTGTAGTGAAAGAGCTTTGGCACTATTTAGTAAGCCCGGGATAATGAGGCGAATCTAAATGTGCGTTACAGTGGGGTATGCCGGGCCCTGGGTGATTCACGCATTCTGGTTTATTAGTATTCGATGATGATATATCTTTTGTATTCGTTGAATGATCATATTCTATGCCGTGTGAATGATCATATTATTGCAATCATGTTATACTTTACTGGATGATGATATATCGTTGGTACTCATTGGATGATTATATTCTATGCAAGCATGTTATACTTTTGATTGGCTATCATCTTTGTTGTGGCAGCAGATTATCATGATTGGCTAGATCCTGGTTGTTGGATTCATTATTATTATCTTCTTGTATCTTATTTTGGGATAAGCCTTTGGGACCTTCGTGTCATTATTGCGCATCTTGGTGACTGGCTATGCAATTACTGTTGCTCGTTGGCTATTGGCTATCTGTTATCCCTTTCTCCTATTATTCCTGTGAACTAACCTTGACCCATGACAAAGCTAGGAATTTACTTACTGAGCTTTATTAGCTCACTCCTTATTTATAACCATTTTTCAGGTAGCTTGTGATGGATGATATGTAGTGAGATAACTAGCAGAATTAGTGAAGCACAAATGATTTACACTGACGAGATGAACTCTGTCACGACCCGAAACCCACCCTGTGCGGATCTCGAGTCGCCACCGCCGCCCCAAGACCTGAAGGTCTCGAGACAAGGCTCGCATAGGCAGCAGTATCAAATAGATGTGCTTCATGTGGTTGTGGAAGCGTGAAAAACTTTTTCTTTTCTTTTCTCATTTTAAAATTTGCACATCCGCTCGATACTGCCGCTATTCACAATGGTACACATGATCATACATTTAGAGCATAACTAAAAACTTAAAGGCTTTTATAATAGATACATGTTTAGCTGCCCCTTGGGGCTTAATACATAACAGTTCACTACCTTACTAAAACAAAGGTTACATTTTAAGTTCATGATACTTAACAAAAAAACTACTTAGATGTCCCTTCCAAAAACAGCTAGGCTCATCCTCATCGTCTTCAAATCAACCCTATTGTCAATCACCTGAAAGGGGGATCCGAACAAAGTCTGGGTAAGCTAATCTAAGCTTGTGAGCAATTCCAGTATTCGTCATGGGGTTTTCAATCAACAGTGGTTTTAGCTCATAAAGGTTTATAAATCAATCACTGTCAATTGTTCATTTCCTTTGAGCACAGAATATATGCATTCATAAAACTCATAGCTTTGAAAGATTTAAAATATTCAAGCTAACATATGCTCTTTCATATAAAACTTGTAAATCTGAATACAAAATATATGCATTCCATAAAACTCATAGCTTTGAAACATTTAAAGTGTTCAAGCTAACATATGCTTATTCATATAAAACTTGTAACTCTGAATACAAAATATATGCATTCCATAAAACTCATAGCTTTGAAACATTTAAAGTGTTCAAGCTAAAAATGTGTTCTTCTTTAAATAGAGTATATATGAACTCAAACATGTAAATATGAAAATGAGGATTAAAATCTGTTTTCATTTTCAAATATTTCTTCTTCTCACTTTAACTCTTGGAATCTGTTTCGAACCAGACTCCCGTTTTACTCCCGTCGAGATATCTCTTTGCCTGTGGGATTAGATCCTGCTACCAGGCATTTGACAATCCATTGAATTCCGTCGAACTCAAAAGCTTGTCGGCTCCACAGGATAATGGAGCCCCTTGCGAACCCTAATACCCTGTCTCGTGCTTATGCATAGTTATCTTGTATTTCAAGAAACTACTTTTATCTCATGACTTCTTCTCATAAATACTATTTAAGAGTATTCAAACACAAAGTATATAACTTTATAATAGAACTTTCAATTCTCAGAATATATGAATTCAGAATATATCTCAGTGATTTTGTAATATAAAAACTCAAACATGCTAAGATATATTTAAAGGAAACTGTAAGTAAATCCGTTATCTGAACAGAGTAATTTAAAACAGAAGGCGTATGAAAATTGAATTCGATATTCAAATATTTTTCATGACTTGAACTCAAAACTTCTTTGAAATCCATGGAATTAAATCTCCACTTCGAATGCAGGGTTGCTCACCTTGGTCCTTTAGGGTTAGTGCTAATAATACGCTTTCCCACTTTCCTTGTAGTTCCTAAGAAAAATTCATAAATATCTCATCAACTTCACATTCATTGTAAATCATCTCAATGTTCCTTAACTTATGCTTAAATTGTATTAGATCCTAAAACGATTTCATAAATTCATATGTACTTACCTTAACTCGTACTCTTATCCTATGCCACAATTTAATGTGTTAGGATTTTAATTCATTTCAATTTATACTCTTCTGATAGCTCCATTAACTTTAAATTAAAGTTATTTACTTGACATGTTAACGCGTCGCGTCTTCTCGTACTTCACTTCACATATTTACGTGTCGTGTCTTTCACATTTCATTTCTCGTATACGCCTTAGATTAGTACTTTGGCATTACTTTAATTTATAGTCATCTAACAGATGCTATTCAACAAATTTTATGTCTTTTTACTTTTGACATCTCCTTTGGTCAAATAGACTCTACCATTGAATCCGGAGCGTCGAAGAAAGTTGGTTTAGGCTTTCCTAGAATTTAATTCGGACTTTTGTATGTAAAGGGCAAAATGGTCATTTTACCTATTTACGCGTCATAGTTTTTCATACTTCGTTTCTTAATTTGGACTCCATTATTGAGTCCGGAAGGTCGAAGAAAGTCAATTTAGACCTTCCCTTGTTTTAATTTGGCTTTTGAGGTACTAGGGGTAATTTGGTCATTTTACCTCCTTACGTGTCTTTATGTTCGGGACCTCATCTCATTTTGTGGACCTCACCATTGGACTCAGAAGGTCCGAGATAGTAAGAATACACTAATAACTTGTTTATTTTGTACAAGGGTATTTTGGTCATTTACCCCTTTACGTGTCTTTATTTTTTGGGGCTCCGTCTCACAAAACGGACCCTACCATTAGTCTCAGAATATCCAAAATAGTAAGGATACACTATTCATATGTTTAATTTGGACTTTATTTGCTCCATTATGACCCAAGGGCAAAATAGTCATTTTACTTTATTTATTAAATAATTAAATTAATTATTTAATTATTTTCCAGGGGTGTAATTGCATAATTTCTCCATCAGTTGGGCCACAGTGAAATTTCTCATAGTTTTAGGGTAAAAATACAATTTTTGCAACTTCCGGACTGAACCAGTGGGTTCAGTTACATTCCAAGTGAATCGGTCCAGTTTTAACTAAACCAATCCGGTCTGGTTGGGTTTATTGCGTGATGCTGATGTCATGATGACGTCAGCCTTAATGATTTAAAAATTTAAAAACATAAGGCAAAACGACACCGTCCCACTTAACCGTTTTATGCAATGGGTCGGGTTCCGACCCGAACCCGATTTGACCCGTTTTGACCCGAACCGTCACTATTCATCTTCTTCCCCATTTCTTCCCTAGTGTTGCCCTAGTTACAGTTTTCCTTTCTCTTAAATTTCGTGGACTTTGGTTCAGTCATTTGCTGCTGTTTTCAACCTAAAGTGTTTCTAATATCTTAAGGATCATTTTGGCATTCATTCTAGGAATTAAAAAGGTTCGGTTTGCTCGTTTGAGGGTTTGATAATCAAACTTGAAACTCGTTCGTAAATGTTCATGTTTGAGCCAAAACCCTTGGGGTTTGTTCCGTTTTGATCCTATCTTCATGGGGATTTAGTTTTCATTCATAAATATCGTTTTACCATCGAGTTTAAAGCTTTGGGTTTCAAACCTGTAGCTTGCAGCTCAACATTTGGAGGTTGTACTTAGGTTCTGGAATCGCGTAGTGGTATTTTTGAAACCCTCTTGACCTCATCTTGAGGTCTTGGTAGGTTAGAACCCATTTAATTTCACCCATTTCAGACCTGTTTTTTGAAGGTCATCCATGGCAGTCGTCCTTGGGTTTGTCATTTTTCAGTGTTTTTCTTATGATTTTTCATACTTATTCATGTCTTAGACATATACCAAACATCATACATATTAAATAACTTGAAAACAGCTCATATCATGCTTAAAATCCTAGAGAGAGAAAATTAAGGTTTGATGTATTTCTCACCTCTTATCACTGTTTTCTTCTTCTTCTTGCCCCGATCTCTTCTATTCTCCTCAGTCTCCTTTCTTATTCAGTTTGCGTCTTTAGGGTGTGTATCTAATATATGCATATATGTATATGTATTCACATCAATGGTCATCACCAACTTCTTTCTTTTCACCCCCATTTCCCATCACAATCAGCAGCCATACCTCCATTTATTTTCTGATTTTGCCCTTACCTCACCATACTTCTCCACCTACTTGATTATAAAATATGGATATATATAATATATACCACACACACGGTTCCATGCACACAAATACACACATATATTAACATATTATATATGCACATAGATAAATATATTTATTCATTTACATGGGTATATACATACACGTATATATTTAATGTATCTATGTACATACATGCATACATGCTTGGTTACATATACATATACACATTACACCTTCCATGTAGTCTAATGTGTGTTTAAATTATTTAATTATAATTAAAACTAATTATTTCATATAAATAATTAATTAATTAATTATTTAATTAATTATTATCTTTGAGTGTAAATGTTTTTACACTAATTTTCTTTAATCTTGTAATACGTGTCATATGACCTGGTATCTCGGGTCGGGATATTACAAACTTCAGGTCAAGTTGACTATGTACTCTGTAAGGTTAAGTTCACGATTTGTATTATAATATTACATCATTAGTGATGAGGTTAGCCTAGTATGTTGGATCACTATGATTAAATTGGACTTGGAAACATTCTGGTTGTTGATCATTGGAGATGAGTTTGATTAGCTGAAATGTATTGGTGTAACTTCCGCTTTAAGTAATTCATTGATATAGAATAGATGCATTGGAACATGTATATTAATACTCTAGAGATATTTGGTGACTAATTCTAGACGTACTCTGATGTGTTTGGATGAGTTGCATTTTTCAATTTAATAGGTTTTAATTTCCACTGCTTTGACCCTACATTTAGAATGCAATTCATTGTAAAGTTCAGAAGTTGCCTTTAGTTGGTCGCATTGTCGGCGGAAAAAACTTGCAAGGTGGCCAACTGGCATCACGTCCTCGAGATCAGCATAGGGTGGGTTTCTGGTTGTGACAGAGTGGTATCAGAGCTTAGGTTAATGGTCTTTGGGGAAGACCAAGTTGTGATTGAAGTTGATGTTTCTTGGGTGACTACGATGATCAGATGAGCAATAATCCGTAGGAGACAGTAGTCGGCTTTTGAGTAAAGTTGATGATCTTGAAAAATTGAGGACTATATCATAGCTTATGGTTAATGATTCTTTTGGAAAGATCATACCAATACTGGATTTGAGGATTGGATGATTTAAATGATCAAATGGTCAATGGCTTTTAGAGGATGATAGCTTGACTAGGTACTAGGATTAATAGTCTTTGAGAAAGACTACACTATGACTGAATTTGATGGCCCGTGGGCGATTAAGATGAGTAATGGAATAGCGACCTTTAGGAGATAGTAGTATGTTTAAGGGCAAAGGTTAAGGATTCTTTGAAAGAATCATAGCAGTAGTGAGGTTGTTGATCTTTAAATGGCTGAGTTATGTATCGACTGGTGAATTAGGGAAGCTATGGTCTGAACAAAGGCAACGGTTAATACTCTTATCGAAGGATATAGGGTGACATAGAATTTAAATTGTAAGACCTTGGGAAGTCGATGGATCTGACAATAATTAATATGAGGAATAGCCTAAGGGAGACTTAAAGAATGGCAACATGAAGAGTTTGAGACTCCGGTTAAATTGATGACATATCAGGAATATAAGGATTCATGAGTGAATCATAGATAGGCCCTAATAGGGTAAAGACAAATGGAGCCGTAAGAGACAACTACTGAATAGGCGAGACTGCCAAAGATAATATTATAAATATGATGATTCTTTTGGAGACGGTCGCGTGATGAATGATTATTTGAGGAGAAATTCAGTGGATCTTGTTGGACTAAATGACGGTATAACCCAATTGTGAATAATACTCTATCGAGTTAGGCGAGTTGCTTCAAAAGATAAATGATTGATGATCCGAAATAAATTTTGAGGACAATAATGAAAATACGCAATTCTTTGAGGTACTACGATGATAATTGTGATTTTAATAATAACTAAAACTGTGATATTGGAGGAAGTTGTGAACTTCCATTAATCGTGATAAACTCTAAATGCCAAATGTAATGATCTAATGACGAGATGGCCAAATTGCTTAAGCAATTTCTAAATATGATATGAAGTCCAAGAGTGGACAGGATTGTGAATAACAGTCCTTGCAAATGAGTAAGTACCGGTATGATATTAAATCTTCTGTTATAGATAAAACTAATCACATGATAGTGTGACTCCATGGTCACAAAATGTATGAGGAACTCCCTATACGGTTGAAAAGGTTCTTTGGGAGAACAGATTTGTAAATTTGGGGAAGAAATGTAACATGATATGAAAACCGAATCTGATTATTGAGTACGAAAAACTGAACACCCGAATAACCTTTTGAAAAAGGGTAAGGGAAACCAAAATAATGGCGGTATGTTAAAAAGTCATGAGACTTTGAGATTTAAATTGTTCAAATGATAGGAAAGGTTCAAGGTGAACCAAATATGATCTTATAGTTAAGAACGCCTACAAAAGTAGATTGTTATATGAGCAATTAATGACTAGGGCAAAACACTGCCCAAAGAATTTTAATAAATCTGATAAAACTTAAAGAAGAAATGAACTAAATATGATTGCTATACTTTAATCCCTAAAGAAATGGGAGAACAAAAATCTATGGAAGGCTCAATCGTGAACAAAAGACAAAAAGGCATCCATGCCAGTCTTAAATTTGAAAGGAATGAATGAACAAAATTCTCAACCTATCTAGTTAGTAGAAAGATGAATGCATAAGAATCCGAACACAAAGGCCATTGTGCCAATAAAATGGTGCAATGTGAAAGGAAGGAGAATTAATAAATCTACAACTTAAATAACTGTTAGAAATGGGCACGTGATCGAGAATCACAAATTAGTATTATGAATAAAACTAAGAGTTACCTAATGTAGAATGAAATACCGTAATACAATGAACCATCCTGGCGCATGACGTGCCACATGACACTAACAGAGGTTGGAAAACCATGAACGGTGATGTAATCACAACTTAGTGTCAAATAAAAACTGACATGACAACTAGACGTGGGATTAGTCAAAGTGCCGGTAATAGTGAGAAATAGTCTAGTAACTAAAAAAGGTGACTCCGAGTGAGTAATGAAAGCATAATGAATCCATTGCAATATGTCCAAAGACTAAAGAAATAAGCATTCAAATGCTTAAGCTTAAAACCTTGAGGAAGTTAAAAGTCAAACCTTTGACTTTCGAGATCACCAATGAATTAAACAAAAGAGTATGGAGAGATGTGCAATGGTTAGTGGAATGGTTCTCGAACCATTATCCACACCAAAACATTCAATCATAGATTAGGAACCATGGAGTTCCTGAGCTTACCAAGTGACAAGCCCTAATTAAGAAAATTGGAAATTAAATTGTGAAATTCTCAGAAATAGAGAAATTAAGATTAGATGTTAAGATGAATGTATGGTTCTAGATGTTCTAAAGACTAAGGCTTGTTAGGTCAGGGATTAAAGATCTAAGTTAGGTATGGACTAGATCTAGTATGATTAAATCCTTAATAATTGACAGCCTATAGGCAACTCATAATAGACAATGGACTGTGATATGATTTAAATAGTTCCCTTAGTAGAACTGATGATGATCACCGAGTAGGGTTTACTATGGGGCTAATAATTAAATCTTGATGAGATCGTACAATTGTGGTTATAAATCAGACTTAATGGGGATTCCCGTATCTAATATGAAATTTGTGTGAAACTTGTATAAAATATCTTCTTGTTGGAGAAACAGTATCTAAAAGACCATTATAGACTGAGAGACGAGTAAAAAGAACTACGAGGACAAGACTTGCTTAAAGAGAGGTTAGAGTCTCCTAGATATGATCAACTAAGTTTTGAGGACAAAACTTCTTTTAAGGGGGGGTAGGATGTAACACCCCGACCTAATTAATTAATAATTAGTCCGCTAATTATTAATTAGAACCGACATAAAGAATAATTAAGAAAGTTAATCAGGAACCCCTCGATGGTTACGATAGACCAATAAAATAATTAAACACGTCAGGAGAAGAGGGTGTAATGCCCGAACCTAATTACCAATTAATTAGGTGAAATGATGTCATTTTAACACTATAGAAACTCGAATTAGCAGACTATGACGACGACAAATGAATAATAACTTATACGAGACCTTTGACATCGAAACTAACCGAGATAGGAAGCGAGCAGAAGAAACTGCTTTGTAAAAAGAGCACTGGAAAAGAAAATATAACGGAAATAGCTAAAATGGCAAATTGTGCCAGCTAAACGAGGCATAAGGATAAAATGTGGAAAAAGCAAGCCAACATTGAGGCCAATGGGTTTTGAACCCTTGACCCAAAGTAATGGAGAAATTTAGACCCAAAAGGTAACCATTTGGGCTGCCCACATATTATGCTCTATAATGCACAAAATATTTATATATGTACAAAAATTAGCCCCTCCACCTCCCAAAGCAACCAATCAAATTTCATGCAAACCCCTCATCATTGATCAGCCTATACACCTCAGCCCCTACATCAGCCCACATTATTACACCTCAACCCTAGCAATGTATACATGTGTGTATATGTATAGATGTCCACTTATATGTGTATAAGTCTTACACTTGAAAGCTAAAAATTCAAGTGTGTGAGAAGTGCTCTCTTCAGACGTGAGGGTAATAGAGAGAGAGGGAGAGAGATCTAGTGTGAGAAAAACTCCAGGTGTGTATGTGCTGCCTGTGTGTGAATCTATTTGGAAATGCACTGAGGAAAGGGTCGAGACTGCTCTCTAAGGAAACACTAAAGAGCAGAACTGAGCCTGAGGGAAGAGCAATAGTCGGCCGAAAGGTATAAGAATACCAAACTTGGAAAATTCACTTTTGAATTACGTTGCCTCTATTTCAGTATTTATTTGGCATTTAGACTGCATGCATGCATAAATTTGACCCTAAGGAACTATTGTAAACCAAATGAGGGAGTCGAGAGGGCTTGGAATGCTTGAACTCATAAGAACTGCCATTAACAGACCTCCAAGGAGCAGGTTTGAACCGACCACAGCCAAATGGAATTTGGCTTGATGGAACCTCGAATAGAGCCCGCAAGTGTTCCAAAAACACCAAGCTGCGACCCAAACACTCAAATTAAGACCATGGAAAATCGACTTACAGGTCACGGGTTTAGAACCCAACCTCTAAAACAGACCCCCATTTCCTGTTTTTAGAATGGGGATTGAACCCCTTTGCCACGACAGTCAGAACAAGCCAAACCACGCCTAAAACGGTGTTGAAACGGCCATTTAAGAGCCAGTTGCAGGTCGCGACTATCCCCCTCACCGTAGCTTCTAGGGCCTGATTTGAGGCATGAAACTAATGCCAAAGTGTTGCCTAGATAGTCAGAATCCCATAACACCCAAAAACAGAGGCTAACTCAACCCTAAACTTCACGAAATTGAAGGTTTATAAAACGGGAATTAGGGCAATAGTAGCCCTGCGTGATGGGGAAGACAACAAGTCGTTGAGTCGACTCGTCCAACTCGGTCAGAATTGCCGTGTCAACTCGGCCACGTGTCAAAGTGTGGGGCGAGCCACCGCATTAGTGTAACGGCATCGTTTGGGGGCTGTTTTATTTTAAAAGGTATACTTAGGCTTGTTTGGTTACAATGGTGGGAAGTTAAAATCGGATTTGGAACAAACCTAAGCATGGATAGAGGGGCTAAGTAGGATATCTTATCCTGGTTCAGTGAGATGCACTGAACCGGTCGGTTCAAGAGCCAATGGGACGGTTTAGGGTTTGGGCCAAGTAAACCAATTGGTTCACTGTTTGAATTTAAAATTAAAAAAAAAACCCTAACTTCTATGAATTACGAATTGACCCCCAAACTTTTAATAAATTATGTTCTGGCCCAGCCTTTGAAAAATTAATTTAGATAAACCCCTGGAAAATAATAAAATAATTTATTTTATTATTTTATTAATTAGGTAAAATAACGATTTTACCCCTAGGTCATAAATAAGTCAAATGAAATCCAAAATAAATAAATGAATAGTATATTTTTACTATTTCAGGCATTCTGGACTTAATGATGAGGTCCGATTTGAGAAACTAAGTCCTGAAAAATACAGACACGTAAATGGTAAATGACTGTATTGCCCCTAATGATACCTAGGGCCAAATAAAAATAAAAGACAGTCCATTTTAATTATGTTGGGCACTCTGGACTCAATGGAAGAGTCCGTACTAGCAAACGAAGTACCAAAAAACATGGCGAGTGAAAGTGTGAAATTACCAAAATGCCCCTAATGCTACACGAAATCCAAATGAAGTCCGATTGGGACGAAATTGATACCTATAGAAGCCCAGATACTCGTGAAACCGTACACATGATTAAATGACAAATCGGGGTCAGAATCTCACAAAACATAAAATGACCAAAATACCCCCGAACATGGTAAGTGCAAAGTAGAAGCCGAATAAAGGCCAATCTGATCTAATAAATTGTGATAAGCATAATTATGGAAATTGAGGGGCTAAATAAGACTCCAAAATTGTCAACGTATAAAATGAGAAATGATCGATGTGTCCCGATAATCGAAAGTAGATACCAAATAAAGTCTAAAAGACTTGAAACTTTATATATAAGATATGTGGGATATTCTAAGGACCACAATAGGGTCCGGAGCGAGAATGACAAAATTACCATTTTGCCCTAGGGTCAAATAAGTGCTTAATTAATAACGACTGAAGTCCAAATGACTTAGATTACAATCCTGACAGTTACTAAGCCTATTTAAGGAATTTAATAACATAACTTAAAACCCAATGAGTGGGTAATAGGCCAATAAACTTAATTAGGTCATCTCATAGACTCCTAAGATGATGAATAAGTCATGAATGGATGAATTCTGATCTATCTGTGATTAATGATGATTATTCAGGCTATGCAAGGATATACCTGAATTATTTGGAGATTATCAGAGTATTTGCAAATGGGAAATGCAATACTAAGAAACCGAGGTAAGTAAACCCGAACTTTGTTATGTGGTCCTTCCTCAGCCAGTCACATTTATTTTCATATGCTGCCAAACTTGTACTCCATTAACTGCCTGATGAACTTAATTTTTTTGATTGATGCCAATCGACTTGTGATTATTTGCTCATGGCTGTCCTTCGAATTCGGTTTATTTGCCTATATCATTTTGTGATCTTGACTTGTTGATGCTTGAGCATGTTTATACCATCATGCATACCGTGTCATGATCTTATAATATATCTATTGTTGGAAATCTTATTTGATCCATACATTTATGCACCGTTGATTGAGATATAGTTGTTCTCAGTCGCCCGGTAACATAGCCGTAAAAAGCTATAGTTATATATTGTTTCCTTGAACCAGTTATGTTCTCGGCAGCCTAGTAACATAGCGGTAGGAAGCTATGGTTATATTATGTTGCCTTGAACTGACTAGTTACGATCCATATCCTTGTTCTTGTGAAGAGTAACATGATCATGATATTTTATATGTGTCTGGGGTTGTGCTCAATCACAACGGCCCATCTATTCACAGAATTGCGTGGGGGAAAGACCCTTTGGGGTCTGTTGTGTCCTACGGAACCTGTAGTGAAAGAGCTCTGGCGCTATTTAGTAAGCCCGGGATAATGAGGCAAATCTGAATATGCGTTACAGTGGGATATGCCGGGCCCCGGGTGATTCACGCATTCTGGGTTGTTAGTATTCGATGATGATATATCTTTGGTATTCGTTAAATGATCATATTCTATGCTCTGTGAATGATCATATATTTGCAATCATGTTATACTTTATTCGATGCTGATATATCCTTGGTGCTCGTTGGATGATCATATTCTATGCAAGCATGTTATCTTTTGATTGGTTATCATGTTTGTTGTGGTAGCAGATTATCATGATTGGCTAGATCCCGGTTGTTGGATTCATTATTACTATCTTCTTGTAACTTATTTTGGGATAAGCCTTTGGGACCTTCGGGTCATTATTGCGCATCTTGGTGACTGGCTATGCAATTACTATTGGTTGTTGGCTATTGGCTATCTGTTATCCCTTTCTCCTATTATTCTTGTGAACTAACCTTGACCCATGGCAAAGCTAGGAATTTACTAACTGAGCTTTATTAGCTCACCCCTTATTTATAACCATTTTTCAAGTAGCTTATGATGGATGATATGCAGTGAGATAACTAGCAGAATTAGTGAAGCACAAATGATTTACACTGACGAGATGAACTCCAAGTCAAGTTGACTATGTACTCTAGAAGGTTAAGTTCACAATTTGTATTATAATATTACATCATTAGTGATGAGGTTAGCCTAGTATGTTGGATCACTATGATTAAATTGGACTTGGAGACATTCTGGTTGTTGATTATTAGAGATGAGTTTGATTAGCTGAAATGTATTGGTGTAACTTCTGCTTTAAGTAATTCATTGATATAGAATGGATTCATTGGAGCATGTATATTAATACTCTAGAGATATTTGGTGACTGATTGTGACGTACTCTGATGTGTTTGGATGAGTTGCATTTTTTAATTTAAAAAGTTTTAATTTCCGCTGCTTTGACCCTACATTTAGAATGCAATTCATTGTAAAGTTCAGAAGTTACCTTTGGTTGGTCGCATTGTCGGCAGAGAAAACTGGCAAGGTGGCCAACTGGCATCACGTGCTCAAGATCGGCGTAGGGTGGGTTTCGGGTCGTGATAGCCCATTTGTGATGACCTTTATTATTTCATAGTCTAAGGCTTGAGGATAGATCTTCATTCTAGCCTTCCAATAGGTATAGTTTTGGTCACTAAATAAAGGAGGTCGATTTATCAATTTCCCTTCAGCAAAGATAATTGTTACAAATTCACCATATATTTTCTCTTAGAGTATTAACTTTATTTTGCCAGAGACGAGGCTCTGATACCTCTTGTTGCCTATATATTTATCCTAAAGAGGGGTTAATAGGGTATTTTGCAAATATTGGTTTCCTCTTGGAAGCTTTAAAAATGAATGCTAGAATTGCACAAGTAAATAAACAATAGAGAGAGAGAGAGAGAAAGAGCGAGCAAACACAACATTTTACGAGGTTTAAAAACTTTCTACGTCCTTGACTCAAGCATCCATACTTGAGTTTTTTTCATTATTGTGACCTCACTGCAGGTGGAGACCAAACCTTTACACAACAAAGACCACATCTCTCTTGTCCTAGTAAAATATACTATTTTGCTTCACCGGGTCGCACTTACCTACAACTCTCACCGCAATAAGATTATACAATGTTGTTTACTAGAAGGCACTCTCTTCAAGAGTAGATTTGATGCAATAAAATGCTCACTCTCTATAGATAGATCTAGTGTAAGCTTAGAATATTTAAGATGAGTAGAGCTTTTAGGTATAGATTTTTAATGTTTGGATCTAAAGTCAAGAATAGAGATGGAAAAGTGTAAGCATGTAAAGAGATGACATAGAATGTCTTACAGAACCTCTGTTTATCGGCCTTAAAAGAATATGTCCATTAGTTTTAAAAAATAGCCATTTCCCCCATTTTTTTCTATTCAAAATTTGAATTCGCGATTGTCAGATCGACAAATTCAGTTGACTGAATCATCAACTAGTCGACTAGATTGAGGGCTGGTCAACTGAATTGTCCAAAGGATTTGGGATTCAAGTTGTTCAAGAATAATCAATCGACTAGTCTTTTGGATTAGTCGGCTAGTTCTAATGTAAACTGATTTTAGCCTTGAAAAATAGTCATCTGATTCTACTTAGAGGTCGATTGTCTTGGTAAAGGTCACTCAATTGACTGGCTGCTAAAACTCATCGACTGATTTGTTTAGTGTAAAAATAATCTTTAAGAATCAGTCAATTGGTTCCATAAACTGGTCGACTAGTTTGGACAGTGGATGTCTTCTTGCTTCTTTTTCTTAGTGTACTTTTATCAAAACCTTTTGATCTTTTAAAACTTAAAATATGTCATTTTTTTTTTTTTTTGTTTTAAAAATCATTGGAGGTTAGTTCTTAGTTGATCATTTTAAATAGTAAGAGTTTAAGACCAATAATCAATGTAATGCTAAATCACTCAAAAACCCAAAATCAGGAAAATAAAAAGTCTTCACTTGACTTGTCTTGAATCCTTGGGCTTGAGTGTGTCCATTTGCTTGATTCATCATGAAGGCATTCTACTTTTTTTGATTCTTGCCTTGAAGCATGTTCTTAAGTGGAATCCTTTAGTTTAAAAGACTTTGTCATTTCTTGGTTAACAATCTTCTTTGACCTAGATGACCTATTTTTATTGTCACTTGGATAATGCTTTGTTGTCATCAAAATTACTAAGATACCATTGCTTGAAAATCTTTAGGGCCAGGAGGTTGTATCAGGGTTGCTTGTTATTAGCCTAAAACAAGTTGGCGACTCTTTTCTACATTCATATGTACCCTAATCCAAATAGAGGGCGTACCTTTCCCACCTCGAGGGAATGGACAACTAAGGTTTCTCCGGTACTCATGCTCATACCCTTGACATGGGCCAAAAAAAGTAATGGAAACTAGTCTACAATGAGCCGAATAATTCTAAATCCGAGAGATATGGCATAAGATGAGAAGGGGTTAGGCACCCATCCCGCCAGTCTGAATGGACTGTCCTCTAGTGTTCATCAACCAGGCGTATATTATATGACATAAAATAAAATTGAGTAAAGGTAGAAAGAGATAATGATAATGATTGCATGAACGAATAAAATAAGAAAAAGACATAAAGTAAATATGATAAAAGGAAAGAGTAGAGAGAGATAATGATAACATGAACGGATGAAATAAGAAAAAGGCATAAATTAAATAAGATAAGAAAAATAGTAGACTCGGGCCTACGAGGTGTCCTAAGTATCCATTCGGATAATGAAACTTAAGCCAACTTAATTCTCCAATTCAATTTATTCTATCATGGGAAAAAAAGAAAAATAAGGGTTTAGGGACATACATGATTATTATTGCTAATCAGATAAGGCTTTAGCTTGAACTCCTTGACTTCAGATTGTCAGTTGTGCAGAACTTTGACTTGTGTAGAATAGAGCTTAAAAAATACACAAAGAAAAATATAGAGAGAGAAGAAAGAGAGTTATTGTAGTAGCACTCTAACTCCTAAATTTCTGTCCGTAATTATTGTGGCCAATGGGCTTTATTTATAGGGAAAAGTAAGGAAGTTTGATTCAAGGTCTCATAATGAATCTTACAGATAGAGGGCCTAGATTAATGTTTAATGTGCAAGTAAACAAGATTAGGAAGGTTTCTTGTGCATAAATAAAAATGAATCCTTAAAACAAGGGAGGTTGCTAAAGAAACTCCCTTGAGACAAGGAATGGATGAAAATAAGCAAGTTTTTGGTGTACACCTATAGTTACTATATCGCCTCTAATTCGGTGGAGAATTTAGGGACATGGTAATTACAAAAATGTCACTAAGGCATAAAAAGTCAAAATTGTCCTTAAGGGCTAAAATGACCAAATTAACCCCATATGGGTAAAATGGCATGAAAATTTCATGTATGCCCTTAAATAGTCAAAATAACCTACTAGGGTACGATTATGCTAAAATTACCAAAGTGCCCTCAATGGTAAAAGATGTGTGTAATGACCAAAATACCTTCATGGGTCTTAATGTACCAAATGACCAAAATGCCCTTAGTAGGAAAAATAATCAAAATGCCTTCGATGGGCATATTAATTGAAATGTTCTCGGTGGGCATAATGACTGAAATGCCTTTGATAAGCGAGATGACCAAAATGCCATCAGTGAGCATAATGAATGAAATGCCCCTAATGGATGAAATTACAAAATGCCCCTGATGGGCGAAATGACCAAAATGCCATCAGTGGACATAATAAACAAAATGCCCCTAATGGGAAAAATTACTAGACTGTCCTCGGTGGGCGAAATGACCAAAATGCCCTCATTGGGCATAATGACTGAAATGCCCTTGATGGGTGAGATGACCAAAATGCCCTTGATGGGCGGAATGACCAAAATGGCATTGGTGGGTATAATGATCAAAATGCCTTTGTTGGGTAAAATGTGAAATTACTAAAATACCCCTAGGTGGGACATATTGTAATAACCTCCAAAAAATGACAGGACTAGATCTATACAATCAAGGGTCTCAAAATGAGGTGACTATAAGTATATTTACTGAATGCCAGTAGCTTTAAAAATACTTTCAAATGCTATCTATGGAAGAATTATATTTCGATGTGATGTCACACATAGAGAATTATATATTTTTGGGCTACAAAATTCACGAGTAAGGAAATCAGGGAGACTATTAGCCTCATCGGGTATGTACTAGATGTCAAAATCAAAAATGGAGAGGATGACTTTCCATCATGCAAAAATCTGTTTAGAAGCTATGTTTTTAACATCTTTTTCTAAAACGTGTTTTGCACTTTTACAATTAATTTTAACTAAAAACTTTTGGTTTAATAAATCACTTTGGAATTTACTGATGTATAAAACAAGAGATAAAATTTCCTTTTTAATAGTACTAACCATCAAGGGACTGACTGAGCCAATGGGGGCGGAAGTAGAGAAAATAACTATGATAATGCAGATGGAAGGGAAGGCGATATAACCGTCCATAAGGAGAGTGGGAGATAATGCAAAATTAAGTAAGAAAACTGAATTGTATTAGTGAAAAATACTTACACTTTAACTAAGGCTTGAAGCCTAATTAACTGAAAGAGAAATGAAAACTGAATACATGATAGAATTCTTGTTAAGAGAAATGTTTACAAATGTTATCTTTTCTAAAGAAATTCTCTCAAGTGAACTAAATTGAGGTTTGCTGATAACTGAGGAGGAGTGCCTTGGATGCTAGATGAGTGGCAGAATTTATGGAGGGAATCCTGGAAAGAAAGCTGATTGCTTTTGGCTGTTTTTGACACGAACTGCTGTCTTTTCTGACGTGGGGTTACTGTTCACTACTTTTTACTATTTATGAATAGTAACTTGTCTGGTGTGGGGTTACTGTTCATAATTTTTACTATTTATGAATAGTAACTTTCAAAAATTACTTTGTCATTTTGCGTCGGCTGACTATCTTTTGGATGACTAATCTTCGTCTAGATCATAAAAATCCTCATAAGGGTCCTGGCTGTAACAATCCTTAGAGTGATGGTTTGGGTGACTGGACTCTGCATCTGATTGAGTTTTTAAGATGTGATTAGAGACTTCTTCTCCTGACTGAGTTACGTGAATCATTAACTGTCGAGCTAACTCTTTGAGCTCTTCCATGGACTTCCCTTGTAATAGGGTTTGGTTAATACTAGAGGTGGAAGACCGAGTCCTATATGCAATAGGTTGAGCTTTCTGGCGAAATTCCTTGTTAATAAATGTGATAAACCTTTCATGGTTAAGTTTATCCCACCATTTTACTGAGAATTCCCTTATTACCATATTAGTGTTAATAATATAACTTCATTTCATGATCCAGGGTATTTTATACTTGTTGGTCATGAGTAAAATGACTGGGAACTGAGTAGTATGCTAGTCCGTTGGATAGACTGTGGCAAAGTACTATAAAGCTGACTGTAGTGGAGATGGGAGCACTTCAGGAATAAGTCCAAATTTGTTCCACCATTCACTGAACTATGTTGGAAGTTGACTTTTAAATTTTTGATTAAACATGAGAAACCACGAGTGATCGTTAGATTCATTCTAAAGGTAGAAAGCTTGGGTGAATGCTTGACTATAATCATAATATAAATATTAAACAGGAGGGTTAGGAATGACTCGGAGTCGGGAAGGGTAAGATCCCCAAGTTTTCTCAAAATAAAGTTAACTATGATGAACTTCTGATATAGGATTTTATTAGGATCCTGCTTACTAGGAATATCTTCGAATCTGACTGAGCCAGAGTGGATAAGGATGGTCTTGTACCATTTAATTGATTTGGAAGGATGGTTAGGGATGAAATGCAAACCAGGGGGAAAATAACTGGTAGCCAGGATCCATGGGTCTTGGATCTAGGTTTTATGGGGTTCAATAAAAAAGATATTGACTAAGTATGATTTCTTAAAGTAAGGAGTTATAGGGGTTCTGATTGTGGGCTGATTGGTTGGGATAATCCGTTGATCTTTTGAGGGATCAAATGGATCAGTGATTGCATATGGACTGGGGGGAGACTGGCTAATGCCGAACTATAATTGGAGAGACCTGGAAGACTATAGTTGGGACGAAGAGGGCCTCTAAGAATAGAGAATTGGTTGGTCTGGGGAACTAGTGGAGATAATTGTGGAAAAGGTGCTGGGGCCCCAAGGAACAAGGCACGTAGGCTGACTGATGAGGTTCTCCCACTAAAGGGAGTTGACTGTTGTAACTGCTACTTGTCTTTCATCCCACTCATTTTTGGGCTGCAAAAATTCACGAGTAAGGAAATCAGAGAGACTGTTCACCTCACAGGGTATGTACTGGATGTCAAAATAAAAAATGGAAAGGATGGCTTGCCATCGTGCAAAAATCTATTTAGAAGCTATGTTTTTAAAATCTTTTTCTAAAAGGTGTTTTGCACTTTTACAATCAATTTTAACTAAAAACTTTTGGTTTAATAAATCACTTTAGAATTTACTGATGCATAAAATAAGAGATAAAATTTCTTCATTAATAGTACTATAATTTAACTGAGTAGGATTCCAGATTCCAAAGTGGTAACAAATTATCTATTCGGGGGAATCAAGACTTAATTTTTGACTAAGAACGCCACCGTATCCAATGTTGGAAGCATCTGTTTGGACTATTTTGAAAGCTATAGGAGAAGGAATGCCAAGACAAGGAAGAGTCTTAACATATTGTTTTACTTGTTGGACAACAACTGTATGAGCAGGTGTCTAGGGAGATGGATTACTGTGAAGGCGATCGAATAAAAGTTTACATTGGGACCGTAGATTCGAATAGAAATCTGAGATATAATTGAGTGAACCTAAAAATTATTGTAGTTGAGTTTTATCTAAGATCTGATCAGGGAACGGATCAGCGAACTGTATTGATCTTTGAATAGGTTTGATTTGACCATAAATGATATCAAACTATAAGAATCGAACTGAAGTTTGAAATAACTTGAGTTTGGATGCGGAGAGGACTAAACCATTACATTTGATAACATTAAGAAACTGAATAAAATGTTTCCAATGTTGATCAATTGACTCAGAGTAGATGAGGACATCATCTATGTAAACTATGATATGACTAGAGAAAGGATTGAAAATGCTGTTCATGACATTCTGGAATTCACTAGGAGCATTCTTTAATCCAAAGGGCATCACGTTTTATTCGTTATGACCAAAGGGGGTTGTGAAGGCTGTTTTGTATCGATCTGACTCATGGATCTGGATTTGCCAAAATCCACTTTTCATATCAAATTTACTAAAGATAACTGCTTTGTGTAATCGATTAACTAAGTCTCTTTTATTTGGAATAGGATACCTAATCCATTCTAAGACTTTATTTAATGGTTTGTAATTGATAACTAGACAGGGAACACCGCGTTTTATTTTTGCATTTTTATTAACATAAAAAGCAGAGCATGACCATTATGACTTAGAAGGTCGAATTATTTGTTTACTGAGTAATCCCTTGATTTCTTCCTGACATAATTCCATTAGAGCTTGACTCATTTGGATTGGTCTGACTTTGGTAGGGATATTACGTTCACTAAAATCTTTGACATATGGAAGACGGACTATGTGTTGCACAAAATAGATCATAATTGCCATCGGGTCCACTTCCAAATATATTAACTCTACAAGTTCTTTTTATAATTTTGTGACTAAAATTTCCTTTTAGTATTTTCTCCAAAAATAGTTTAACTGAATCCCATGAATGGCGTCCAAATTTTAAGAAAGTTGTTCAAAATTTCAAACTTAAATAATTCACAAAATAAAATTTTGTTCTCAATAAAATTTATATATTTGGGTTCTAAAAAGTGAGATTTATCAAACAAAATTCATATTATATATGAAAGTTTGAAAGAAAAAATATTGTTATGAAATGGTAAAAGTTTAGCCCAACGAGATAGTAAAACTTTATTGTTTCCTAGTGAAGCAGTAAAATTTTACTATTTCACAAAAAAGGATAAAATTCTCAATTTTTACCTTTTATTCAAATTTTGATCTACATTTTGGGTGCTCAAAGAAACTTTTAATGTATTGTAAACAAATATTATTTGAAGCATAATGATTGAAATTTCATTAACTTTGAAATGATAAAATTTTAATATCTCACTGCTTTATCATTTTGGTCCTCCACATCCTCTTTATCGTTGAAAACTCTCAAGCCTTTTATGCCCATGGTATTCCTCAATCATATTCTAAATATCTTCATCATAAGACATGGAAATAAGGGCATCAAAATCCTCACATGGAAGTTGGTGCTTGATTGTGTGAGGTTAGTTACAAATTCCCAAGTTTTCTTCACAAGTTCTTTCCATGAAAGATTCTTCCTAATAGAAATAATGTGCATGTCTCCCCCTACATATTTAAGTTTCCCATTAGATTATTTCAATTGTGAGGTCTCGATTTTCAGCTTAGAAGTAATCAACAAATGGAATTGGATTTGAGTCTAAGGAGTTGTACATGTTGGCATTGCAAAGGATTGTGGCTTTGATTTGCGACCCAAGCCCCTAGAACCAAATTTTCCTCTCAGCCTTTCTATAACACCCCAACCCAATTACATTGGATAGCTATATACAATCTGGCTACTATAAGTGTGCACATGGATAAAATCAACACATTATAAACATAATAGGTAGAATGTAGGACATATGTACACATATACATATCTCAAAACATAAATATATATATATGAACATACACAGAAATACACGTGAGTGGGGATTTTTGAATGAAATTTTATATGTGTGTGGGAAATTTATATATATAAATGAAGATGTGTTTATATAGACATACATATGTATGTATAAGTGTATGTATATGTGTGTATGTAGAAGTTAATGTAATCGGCACATTAGCTCAAAGCATAGGGTTGTCCTAGAAAAAAAACCCTAGCATGATAATGGGTCTTAGGTGATGTGAGCGCAAAAGCAGGAAAAAACCCTATTGTCTGTTCCCTCGAGGTGGGAAAGGAACACCCTCTTTTCAGATTGGGGTGCATTCTCATGCAGAAAGGAGTTGTCAACTTATTTTAGGCTAATTACAAGCAAACCTAATACAACCCATGAAAACTACATGTAGAGAAAATAACAAAGAAAATTAAAATTACAATGCTTTGGTCCTAATTACAATCTAAACCCCTTGACATGGGCCAAAATAGTAAAGCAAACTAGTCTATAATAAATTGAATAATTCTGAATCTGGGAGTTAAGGTACAAGATGAGAAGAGGTTAGGCACCCATCCCGCCCAGGTCGAATAGATTGGCCTTTAGTGTTCATCCATAAGGCCTATATTACATGACATAAAATAAAAGAGAGAAATAGTAGAGAAAGAAAAAAATAATGATTGCATGAACGAATAAAATAAATAAAATAGATAAAGTAAATAAGATAACGGAAAGGGTAGACTAGGACGTATAAGGTGTCATACGTATCTATTCAGATAACGGAATTAGAGCAAACGTAGTTCTCCAATTCCATTAATTCTGTAAAAAATAATAAGATGAATTGAATTGGGAAAAGAAAAAATAAAAAGGTTTTAGCGAGCGTACCTGATTATTTACGGCTAATCAGACAAGGCTTTGGCTTGAACTTCTTGACTTCAAATCATAAGTTGTGTAGTACTTCATCTTGAATGGAGTAACTTTTGCTTGTGTAGAATAAAGCTTCAAAAATATGAAAGAAGAAACAAATAGAGAGAAAAGAGGGAAAATTATTACAGCATTACTCTGACTCCTAAATTTTTGTCCTTGATTATGGTGGCCAAAGGGCTTTCTTTATAGGGAAAAGTAAGGAAGTTTGATCCAAGGGCTCACAATAAATCCTACAGATTGAGGGCCTAGATTAATACTTAATGTGCAAACAAACAAGATTAGGAAGGTTTCTTGTGCACAAATAAAGGCAAATCCCTTAAAACAATGGAGATTGCTAAAGAAACTCCCTTGAGATAAGGAATGGATGAAAATAAGAGAGTTTTTTCTGCACACCTATATTTACTATATCGCTCCTAATTCGGTGGAGAATTTAGGCACATTGTAATTACAAAAATGCCACTAAGGCATAAAATTTTAAAATTGTCCCGAAGGACTAAAATCACCAAATTGATCCTATATAGGTAAAATTGCATGAAATTACATGCATGCCCAAAAATGGTCAAAATAACCTATTAGGGGTAGGATTATGCTAAAATTATCAAAATGCCCTCGATGGTCAAAGATGTGTAATGACCAAAATACCCTCAAGGGCCATAATGTAACAAATGATCAAAATGCCCTTAGTGGGCAAAATGACCAAAATTCCCTTGGTGAGCATATTGACTAAGATGCCCTCAGTGAGCGAAATGATCAAAATGCCCTCGAATGGCATAATGACTGAAATACCTTTAATAGGCGAGATTACCAAAATGCCTTTAGTAGGCATAATAACTAAAATGTCATTGATGAGCAAGACGACCAAAATGCCATCAATGGGCATAATGACCAAAATTCCCTTAGTAGGCATAATGATCGAAATGCCTTCAATGGGCAAAATGATCGAAATGCCTTCAATGGGCAAAATGACTGAAATGACCTTGATGGATGATATGACCAAAATGCCCTTAAAGGTATAATGACCGAAATACCCATAATGGAAAAAGTGACCAAAATGCCCTCAGTAGGCATAATGATCGAAATGCCCTTGAGGGTCTCAAAATGAGGTGTCTACAAATGGCAACATGAGAGGAATGAAGATGAGGTGTAATAAGTGGAATAAGCAATGTAGCCAAGAGATGTAATCTGGGAATGACACCACCAATTGAAATCTAAGAGGATGTGACAATCAAAGAAATTTTTGCTTGACCACCAAGGTTAAAAAAAATCCAAAGCATGAAGCAATATATGAGAATTTTAGAGTTGTATGTGTGTGGATTCAGTTTGCAAACAAAATCAAGAGAGGAGAGAGAAGAGAGAGAGAGAGAGAGAGAGAGAGAGAGAGAGAGAGACTAATCGAGAGGAAGATGAGAGAATGAGCCTGATAATTTGAGAAACAAAAGGTGGATAAATGTGGTGCATAGAGAGAGAGAAAGAGAGGGGTGACCAATTGTAGAGATAAATAAATTCGGAGAGGGAGAGTTTATCCACAGTTTTTAACATGGTAAGTTTCTGTTTCCTTTGCGTGCTTATATTATATCATTAGAGATTATAAAAGATAAAGAAACTAGGAAGCAAAACTAGAGGAAATAATAGAGAATAGTCCAATAGACCCAATTGTAGGTTCGAAAGTTAGGAATTGGATTTGCAAAATGTCTGAGTAAAAACTCTAACTGATCAAAGGGCCTAAAATTATACTAAAAATAATGAAGAAAGGAAGAAAAACTAGAAGAAATGACTGGGACACGATAGAGAAATTCCCAGTTGTAGGACATAGGGATCAAAATTGGGTTGATTAAAAATGAATAATAAACTTCATTTGGTTTACATAGATTGAAAGATGATAGAAAATAATAAACATAGAAAGCAAAACCAAATGAATTAGTCAAGAAATGAAGGAGAAAAGTGGAATTGCAGGTTGTGTGAGGGTCACGACTTTGTGCGAGAAAACTCAAGTTTAGATCATTTTATTGTACTAAAGATGATTAAGATGATGATGGCAAGTGATTCAAATTGATTTTGAATCAAAATGAGATCAAAAGAAGGGGAAAACGCTGCTGTAAAACCTAGGGTTTAATCGGTGAACAATGGCATCTTAATGGAAGAGACGACATTGTTCATGGGTCGGATCTTAGGCCGAAAATGAGTTTAGGTCAAATCTGGGTTGGGCATAGCGATGGGTCAATGAGACTATGTCATTTTAGTCCATGGGTTAAAAAAAAAAGGCTAAATGTCTCTATGAAGTTTTGAACGCTTGACTTTAGTAATTAAAACTAAAGACCAAACTATTATACTACTACATGTGCTGATGTTAAATGCGGTTAAAAATATATAAGTAGTAAAACTAATAAACTGAATTTAAAAAAAAATAAAAAAATAAGGAAACGCGTCCAAGGGGAATTGAACCCTTGACCTCACGCAACCAAAGCCCTAGAGTTGAGAAGCCTTCCATTACGCCACTGACTATGGTTTGTTATTATAATGTAGATTATATATATATATATACACCTATATATATATATATGTAACAAAGGGCTATTTCAGCATTTCTCGACGTTCCAGACTCAATGGCGAGGTCCGTTTTTCCAAATAAGACTCTGAAAAATGTGGAACAACAAATAGATTAAGACTAATTATTTTCTAGGTATATGATGAAGCTTCTAATCGACTTCAATAACAAGAAGGGTACCTACCCTAACGTTTTCAGATCTTCTAGAGTCAACTACGAGGTCTAGTTTGACAAATAAGGTACCGAAAATACGAATACATTAATAATTCCCAATATGCCCTTAATTATAAAATGAGCTATCAAAAGAGTATAAAAAACTATAAAAGGACCACTCTTAAGCTTTTCAGGGCTTGTAAGCTCGATATGAGGTTCGATAATACTAAGAAAATTATCTAAGCAACATTTAAGGAAAATTATGACTGAATATGTATTAAATGTTATTTAATTCCTGTATAGGAACATCAAAAGGAAAGGACTGAGGCAGTAATGCATTTAAGCAAACTCAGTTAAGAACTTCAGGTGTGTAATTTGATACTTTGAAGTGCGTAATTTTGTACTATGTGCTTTGAAACTATGATTTCTTTACCGTATAAGAATTATTGATTAAATTGTTCCAAATTGATTGCTCTAACATGTGGTATTTTCTGATTGATTGATTGGACTATCAAATTGAATCGATTGAACTTTTGTTAAACATAATCGTATTGTCTCAAGAATTCAGTTTTAAATGTGAAGCATATCGATCGTATATTGTATCGTTGAGCAATTGAAACATGATTTTATCATCTTGATTATTATCCTCAATGCCATTGCTAAGCATCATCAAGTGTTATCGCTCACTCCAAAAACTAATTGATATGTTATTGCTCAACTAAAAGCGAATTGATGTGTTATTGCTCACCAAAAGTGAATTATTCCTAACCGTATTGAATCATTATTGATTGAATTGTATCATATTGATCGAATTAAATCGTATTAATCATATTGATTGAATTAAAATGTTTAATTGCATTGATTTGTATTAATTATTTTGAATTACAAATTGAATCGTATCCTGATTGAATAAAAAATTGTCTATTGAATCGTTATTAACCTTGATTGATCGCTATAACTGTAAATGCTTCACATCTATTATGTACTTGTAACACCCCAAACCTTAATTACAAGATAATTAAGATTTGCGATAATTAGTCCGGTACTAAGCTTAAATAAATGATGGGCAAATTGCTTCAACCAATTTGACCATGAAACTCAAGACAAAGACACATGGGTGTACCTTCAGTGCAAAGATTAAAGAAGATAGTCAAATACATTGTCATCATAGGTGAACCTTTTAATGATACTTGGAGCACTTAAACAATGATAACTATTACAAGAGAAGTTCTTTTGATAATCATGGACAATTCTAATTGAGGCTAATGGTCCGTAAATATGAAAGCAAATGTGTAAATGGGAGCAACTAGTTATAAATTGGAGACAACCAATTTTAAGAATGCAAATTAATGTCAAAGGTCATAACTTGGTAGCAAGTTACGATTAGTATTAATCGAGCATTAGCACATGAATAGTTATGAAAAATTAGTGCATAAAAGACACTAAGTTAAGACAAATGATGCATGAGTAAAGTAAGCTTAATCAAGAACTACTGCATCAATTATGAGAAGACTTGATTACGCCCAAAGAATAATGCGGTAGTTGTAGTGTAGCTTTGGGGTGTCGATTCCACAAGGAGACAAAATTAAAAGAATAATAGAAAGAATTTATGCAACTAAGAAAATATTAAACGATTAATGAGAAAATAAAAATATAAAAAGTGGTCTTGAATGCAAATCAAAATTAAATAAAGTGATTAACGGAAGAAAATATTCAAATTTAATGAACAGTGGAGTGTCGGGAATCCCTTGCACGTATATGGTATTTTAATTATTTTTAATTCACTAATAACTCAATTAAGAAATTAAATTCCAAAAATCTCAATCGGAAGATTTAAAATTATGAACCAAAATTACAATGAAAATAACACTTCGAAAAATCATTCATCATCTTTAAATCACTCAAATAATTATTCACATTGATAAAATACAACGACGACAATATACCCAACGAGCAATACTGTAGCAGAGAATTGAATCAATATAAATATTTAATAGTTCCAAAAATAATCAAAACATTAATCCATTCGATAGAAAAAGCATGACTGAATCTATAAACGGACTAAACCCTTTAATTAGTCGGAGAATAAAATCCAACAATTAATTATGAATGATCATCAAAGAATTTAACAAGTGAAAACTACGTACAGGAATCAAAAATAAATTAAAATAACCATCTATGGTGCAAGTTCATCCCTAACTCCACTTAAGAATTTAGTTACCCATGTACAGGACGGATAACATAAATTTCACGGAGAAACACTGAGCTATGGAGTCGTTGCGCTAATTTTTCCTCCTTCTTCTTCCCTGTGCTGTGCCCTGCTTCTCTTTATATTTTACTGTTCTGCCGTAGGTCTCCTCTATTTAGGTTTTTTTTTTTCCATTTTTATATTCAGCCGCGCAAGCCGTCCTATTCTCTGTTTTGCCGCACAGTGCCTTGTACCAGGCCCCACAACGCATTTACTTCAGCCCACCGCACCGAGCAAGCCGCATCAAGCCAGCGGTTGGGCCCACTTCAGCGCAAGCCCAAAGCCCCAACTTCAAAACAGTCCTCACGCCCAACACCTTTGTTGGTATAGCACCTGGGCCCCGCAGCAACACAAGACCAGCAGCCGCACTCCCCAGCGCAGCCCTCTCTGATTCAGCACTCAATACACGCGCCGCACCGTCCCTGAACAGCCGCACAACGCAAGCTTGGCTTACTTTTGGCCTTTTTTGATTTCCTGATCAGTTGCAAATCAACACTGCTTGGTTTCTTTTTTTCTTCTTATTTCTTTCTTGATCTTTAACTGCAACCTTCAAAACAAGACTAACAATTAATATAATATTTGAGATATAAATATTATAAAATAATACTCAAATATATCTCATTGTGAATAGAAATTAAATTAAATAATATCAATAATATCCCAACATTTCTATTCACTTTCTAGCATTTTAATCCAATAATAGGGTCTTTAGAGTGTACTTTCGCGCACTCATCACACCCCCCAACTTACTCATTGCTAGTCCCTAGCAATTCCATGCAAAAATGGCAAAAGAAACCAAAGAAGACCACACACAGAAGGCATCTAATCACACTTTTCAAATTCGCATATCACAGCAATTTCAAGAATTCAATAACCTTATAACAATCAATCCACTTATAGCAATTCGCAGAGTGTGTGTGTGTGTGCTCCAAACCATATCCATCTAACTACAACCCATGACACATGCAACATCAAGAACATCTCAAGCAAAAGGTTCAACTCCATATCTCACGGGTATAAAAGTGTTTCATGTAGGGGTTCTCTCTATGGAGTTGACAAGGGGTGTCTACGCTCAATAAAGAATTAGGCAATTATGAACAAGCAAACATTGATCTTATGATAGGCGCACTAACAAATGAGACTTCCACCACTCTTTCTACAGGCTTACTTAGGATCAGAACGATTAACATAAAAGGGTTGTAACGTGGCTCGGGATAGGGGCTATATGAAGAAAAGGATAAAAAGGATTCAAAAACTTCCAAGTACAAACTAAGAGAATTTCATTACGAACCATAGCAAACCAAACTCTTCACTTGATGTACTCTTCAACTTTCCAAATCTCTGAATAACAATACGTCTCCTTCTTCTTCTTCTTTCTCTCTCTTTTTCTTCACCTTATCTCTTCAATTTTATTTTATTTTTTTGTTTTTTTTGCACATTGACTTTGTTGCTCACCCAACTGAACACTTTGCACTTGTACTCTTTCTTTTTCTTTTTTTATTTTTTCCAATGCAACCCAAAAGAAACGAACTACAAATTCCACACCTAGTACACACTTGTAAGCAAAAAGGGTAGCAAAATTAATGTATAGGCTATACTCCAATGTGGAGAGGCATGGATGATGTGGGCACATGAAAAAACTATATATGTGTTTGTTGGCTCAAAGTTGGCTACTAAGGGTCTATGACGAGAAAGGTTAGCTTGAAAGGCTCAAACGTTAATCCTAAATTGACCTTCGTCATATCCCAAGTATATCTGCCGTCATACCACCAACCATGTAATGATATTCTCAAAAGAAGTGCCCAATTCAATAGATCAATGAACACTTATCACAAACTGAATTTGTAGACTCTCAATTCTCTCCAAAACACACATGAATACTTAAGCAAAAGAGTTCTCTAGCTACATGTGTCAACCACCATCTTACCACAAAATTTGGATAAGTGCATTAAAAGTTCTGTGAATCCCTCAGTAGAATGATTATGGTGGATTCGGTGAACTCACAAAAATAGCTATGAATGAGAATGAGTGCTCATATGAAAAAGGTGCACGTGTGATGCAAATTTTACAAAAAAAAAATTTTTGACACATGAAAATATGCCACAGCAATTTAAATGCTGAATTTGCAACCACCACCCCCAACTTAAATGAAACATTGTCCTCAATGTTTAACAATCAAAATTGAATGGAGGGTATTGAAAAGGGTAGAATACACCTGATGTGAGAGGTAGGCAGCTCGCTAAGCACCAAAGACGGCAACCTAAACTTGACAAAATGACACTAACCTGCAAATAAAAACAAAGAAAACAGCAGCAAACAAAAAGAAAAAGAACTAAAATAAAAGAGAACAAAAACTAAATAAAACAAACAAAATAAATAAATAAAATAAAATACCTGCATGGGGCTATCAAAGTTGATAAACCGGGTCCATAAGTGGAATGTCTTCCACTTTCGGAACTTGCCTATCAATCAAGACTTTAAGGCGCTGGCCATTTACTTTAAAAATCTGGCCATCCTTGGGATCCTCTATTTCTACTGCCCCATTTTCAAAAATGTTTTGTACTATAAAGGGGCCTGTCCACGTAGACCTGAGTTTTCTTGTGTGCTTATGGAGTCTAGAATTATATAAGAAAACTCGATCATTAAGCTTAAACGTTTTTCTCAAAATATTGTTATCATGCAACGCTTTCATTTTAACTCGATCAGCAATGCTCCAACCTAGGGTTGACCTAGGCTTACTTAGGGTCTGAGGTAATTTCTCACTTTGCGACTTAGACAATTCAGATGACATAATAACAGGAAAAGTATCACCTGGATCAATGAAGGCATGTTTTGAACCCTTAGGCAAAGGCTTCAATTCAACTTTAGGTGCTTCTCCACTTGAAGGAATCTGTTCTTCCCTTTTTGTAGGCAACTCCTCAAACTTCGGTTTCCATCCCCGTGCTCCATAATCCTGAGTTCTGTCAAAAATAGCACAAACATCAACCACATCAGATGGATCAAAAATATAGTCAAACTAAGTATTAACAAGAAAATGCTCAGGGGGGTCAGAATCATGAGTTGTAGGAATTCCCTTATCCATGAGTGAGTCAACCATGCACGTCTGGCAGCTTTCATCCTCCTCTTCTGGCTGTTTTGCAACTATGAAATATATTCACCTCAAGAGTCATGTTCCCAAAAGATAGCTCCATAAGCCCATTCCTGCAATTGATAAGAGCATTAGCAGTAGGCAAGGAACGACCTACCTAAAATCAAAGGAATCTTTGAAGTAGAATCAACAACAGAGCTAGTGTCAAGGATTATGAAATCAACAGGATAATAAAATTTATCAACTTGAATTAGAACATCCTCTACCACACCCCGTGGTGCTCTGACTGAACGGTCAGCCAATTGCAATACCATAGAAGTTGGTTTGATCTCTCCCAACCCCAACTGCAAGTAAATAGAATAAGGCATTAAATTCACACTTGCTCATAAATCAAGTAGAGCTTGTCCAAACTCATGATTTCCAATGCTACAGGCAATGGTTGGACAACTAGGATCCTTGTACTTGGGGGGATCCTCTGCCCAATGAGAGCACTAACTTGCTCTGTCAGGAATGCTGTCTTCTTCACATGGTGCTTCTCTTAACTGTATATAAATCTTTAAGGACTTTTGCATAAGTAGGAACTTGCTTAATCAGATGCAAAAGAGGAAGATTGATTTTTACTTGCCTGAATTCTCGAGGATTTCATTATTAGGATCCAGAGTGCGCCTGGTTGATTTTAAAGCCTGAGGGAATGGTACCTTAACATAGCTATTCGTTACCTCTGGTTCCTTGGGCAGCTCAGCATTGCTATTATCTTGCTTCTTTTCCACATCCTCTGATTTGTCCATTGTTGGGATGTGTAAGGACTTACCACTTCGAGTCACAATGGCGTTTGCATCCTTCAGATTCTCTTGTGCCATGTGTTGACCTTGGGGTGTGGACTGAGCTTGGGAAGGGAATCTGCCTCGTTCATTCACACTTAAAGAGCTCATCAATTTGGACACTTGGCTCTTTATCTCCTTGTTCTCTTCAACAACCTGCGTAATCAAAGATTCAAATTTTTGGTTAGTCTTACCCTGTGCTTCAATAAATGCCTGTAAAGTGTCTTCTAGAAAATCCCTAGAAGATGAAGATGCATGATATGGTGCAGGGTATGATCTAGGAGGCTGTGCAAGTGGTGGTGTAGGTGGCTGGTTTTTAGATTTCCAGCTACAATTGGGGTGATTGCGTCATCTTGAATTGTAAGTCTCAGAGTAGGGTGTGAAAGACTTTTTGTACATACCTAAGGTATTACATTGGTCCTCATACATCCCTCTCATCTCAGCTGATGTGGGACATTCTTGGGCAGGGTGATCTATCTCGCCACACACAGATCATAGTCTAAAAGAATCTGCATGATTAGCTAAGTGTGTTGGCTTTAAGTCTCTAGCCTTTAGCACCTCTAACTCCCTAGTGAATGTCTCAACTTTAGCTTTTAAATTATCCTCCTCCCTAAGATAGTAAATTCCCCCACTATGTTGGTTCCCTATGGTTCGTGACCTATTTGTGCTCTTTGTAGCACTAGGTCCTGTCCATGTGTGAGCTTTTTCAGCAAGCTCATTAAGATCCTCTATGGCCTCATTAGGATCTTTCTGTAAGAACTCACCATTACACATCATATCTACAATTTGGCACTCTCTAGGTGTAAGTCCCTCATAAAAATAACTCACTACACGCCAACTCTCATACCCATGGTGAGGGCACATACTCAATAACTCCTTAAATCTCTTCCAAGACTAATACAAAGTCTCACTATCCTTTTGTGCAAAGGTAATCTTCTGTCTTTTTAAAGCATTGGTCTTGTGTTGGGGAAAGTATTTAGTGAAAAAAATCTGGGTCATCTCATTCCAAGATCCAATTGACCATGGTCTCAATGAGTATAGCCAACTCTTAGCTCGATCCTTCAAAGAGAAAGGAAAGAACTTAAGTCTCACAATGTCTTGTGTTGCATTTTGACTATGGAAAGTCGCAATTACCTCTTCAAACTTCCTAATATGCACATATGGATTCTCATTTTCCAAACCATGAAATGTAGGGAGTAACTGTATCACCCCCGTTTTAACATCAATTGGACGAGCATTGGGTGGAAACATGATGCATGATGATGTAGCTGTGCATGTAGGGTGAAGGTAATCCTGAAGGGTCCTAGTGGGTTGATCCGCGTATTC
Source organism: Nyssa sinensis (assembly GCA_008638375.1). Taxonomy (NCBI): domain Eukaryota; kingdom Viridiplantae; phylum Streptophyta; class Magnoliopsida; order Cornales; family Nyssaceae; genus Nyssa; species Nyssa sinensis. The sequence continues at coordinate 29,894,089 of CM018041.1, read as the reverse complement.
GCTCATATTTTCAGAATTGGAAGAATTATCAAACAAGAAAAATTAGACTCTAAGTCTGAATCTAAGACAAGCCTATAAGCAAATCGACCTAATGCGTCCCTATACCTATTATGCATACAAGATGACAATAATAAAATAAACAAATAAATAAATGAAATAAAATAAAATAAATAAATAAATAGAAATAATAATAATAATAATAATAATAATAACAACAACAACAACAACAACAACAACAACAATAATAATAATAATAATAATAATAATAATAATAATAATAATAATGCAAGTAAAAAAGAAGGGAACGAAGTTACCGCCTTTACAAACTGCTGAAAAGAAAAACTATCTACTGATTCTTTTACCGTCTCCCCGGCAACGGCGCCAAAATTTGATTATGCCTAAAGAATAACGCAGTAGTTGTAGTGTAGCTTTGGGGTGTCGATTCCACAGGGAGACAAAATTAAAAGAATAATAGAAAGAATTTCTAAAACTAAGAAAATATTAAACGATTAATGAGAAAATAAAAATATAAAAAGTGGTCTTGAATGCAAATTAAAATTAAATAAAGTGATTAACGGAAGAAAATATTCAAATTTAACGAACAGTGGAGTGTCGGGAATCCCTTGCACATATATGGTATTTTAATTATTTTTAATTCACTGGTAACTCAATTGAGAAATTAAATTCCAAAAATCTCAATCGGAAGATTTAAAATTATGAACCAAAATTAGACTGAAAATAACCCTTCGAAAAATCATTCATCATCTTTAAATTGCTCAAATAATTATTCGCATTGATAAAATACAACGACGACAATATACCCAACGAGCAATACTGTAGCAGAGAATTGAAGCAATATAAATATTTAATAGTTCCAAAAATAATCAAAACATTAATCCATTCGATAGAAAAAGCATGACTGAATCTATAAACGGACTAAACCCTTTAATTTTTCGGAGAATAAAATCCAACAATTAATTATGAATGATCATCAAAGAATTTAACAAGTGAAAACCACGTACAGAATCAAAAATAAATTAAAATAACCATCTATGGTGCAAGTTCATCCCTAACTCCACTTAAGAATTTAGTTACCCATGTACAGGACGGATAACATAAATTTCACGGAGAAACACTGAGCCATGGAGTCGCTGCGCTGATTTTTCCTCCTTCTTCTTCCCTGCGCTACGCCCTACTTCTCTCTATATTTTACTGTTCTGCCGCAGGTCTCCACTATTTAGGTTTATTTTTCTCTTTTTATATTCAGCCGCGCAAGCCGTCCTGTTCTCTGTTTTGCCGCATAGTGCCTTGTACCAGGCCCCACAACGCGTTTACTTCAGCCCACTGCACGGAGCAAGCCGCATCAAGCCAACGGCTGGGCCCACTTCAGCGCAAGCCCAAAGCCCCAACTTCAAAACAGTCCTCACGCCCAACATCTTTGTTGGTATAACACCTGGGCACCGCAGCAACACAAGACCAGCAGCCGCACTCCCCAGCGCAGCCCTCTCTGATTCAGCCCTCAATATGCGCGCCGCACCGTCCCTTAACAGCCGCACAACGCAAGCTTGGCTTGCTTTTGGCCTTTTTTTATTTCCTGATCAGTTACAAATCAACACTGCTTGGTTTCTTTTTTTCTTCTTATTTCTTTCTTGATCTTCAACTGCAACCTTCAAAGCAGGATTAACAATTAATATAATATTTGAGATATAAATATTATAAAATAATACTCAAATATATCTCATTATGAATAGAAATTAAATTAAATAATATCAATTATATCCCAACATTTCTATTCACTTTCTAGCATTTTAATCTAATAATAGGGTCTTTAGAGTGTACTTTCGCGCACTCATTAAAACTTTTGTGAGATTTTAAATGCAAGGTTTGAGGGATTGAAAATATCCTAAAATGCAAAATAATGCATCAAAAAGAAAATATAAGGAATAAGACAAAATGGGCACCTACTAAGGCTTGAACCCTTGCACTTCACAAAAGTTAGATTCTAACCTCCAAAAGGAACAACAACTAGGCTGCAGCACTTTTGTGCTATAATACCATTTAAAAATGTGTATATATATAATAAAATGCATATATGGGCTGCATACAAAAGTTATGGTGCCATCACCCTACTGGACCAAAGATTCAGCCAATTAGGTTTCATGTACACACTTCCTTCATATATATATATATATATATATATATATATTTTCATGACCCGAAACCCACCTTGTGCGGATCAGGGGCCTGCGACCAGGGGCAATGGCCGTCGAGCCGTCGCCCACTAAAGGATCTCAAACACCAATTAATTAATCATTAATGCATGTCATGACATTAGTTAATTTAGTACCATTATCATGGTATAGATATACATGCCATGATAAAGTAAGTGTTTAAATTATAGATCCTCAATACAAAAATTATAGCTAAAACGTGGACACATGGGAGAGATAAGACTGCATTACTCTTAGTCTAATTACAATTACATAAAAAATGTGCATCATTACTTGCAAAGGACAATCTATGGGCAAAATGTGGCGCCGACCCGTAGTGCACACCCTATGGTCCTTCTGTAGTATCCTTTCTTGAAAAGACAAATGATATATCTAGACTAAGCTAACTTAGCTCAGTGAGTAAATTCTCTCGCTCTGCGATGGGACAGGGTCAAATCAAAATAGAAGAATATAAACAATGGCAAGCAAAGGATACAATATCACAATAGCCAGTCACCAAGAGTGTGAATCATTTGAAATGACCCTTATATCCAAAAGGCACATCCCAAGGTAGTATGATACAAGTAATGCAAACGGTTTAACAAATCTAATACAGGGATTTTGGCCTATACAACAATTAGTTGCCCTGAATCACAAGACATCAATTGAGTACAAAGATAGGCTAGCATAGTGTATCAATCACAAGATGTAAAATTGAGTCCAAAGATAGGCATGCAAGCATATTAATAATCAAAGAGTGCATCATCAAAATATGTTCAATAAAAGGTAAGAGATACTAACAGACTAGATGCTATCAATCAGAAGGGCTCGGCTACCCTCAAATGCACTCATTCAGGTTCATCCTTCAATCGGGTTCCTGAATAGCACTAGAGCTCTTTACATGTATCATGTCCTCCATAGACTAAGTGTTGGGAATCATTCCCAATCATCGACCCTTAGGTCCATATCAGCATCTATAGAATCAAGATGGATGTTGTGGCAGACACAACTCCCTACACTCATAATAATATCATGATCATTAGAATTCCACAAGGGATGTACATATATGTGGAATATCAAATTCTAAGTAGTGAGAAACATATCAATTTTCTAATATCCAAATAAAGGTATAGAAATGAACAAGCAATCACATCAAGATATTGATAATTGAATTCTTAACACATTCTACAAGATAGAATAGGTATCGAATTATGGAATCAATAAATGTTAGCTATGTATAAGAATACAAATTGGCAGCATCGAAGAAATAAAATTGTGACATGGATAAGAATTACCACATGTCAGAGTTCGGGTTTTACTTACCTCAAAATAGTTCCTCCTCCCTTCAAGAGGAATTAGACTTCCTTCTCTTTTCCTTTTAAAGATCCTATAAATAAGGAAACATTATTTAGTTCAATATTGTTCATAGACCTAATTTGATTTTATTGATGGATTTATAGTCTTTTAGTCTCATGGGTCGTATTTTAAGTCATAGACTTATACGATTTAGGTTGTAACCTAATTGACTCATTTACCTTTCCTTGGTAGCATCGTTGTACCATTAAAGTGTCCTAAAAATAGCCAATTTCACATATCAGTATTTTAAGTATCTTATTTAGCAAAATGGACTCTAGTGTTGAGTCCAAAACGTCGAAAAACCTTAGGGTGGGTACTCTCATAATTTTTAGAGATCATTTGGTGGCTTCATTTAGCCTTTAGGACCTTTTTGGAATTAGTCCAGTTTGTCCGTTTATATATTTAAAAAATTAATTTTCTCGAGCGGGGCCCATCATTGGGTCCAGAGTGTCAAAAAAATATAAATTTGTTTTTTACTGATCTTGATTTGTCTTTGTCTACCTCATTTTATACTACCGTGAAGTGTTACCCACTTATTAGGGGCGTTCTAGTCATTTTTCATATATTCAGGGGTATTTTCATAATTTCCTTTAATCCAGGGGTACTATGGTAATTTCCAAAATTCCAGAATTAAAAATATAATATTTTATATTTTTTTCCATGGGCCTATTTGAATAAATTCTAAAAAGATTGTGCCTCAGTGAAATAAGTGACAGTTCAGGGGTCAAAGCATAGTTTTTGAAACTTAAAAACCCTAAACTGTCTGATCTGGTCTTTATTTGAGTGAACCGGTCCTACATAGGGGTGAACCAACTGGTCCACCCAGTCCATTGCGTCACCAGTGCGTCATCACGACGTCATTAGTACGATGTCATTTCAATTAATATGTTATTTAAACCCTCGCGTCAAAATGATGCCGTCCAACTTAAAGCCCAAACCCGTTCATATGCGGGCCACGATTGACTTGTATCCGACCCGACCCAAGGTCCGAACTGTTCACCATCTTCTTCCCTCGAGAGGCTACTGTAGCCCTAGTTGTATAAAATTTCATTTCATATTTCGTGAATTTTCAAGTTATTTTTCTCCCTGTTTTCAACTCGATATGGATTAAAATGTTCTAACCTAACTTTTCTCGTTGGTTTCACGTCCATTAGCACGCTAGAAAGCTTGGGTGAAGCTCCAATGGCCGCCAACTGTTCAAGCTTCATTCAAGCTTCTTTCTAACCCTTTTGTGTGTGTGGTTTCTTCCATTGTGATCCTCAGGACATGAGGTTTCATTTTTCGTTCAAAAATAAGGGTTTTAAAGTCGGTTTGTATAGTTTGGTCCCATGGCTAAAGCTTGAAACTTGTATTTTAGGGGTCTTCCTTTGGGTGTTTTGGTCGCATTGTGGTGGATTTGTGGTTACTTTGAGGTCTAGTTTCAGCCTCAAGTAACAGAAATGGGTTTGGTGGGGTTTGATTCAGACCCATACCTTCGGTGGTCCATCAATTACGGCCCATGACTTTCCTTAGTTTAAACCACTCCATTTTAACTCTATCTTCTACTATTAAGCGTTAAAATGACATGCATGCAATTTAGAGTTGTTTAAATATGCAAAACAGTGTTGTACCATCCTTTTCTTCTAAGAGAGAAAATATGAATTTGAGAGTTTTTACCTTTAAAATGGGTGATCCCCTCTTCTTAGGCTCGAGTTGCTGAATCCCCCAAGATCAGCTTTTAAATTTGCATGTATGCAGCCTCTTCTTCCTCCTCCTTCTTCTTCTTCTTCTCTTTCTCTCTCTCTCTCTCTCTCTCTACACACACAATACACACATTGATCTCACACTCTAGGTCTGTTATGCCTTATACACATACACTATGAAAGGCATATATATTATACATATATATATATACATATGTCACACACACATAGATATATATATATATATATATATATATTTGCTGAGGTGTTGCATGAGGTGCAATTAGATGAGAGTGTTGCTCAATGAGGTGTTGACACCTCAGCTTTTGAGCATGCAGCCATAGGATTTTATATAACATATATACATATCATATGAGATATATAGCACAAAAGTGCTTGTAGCCCAGCTGGTAATCCTTTTGGGCTTAGAATCCTCCCTTTTTTTGGTCTAGGGTTCAAATCCTTTGGGCAACATTTTAGTCTTATTTTCTTCTTTTTTCTTTTCTTACGCCTTGTTTGGAAATTTGGGTATGTTTGTTTAAATTTTTTAAATTGTATTTCAGTTGTCCTAGAAATCTCTTGTATTCACACCGTTTTTTTTAATTTTGTAAGCTTCCTTTTGATGTCATTAATTTTATTTTCGACATGTTACATCATATTTTATTTATACCACAAATACCTCGTATTTATCAAAACATTCTCGATTAAATTTTTTTTACTCGCGTATCACGCTAATTCTCTCAATTTCACTTTGTGGACTAATTTTAATATTCACGGGCTACCAAGTTCTTTTTAAGATGTCTAATTAATTAATAACTAATTAATTTATAAAAATGGCATTAACATAAATTACTTTGCCTAATTGGGTTGGGATATTACATTCTGCCCCCCTCTTAAGAAAGTTTGGTCCCCAAACTTGGCGTACCTCGTAACACGAAAATTTACGGGTATTTGGCACAAATTTCATCCTCTCGCTCCCAAATGGCTTCCTCAATTTGGTGATTTCTCCACAGCACTTTCACCAGCAGAATAGTCTTGTTCCACAAAACCTACTCCCGACGGTCCAAGATTTGTAATGGTTGCTCAACAAAAGTCAAATCTTCTTGGACATTCAGGGGCTTGTGCTCTACCACTTGGTCTGGGTTGTGCAAGCACTTCTTCAGCATAGAGACATGGAAAATATTGGGCATATACTCCAATTCTGATGGTAGGACAAGTCGGTATGCCACTGGTCTGACTTGTCCTATGATTTCAAATGGCCTGATGTAATGAGGCCCTAGCTTTCTCTTCTTCCCAAATCTCATAACGCCCTTCATGGGTGACACTTTCAAAAACACTTGATCCCCCACTGCAAATTCCAACGCTCTTCTTCGGACATTGGCATAACTCTTCTAGGCGGCTTTGAGTTGCTAGTAATCGTTGTTTGATCAGTTGGATCTTTTCCGTCGTTTGTTCCACTATCTCTGGGCCAAACAACTTCCTTTTTCCCTACTTTTGTCCAACATAGTGAAGATCGGCACTTCTTGCCATATAGTGCTTCATATGGTGCCATACCAAAACTGGACTGATAGTTGTTGTTGTACGTGAACTCTACCAATGGTAGTTGTTCCTCCCAGCTTCCCTTGAAGTCCATGATACAAAAGCATAGCATATCCTCCAAGGTCTGAATCGTTCTCTCAGATTGCTCGTCAGTCTCTGAGTGGTAGGCGGTACTGAGACTTAATTCTGTGCCCATTGCTTTATATAGGCTACTCCAAAATTGGGACACAAATCTTGGGTTTCGATCAGATACTATAGAAATTAAGACCCCATGAAATCAAACAATCTCTTGAATATAGAGTGCTGCCAACCGCTCCAATGTCTAGGTCGTTTTGGTCCAAGGAAATGAGTTGTCTTTGTCAATCTGTCCACAATCATCCATATAGTATCACTCTCATGCAGCGTCCTGGGCAACCCTGACACAAAATCCATAGTGATGTGTTCCCATTTCCACTCAGGTATCGGGAGTGGCTGCAAAAGTCCACTGGGCTTCTGATGTTCAACTTTGACTTGCTGGCACTTGACACACCATGCTATATACTCAGTTGTCCATCTTCATCCCTAACCATCAGTAAGTACTTCGGACATTGTGGTAAATCTTGGTGTTCCCTAGGTGTATGGAAAACTTCGAGTTGTGTGCCCTATCAAGGATTTCCTCTCTAATCCCGGGCACATCTGGCACACAGATTCTGTCTCGAAAACATAACACCCCATCCCGGACAACACATTCCAGATTCCTTCTTGCCTCAACATCTTCACGAAGTTTTACTAACTTCTCATCTTGGGATTGCAGGTCCTTAATCTTTTCTACAATCGTCAGTCCGACTGTCACATTGGCAAGCACTGCCCCAAAGTTTGGTAGAACCACTTCTATCTCCATCATCTCCAGCTCCTTTAGTAACTCTCGTTGTGTAGTCAACAAGTAAGCAAGACTATCTGATGACTTCTGGCTGAGAGCATCAGCTATCACATTAGCCTTTCCTAGGTGGCACTATATATCGAGCTCATAATCCTTGATCAATTCTAGCCATTAACGCTGTCGCATGTTGAGCTCTCTTTGTGTAAATAGATACTTAAGGCTCTTGTGGTCTGTAAAAATCTAACATGTCGCTCCATAGAGATAATGCCTACAAATCTTCAATGCAAACACAATTGTGGTAAATTCAAGGTCATAAGTGGGGTAGTTCTTCTCATTTGGTCTCAATTGCCGCGAGACATAGGCCACTACCTTGCCCTTCTGCATTAGAACACACCTCAAGCCTTTATATAATGCATCACTGTATATCACAAACCCTTTTGTCCCATTTGGTATCGTCAAAATCGAAGCCGACACTAGACGGTTCTTTAGCTCTTGGAAACTCTTTCCCTTTCTTCTATCCACACAAAAAGAATATTCTTCTGAGTCAACTGGGTGATTGGTGTTGCTATCTTGAAAAATTCTTTGACAAACCTTCTATAATAGCTAGTTAACCCCATGAAACTGCAGACATCTGTGACGCTAGTTGGCCGAGGCCAATTCACAATAACTTCTATCTTCTAGGAATCAATGAGATCCTGTCTTTAGTGATCACATGTCCCAGAAATGAGATGTTGGGGAGCCAAAATTCGCACTTTTTCAACTTGGCATACAACTTCTGCTCACGTAGCTTCTGCAGAACCTTCCTCAAATGCACCTCATGTTCTTCTGGGTTCTTAGAATAAACTAAGATGTCATCATTGAATACAATCACGAAATCATCCAGATGTGGCTTCAAAACCCTGTTCATTAAGTCCATGAATGCGGCTAGGAAATTTGTTAGCCCAAAAGGCATCACTAAGAACTCATAGTGCCCATAACGGGTTCTGAATGCCATCTTTTCTACATCTGCAGGCCTAACTTTCAATTAGTGGTACCCTGATCTCAAGTTAATCTTTAAGAAGACCTGCGCCCCTTTCAACTAATCAAATAAATCATCTACCCTTGGCAGAGGGTACTTGTTCTTGATGGTGACTTTGTTCAACTCTCTATAGTCGATGCACAGTCCCATAGTCTCATCCTTCTTCTTAACAAACAACACTGGGACACCCTATGGAGAAGAGATGGGTCATATAAAACCCTTATCTAACAACTCTTGCAGCTGTAATTTCAATTATTTTAGCTTCACTGGTGCCATTCGATACGGGGTTTTAGATACAGGTGATGTGCCAAGGAATACATCAATGCTGAACTCAATCTCCCGATCAACAGGTATTCTAGGGAGATCATCCAGAAATACATCAGAGAATTCGCTGGCAACAGGAATCTGATCTAGAACGGGTTCTTATGAGCGACTATCAAGGACGCTACACAAGAAACTATGACGATGCTTGGCTGCCCTAGATTCTGAATAAAGACTATCTTGGCTACACAATTGATGGTAGCGTGATTCGTAGTCAACCAATCCATGTCAGCATCACATCGAATCCATAAATCTTTAAGGGTATCAAATTAGCGACTAACTGGGTACCCATAATCTCTATCTCACATGATCTGTGTATTATAGTCCCCAATAGTGATTCCCCCGAAGCGATTGAAACAGTCAACAAGTAGCCTAGGGGTTCAGCTTCTAAGTTTAATTTGGCAAAAAATGTGGGAAATATGAATGAATGCGTAAAACCAGTATCAAATAGAACATGTGCAGGTTGGGAACAAATTGAAAGGGTACTTGCAACCACTGAGGTGGTAGCCTGAACATCACCAAGTGTGATGGAGAAGACCCTTCCTAGGCATTGTTGATCATTCCTCGGTCCCCCATTCCTGATCTACGGCCTTGCAACATAGGCTAATGCAGCATGTACAGAGCTGATCATAGTCTTGCCACCCTTGGGACAATCCCTCATATAATGCCCAGTTTGACCACAACTGAAGTAGCCATTCGTGTTCTTGTGGCACTGTCCCTTGTGAAATCTCTAGCAGGCGGGGCATTTAGTTGTGCCCCCATTGTTTTGATTTGCCCTCTTCTGACTAGGCCCTATCCCTGTATTGCGTGATCCAGCACCCTGCTTGAAAAGCGAGGATCCCCATCCTCTGTCTCTACTGCCCCTTGATTTCTGGTTCCCTCTTCTCTTGGCAAATTCCTCCTCACTGCACTCAATGCTCTTTGTTATTGCCACTACCTCAGTATAAGTGGCTAGTTGTTAGGGCCAGACTTTGTCCTTGATGGCCCACCTCAATCCTCCCTCAAACTTCCGTGCTTTCAGGCTTTCCGTATTGATGATGTTGGGAGCAAATCTGGCCAACTCAGTGAATTTGGCCTCGTACTCGTCCACTGTCATACCCCCTTGCTGCAGAACTAAAAACTAAGCAATCTTCTAGTTTTTGGCCTCTTGGGCGAAATACCTTTCGTTGAAGACCTCAGTGAACTGCTGCTAGCTCATATTGGGTTCCCGTGCTTCTTCTAGTAACCACCACCTATGAGCTGCTCCCTTAAACATATACGTGGCATGAGCCACTTTCTGCTTCTCTATGCATATCAAGATCCAAAAAATCCTATTCATTTCCAACAGCCATTCCTCAACTGATATGGCACCTCTAGTGCCATCAAACGTAGACGGCTTTAGGTTCTAGAACCGCTTGTATGGGTATGACTTGTCATGACTTGAAACCCACTCTATGCGGATTAGGGGCAACAATCGACACTGCCACTTGGACAGGCCATACAAAATCAAATGAATTGCATAGAATGATAAAAAAAATTATATTTTTCTTCAAATCAATAAATCATAAATCATTTAATACGAAAGCTACACTAATGAAATTCATCTGATCACAAACCGAACTCCAACAACCATCAATCAAATATCTCCAAGCACCATTTCAATCATCATGATTCACTAATCAAGTCTAACATCACGACCAATGATATAATAGTACAAATATCTATTATCTAGATCAGCCTTACAAAGTACAAATTCAAATCATAACTTAGAGCTCACATCATCAATATTGCTCACAAGCACGCCACTAGTTCCACTAGTTGCCTCATTTTGTTTCTTCCTTATAAGGCTACTTGAAAAATAGTTATAAATATGGAATGAGCTAACTCAGCTCAATAAGTAAATTTCCTCGCTCTACCATGGGTCAAGGTTAATCCAAAAGAAAGATAAAGGACAATAGTAAGCAAAGGGTTAGCATGCGAAGGATAGAATAACACAGTAGCCAGTCACTAAGTATATGAATCCATAAGATGACCCGTAGGTCCCAAAGGCACATCCCAAGGTAGAATAACAAATAATAGGGATCGGCTTGCACAATAAATAGCTGCCCCAATAACAGGACAATAATTTGAGTCCAAAGATAGGCAAGTAAGCATATCATCAATCAAATAGTATGTCAATAGATAATCCAAGGACAGGCTCACAAGGCGTATATGTAATCAAGAGTACATCTTCAATATATCTAAAGATAGGCTTGCAAAGCATATTAATAATCCATAAGTGCATCATCAGAATATCAATAAATGATATGAGATACTAACAAAACATATGCTGTCACATATAGGGCCCAGCATACCCTCAAAAGTGCTCATCCAGGTCCAACCCCTATCGGGCTATTGGATAGTACTAGAGTTTTGTACATATATCATTTCCTCCAAAGACTAGGTGTTGGGCATCATTCCCAAACAATGACCCATAGGTCCACAAGCATCCATAAATTAAGTGGACGTTGTGACTGATCACAACTCTAGGCACTCATAATAATATCATGATCATCAAAATTCCACAGGTGATGAACATATTTGTGGAATAGCAAATTCTCAACAGTGAGAGGTATAATTTTCCAATATCCATGCAAGTATAAAAATGAACAAATGATAACACGAGGATATTGGTAATCAAATTCTCAACAAATCCACGATATAGGACAAACATCAAATTATGGTGATCATCAATGATAGGTATGTATGGATTACAAATTGGCAGCATCAAGAAAATAAATTGTGACACAGCTAGGAATATCACATGCTAGAGTTCGGGTGTACTTACATTAGATTTTTAGCATTGCATTCTCATGCGGTTACCATAATAGCTATCTCGTAGCTTTCTTTCCATTTTTCATCGTTTGGGTGATCCTATAATCACGGATCAAAAATACATAACATAATGAATCAGTATTCATTCTAATCTCAAACTTTATTATCCAGTATTTTAAGTTCTCTAGAACTTAGTCTATTCAATTAAGGGTTTTTAAATTCCCTTTTTGGGTTCCTTGGTGCCTTATAACTTCTTTGGCCCTTCAAGAGCATGATGGCAATTTTCCCTTATTAACAGTCCATATTTCTCTGTATATGATTTACGTATTTAGACTCCATTTTGAGTATCTTTGGTCCATATAACATTTATGTGGACTTATAAATTTCTTTTTTATACTTCTAGTAACTTCATTAAGTCCTAAAGAGGTATTCATTATTTTCTAGTTTGTTACCGGGCCTTATTCTCTTCAAAGGAACATTACCATTCAGTCCGGAATATTGAATATAATTAATCTAGACTTTTTCGGATCTTAATTAGCTCATTTGTGACTTACATTAAGTCTAGGGGCATTTTTGTAATTTTATGCTTTTACGTGTCATATTTTTTAGTACTTCGTTTGCTAAAATGGACTCTACCGTTGAGTCCGGATGGGTCAAAATGGTCAAGATGGCCTACCTTTTATATTTAATTGGCCCCGGATATCTTTAGGGGTAAGATGATAATTTTACGTTTTACGTGTCTAAATTTTTTTATATTTAATTTTACAAATTGGACTAAGCCATTGAGTCTGGAATACCCAAAAATGTTAGGTTACACTACCCTTTTATTTTATTTGGATATCGAAAATATTTTATTAATTTAAATTAATTAAATTATTTTATTTTATATTATATATTTATTTAAGTATTATTTTAACCAAGTGCCTCAGTGGCACAGTGGTTCACATGCATGGGTTAGTGCTCACACACACGCACACGTCAATGGGTCGAAACCCACTGGCCGTAGGTTCCCTTCTTTTTTTTTCTAATTATTTCAGAACTAAACAGCGGATAAGGAAATTAAATGTGGATAATGTATCCCTATTCAGAACAAGGTTAAGTAAATTGAATTTATTATATGCGTAGCCAAACAGACTCGGTTCTGCTTTAATTTAAAACTTATCCGCCAAACAGCACCGTTCCACTAAGACTTTTTATGCGATGGGGCGGGTCCCAACACGAACCCAGATCCGACCTGAGACCGACCCTCCACTGTTCATCATCTTCCTCTATAGAGACGTTATTGTTCATCGAAACCATAGAAATTTCTAAGCCTATTTCGCGGGTTTTCAAGCATCATTTCTCTCTGTTTTCAACTCGATACATCTTATAATACTTTAACCTAACCTTCCTCGTTGGTTTCAGGTTCATTAACACTCTGGAAAGCTTGGGTGAAGCTTCTATGGCCGAACCTATTCAAGCTTGTTTCTAGCCCTTTTTGTGAGTGGTTTCTTCCATCGTGATCCTCAGGACATGAGGTTTTCATTTCTGTTCACAAATAAAGGTTTCAAGGTCTGTATGTGGGGTTTGGTCCGATGGTCGAAACCTGCAACTTGATTTTTCTCTCTTTTCTTTGATCATTTTGAGCTAATTTTTATGTATGTGAAATCCTAGCAACGTCTAGATAAATTACCAAGCGATGAAAACTAATTTGGCTTTCGTTAGTTCAAACCCAGTTTATGGAGGTCATTAATGACGGTTTGAGGTTATTTTTGGAGTTTTAGGGTCTTTCAGACCCCGTTTTCATTTCTATTCTATTGAACACTAATACAGGGTTTTATACTACAATTTATGATAGAGGTTACTTTATTTTCCCTCGAGTTTTTGTTTCTCTCTCAGTGCGACAGTCCCCTTCCTTCTTCTCATTCTTTCTTCCTGCTTCCTCCCCGTCCTCATGTGCTTGTATAGCCCCTTATTAGGGCTTCATGCATATGTATGTATATGAAAGTCCCTGCACCGCCCCTCTCTCTATCTCTCTCTTTAGCCGACCCTCTCTATCGGTTATAGCACACTCATATAACACAAAGAACACATAGCTTACACTTGCCCTACATATATATATATATATATATATATTCTCACACGGTCATATATATACAGTACACATGTTATGCATATATATATATATATATATAGCTTCGTATGAATATCAAAGATGTAGGGGTCCAATAGCATGCTACCATTTTTTAGTGTGTAAAAATTAGGACTTAGTTGAGCATATATGTATATTTGGTGGAAAACATATTACAAATGTGCTTCAGCCAAGTTGGTTTATTTTTTAGACATAAATATTTCCTACATTTTAGTCTTGGGATCAAATCCTTTGGCCAACACTTTTGGCCCTTTTTCACCCATTTTTCTCCTTATGCCTTATTTGGCATTATTCTATTTCCCTCTTTTTGCGTTGTTATTTTATGGCTTTTATTTTTCTTGGTCGCATTTTCAGTTCATTTTATTCCTTAAAGTCTCTAATATTTAAATTAGTGACTTAATTCCCGATAATCAAATCGGGATGTTATATGACTGGTCCTTGTCATCGCCCTATCGGCCTTATTGAATCCCAAGATGGTCCTACCGTGTTGGTTCATTCCCACCCCCATGGGGTCTTGGTAGAGCCTTCACAATTCTCTCCAATATACACTCCACTTTGTCTAACCGGTCTGACTCCATAGTTGTACTACGAGTACGAACCATTTACTGCAAAAGAACAACATTTAGAACTTAAGTAATCACTTAATCACCATGACAGGTTTTACTTAGTAATTGACCATTAGACTCTTTAAGTCTTAATAATCTAGTCCTAATCTCCCATGAACCACAAGAACCTAGGGCTCTGATACCATGCTTGTCATGATTCGAAACCTGCCTTGTGCGGATCACGGGCCCGCAACCTAGGGCAGCGGCCCACGAGTCATCCCCCACTAAAGGATCTCAAACACCAATTAATTAATCATTAATGCATATCATGACATTAATTAATTTAGTACCATCATCACAGTATAGTTATACATGCCATGATAAAAGTAAGTGTTTAAATTATAGATCTTAAATATAAAAATCATAGCGATGACATGGACACGTGGGAGAGATAAGACTGCATTACTCTTAGTCTAATTACAATTACATAAAAATGTCCACCATTACTTGCAAAAGATGATCTATGGGAAAAATGTCACGCCTACTCATAATGCACACCCTATGATCCTTCTGCAGTATCCTTTCCTAAAAAAAGAATGATATACCTGGAGTGAACTAACTTAGCTTAGTAAGTAAATTTCCTCACTCTACCATGGGTCAGGGTCAATTCAAAATAGAAGAATATAAACAATGGCAAGCAAAGGATATAATATCACAATAGCCAATCACCAAGAGTGTGAATCATTATAAATGACCCTTAGGTCCAAAAGGCATCCCAAGGTAGTATTATAAAGGTAATGCAAACAATTTAACAAATCAAATATAGGGATTTTGGCCTATACAACAATCAGCTGCCCCAAATCACAAAACATCAATTGAGTACAAAGATAGGCTAACACAGTGTATCAATCACAAAATGTAAAATTGAGTCCAAAGATAGGCATGCAAAGCATATCAACAACCAAAGAATGCATCATCAGATTATGTTCAATAAAAGGTATGAGATACTAACAGAATAGATGCTATCAATCATAAGGGCCCAGCTACCCTCAAAAGCACTTATTCAGGTTCACCCCTCATTCGAGTTCCTGAATAGCACTAGAGCTCTTTACATATGTCATGTCCTCCATAGACTAAGTGTTAGGCATCATTCCCAATCACTAACCTATAAGTCCACATCAGTATCTATAGAATCAAGATGGACGTTGTGACAAACACAACTCCCGGCACTCGTACTAATATTATGATCCATAGAATTCCATAAGGGATGTACATATATGTGGAATATCAAATTCTCAACAGTAAGAAACATAGCAATTTTTCAATATTGATAATTGAATTCTCAACACATTCCATAAGATAGAATAGGTATCAAATTGTGGAATTAATAAATGTCATGTATGTATAAGAATACAAATTAGTAGCATCGAGGAAATAAAATTATGACATGGCTAAGAATTACCACATGTTAAAGTTCGGGTTTTACTTACCTCAAAATAGTTCCTCCTCTCTTCAAGAGGAATCAGACTTCCTTCTCTTTTCCTTTTGAAGATCTTATAAATCATGAAACATTATTTAATTCAATAATGTTCATAGACCTAATTTGATTTTATTAATGGATTTATAGTCTTTTAGTCTCATGGGTCGTATTTTAAGTCTATGGACTTATACGATTTAGGTTGTAACCTAATTGACTCATTTACCCTTCCTTGGTAGCATCGTTGTACCTTTAAAGTGTCTTAAAGATAGTCAATTTCACATATCAATATTTTAGGTATCTTATTTGGCAAAACGGACTCCTTCGTTGGGCTCGGAATGTCAAAAAACCTTAGGGTAGGTACTCTTATAATTTTTAGAGGTCATTTGGTGGCTTCATTTAGCCTTTAAGACCTTTTTAGGATTAGTCCAGTTTTTCCTTTTATATATTTAGAAAATTAATTTTCCCCAGCGGGGCCCACTGTTGGGTCCAGAGTGTTGAAAAAACATAATTTTGTTTTTTACGGATTTGATTTGGCTTTGTCTAGCTCATTTTATACTACTGTGAAGCGTCACCCACTTATTAGGGACGTTTTAATCATTTTTCATATGTTCAGGGGTATTTGCATAATTTTTCTTAATCCAGGGGTACTATGGTAATTTTTAAAATTCTAAAATTAAAAATATAATATTTTATATTTTTTTCTAGGGGCCTATTTGAATAAATTCTTAAAAGATTGTGCCTCAGTAAAATAAGTGACAGTTCAGGGGTCAAAGCATGATTTTTGAAACTTAAAAACCCTAAACCATCAGGTCTGGTCTTTATTTGAGTGAACCGGTCCTATATAGAGGTGAACCAACTAGTCCATTATGTCACCAATGCGTCATCACGACATCATCAGTACGGTGTCGTTTCAATTAATATGTTATTTAAACCCTTGCATCAAAATGACACCGTCCAATTTAAAGTCCAAACACGATCATATGCGGGCCACGACCAACCCGTGTCTGACCCGACCCAAGGTCCAAACTATTCATCATTTTCTTCCCTCACGAGGCTACTGTAGCCCTAGTTGCAGAAAATTTCATTTCCTATTTCGTGAATTTCCAAGCTCTCTTTCTCCTTGTTTTTAACTCGATATGGATTAAAATGTTCTAACCTAACTTTTCTCATTGGTTTCAGGTCCATTAGCACACTGGAAAGCACGACCGAAGTGTGATAGAGAGAGAGAGAGAGAGAGAAGGGTAATTAGAGAGAAAAAAGAGAGGGAAAGAAGAAGCTTCTCACTGCATGTTGCATGCTGCATGCATGGACAGAAGAAGTAGTAGAAGAAGAAGAGAAAGAGAAGCTAGGAAGCAGAAGAGGAACTCAGGAGGCATTAGAACCGAAGGAGAAGATGAGAGTGAATGAGATGAAGGAATTCATGAATCCATCGAAACTCAAGGTTTGAACTCAAACCCTTCACCTATTTAAGTTTTGTGAAGTTCCCATACTTGATAGTCTGTTAATAGTGAGGTTTTTAAGTCTTTGTAATGGTGGATTTGCAAGACCCGCCATTAATAGCCACCAAGAAACTGAGTCTAAATCAACCTAACCTAAATCGAAATCTACTAATGAGGGCCTAAACTAGGCTTAATAAAGGTCATGAAACCACCAACTCGCAACCAAAAAGCCCAAAGAAAGAGCCCTAAATATTGAGTTATTGGTTTCGGTGATGGAACCAAAACTTAGTAAACAGTCACAAAACTTGGTTTTAAAATGGATATTTAAAACCCATGAGGAGAGGATTTCAACAAAACAAACCACACTAAAAAAGGATCAGAAACAATCTCGGACAGAGCTTGGATAACCAACGGCCATGGGAGCTCCGATGGAACTTTTCAGTAGATTTCGAACCCCCAAACCAACGTGAATACCTAAGTTATAACACTAGGAAGAGATTAGAGTTGAAATCAGAGAGAAAAGTGGCTCAAAACATCACGAAATAGAAGGAAAAATTTTATGACTTTTTTTGCTACAGTGGATTTTGTTTTGGGACGATGATGAACAGTGTGTGTCGGTCGGGTCGAGCCGAATACGAGTCGGATCTTGACCCACGCCAAAATGGATCCAAAGGCTAAACAAAACGGTGTCATTTTGTTTAATGGAGGGCTTGAGATCATGCTGACGTCAACATGACGCACTGAACCCCAAGAACCGATTGGTTCACCCCTGTTCTAGACCGGTTCACTTGTAATATTCCTAGACCGGACGATTTCTTTTAACATTTCTTGAAATTATAATTTAAGCCCCAAATCTTTCTGTTAATTATGGAAGGGCTCAAAAAATTAATTTTAAATCTTTTTAAGTAAAAGAAAAATTACTAAAATGCCCTTAAGCCAAAAATAGGCCAAATGAAGGTCAATTAAAATGGAAGAAGAGTCTAACCTAATATTTTTAGGCATTCTAGACTCAACGGCAGAGTCCAATTTATGAAATTAGATCCTGAAAAATATGAACAGACAAACTCGAATAATTCCAATTGTGTCCTAAGGCATTAATTAAGTTACTAATTAAACTCCGATGACTATGAGGGTATCTACCCTAAGGTTTTTCAACATTCTGAACTCAATGGTGGGTCTGTTTCGTTAAATAAGATGTTAAAAATACTGATATGCAAAATTGGCCATTTTTAAGACACTTTTAAAAATACAACCCATAGGACTAAAAGGTTGGCAGATCCATCAATAAATTCAAAATAAGCTCTTAAGTAAAATTGAACTAAGTAATGTTTCCTAGTTTATAGGATCAGTGAAAGCGAATGAGAACGAGATTTCTTAAAAGAGGAAAACCGTTTTGGAGGTAAGTAAACCCGAACTTTAATGTGTGGTATTCCCTAGCCATGATACAATCATATTTTCTCAACGCTGCCAGTTCTCATCCTTTTGTATACTTATGCCAATTGCTTGATTCCACATAATATTGCAACATCCCTATGGATTATATTGAGATCTTTATCATCAATATTCTATTATGATTGCTTACATATCGTTATAACCTCTTGTTATTGGATGTTAGCAGACTATTGTAGTCTCTTTGTTGTAGATATTTGAAATTAGTGCATATGTAATTACCTTGTAAAATCTTTGTGATAATAACATTATTTGTGTATACCTGGGGGTTGTGCCTATCACAATGCCCATTGCGATTCTATGGATATTGGACCTACGGGTCGGTGTTTGGGAATGATACCTAACACATAGTCCTGATGAGGACATTTTGATATGATGATAAGAGTTCTTGGTGCCATTCAGGGAAACCCAGAGATAAGTGATGACCCTGAATGAGTACATTGTGGGGGGTATCTGGGGACTTATTTGTTGATAGCATCTAGTAAACTCATTATTCTTGTATAATAGATCTTATGCTATGATCATGATTTGATGGTATCACTCTTTGGATAGAAAATATGCTTTCCAATCTTATCATTATAATCAGATTTGATTTCTTATCAACTTGGCAGCTAAATGTTATGTGCAAATCCTTTGGTTGTTGACTTGCTTGATTCTTTGTATTTCTTTGAGAAGCTATTTTTAAATTGTACCTTTTGACCCAAGGGTCATCTTTATTGGATTTGCTTCTCTTGTGACTGATTGTTATTTGTAACCATTTGTTTACCCCTCATCTCATATATCTTGTTGTCTAACCTATATTTGACCCATGGTAGTTGATGACTTGCATAATTTAGAATATTTTATCACTCTTTAACTTTAAACTTTAGTCTAATTTTATTTATTTTCTGGTTGATTTTAAGCTTTATTGTCATCATTTAAATTTTATTTCAGATTTAAAGAAATTGAAGCAGCCCATCGTTTATGGACTACTTGGGCCAGACAACCTGTTCATTAGGTCTGTGAGCTTGATCCATGATAGCTAATCCCATATTTTATATCAGCTGTCACGACTCAAAATCCGGCCTCTGCGGATCCCAAATCACGACCACCACCCTTCGGCCTGTAGGCCGTCGAGTAAGGCTTCACGTGAGCAACGGTGCCGAACAGTTGTACGATAGGGCCAGGACCGACAAAATTGAGGAAGCGTTAAAAACTTTTTTTCTTTTCGCACGCCCGCTCGGTATCGTCACTTCTTCTTCTTTTTCAGACCGATAAACAAATAATATACATTCAGAGCATACTAAAAATTTAAAGTTATACATAATACTTATCTGTTGCCTCACGGGCTTAAATACATATTTGTCCAAAATTTACTACATCAAAATTTGACCACTACGGGTCCTAGTACTTCCAAAATTCCTAATCAAATGGAGCTGCCAATCTTCAAACCTCAAATTGGGCAAGGCTCCCCACCATCATCATCACCTGAAAAATGTTAGGGAATAGGGTGAGCTTCGAAAAGCCCAGTGAGTAATTCCAATACTTTGCCATAAGTTTCGACTGGTAGTGGGTTAGTTATAAGAGAACGTTCATATAAACATACACTACCAATTGTACAATACTTCAGATACAGAAAACTGAATTCTTCAAAAAAGGATAGTGTGAAGCATACAAGGCATTCAAGCTAGGCACGTACTTTAATAATCGCAGAATGCAAGAATCTTCAAATCACGTAGCATGATGCATTTTAAAGCATTCAATAAAGCATTTAATATGCAACATAATTTATAAACATGTGTAGAGTGGCCATTTGAAGACCAAGGAAATAATTTGAAATCCTTTCCATGAAAATAGAAGGATGTAAATTTCTTCTTTTTCAAAACTTCAGAGGGTTATATAAAAACCCGTTTCAGATAATGGGGGTTTAAAACCTATTACCATTTCTGAAAACCTTTTCATCTTTTCACTTTTTAACTAAAGGATCCGTTTCGAACCAGACCCTAATTTTACTTCTCGTGGAGATATCTCATGCCTGGGGGATCAGATCCTCCTACCGGGCATTCTTCATGTCAATTGAGTTTCGAAGGAATCCCAATATCATTACTTGGTGCTTATGCACAATTATCTTATAAAAACATGAGTTCTTCATGAAATGCTTTTTATGAGCATTTAAGAAATGGCTTCTTCAATAATTGATTTTCATGTACAATTAAAACATGGCTTCAATAAGAGAATGAATTTTCATGTGTATTCAAAACATGGATAATTTAACAGGGCTTTTAAATATTTGGATGACAATACTTGAAAGATTTGACATAAGAGCTTCGGGAATTTAAATCATGATGCACAGCAATTTATTTAAAGCATAGACAAAATAGAAACATTTGATTCATGAGGCATTTAATAAAATTGACAATTACATAAACATGTAGAAAATAAACATATCATTTGTCAGAAATATCGAGAAGTAAATTTGCAAGCCATGTTAGAACTTATAAATAATTACGATAGAACTTTGGAATATAAAGCATATAAATATGAGAGTTTAGAATTTGAAATACAGCAGATATATAAAAACACTTCAGAACATTTGAACTTAACTTCTTCAGAATCCATGGATATTAAAACCTCCACTTCAAAGTACAGGATTACTCACCTTGTTCGCCTGGGTCAGTACTACTGGTGGGCTTCCCCTTTCCCTTTGAAATTCCTAAAAATCAAATTCATCAAGACTTCAATTAATTCCTCATTTATTTCAAATCATCTCTAAATTGATGCTCTTCATTTAATCTTAGACCCGATGTATCCTAATTTCCTAGGATTGGTCTTATCGGTCTACTTGTGGTAACTTAATAAGTTTTATTTTTCACGTGACTTATTTTTCAATACCTATTTTGGTATTTTGGACCTCACTGTTGGATTCAAAACGTCGAAGAAAGTCAATTTAGGCCTTCTCGAATTTTTATTTAGCTTCGGTATATTTAGGGGCAAAATGGTAATTTATTATTCTCACCCCAGGACCCTATCGTGGTCCTCAGAATATTTCACTTATCTTATATATAAATTTTTAAGTCTTTTGGACTTCATTTAGTAACTGCTTTTGATCATAGGGACACATTGGTCATTTTTCATTTTGTTCGTTGACTGTTCCGGAGTCTTATTTAGCTCCTAAATTTTCATAATTATGCTTATGACAATTTATTAGGTCAGATTGGCCTTTATTCGGCCTCTACTTTGCACTTACCATGCTTAAGGTATTTTGGTAATTTCTCATTTTCACACATCACGTTTTTCGGTACTCCGTTTGCCAGTACGAACTCCACCGTTGAGTTCAGAGTGTCCCACATAATTAAAATGGACTATCTTTTATTTTTTAATTAGCCTTTAGTATCATTAAGGGTAATACAGTCTTTTACCATTTGCGTGTCTTTATTTTTCGGGTTTTAATTTCTCAAATCGGACTCCACATTGAGTACGGAATGCCCGAAATAGTAGAAATACAATATTTATTTATTTAATTTGGGCTTCGTTTGACTCATTTAGTATCTAGGGGTATAATAGTCATTTTACCTAATTAATAAAATAATTAAATAAATTATTTTATTATTTTATTATTTTTCAGGGGCTTAATTGAACTTGTCTTTTAAAATTTGGGCTAGAATACAATTGTTCGGAACAATTGGGGTCAAAACATAATATTCAGAAGGTTTTGGGGTCAAACTGAAATTTTCAAAAACATTTAAAATAAATCGGAGGGTTTATTTTATCTTTTAAGTGAACCGACCTTAATTGTGCTGAACCCACCGGTTCAGCTGGTCTATTGCATCACGTTGATGTCGTGATGACATCAGCCCTAACATATATATATATATATATTTTTTTTCTTTTAAGCAAAACGACATAACTTCACTAAACAGTTTTAAACCATTTCGCAGTTGGGTCGGCGTCCAACCCGAAACCCGATTCGACCCAAACCCAGTTTGGTTACTATTTATCTTCTTCCCTAACTCACCCTCACTGTAGCCCTAATTCCCGAGTTTTATTTTTTCCAATTTCGTGACGTTTCAATCTTCTGAACCCTCTGTTTTCCATCCCGAAGAGTTTCTCAAACTTCAAGGTAAGGTTTGGCATTGTTTTTGGGCCTCGAATTGATCTCACGATCGCAATTTGGTGGTCGATAGTCAAAACCTGCAACTCGGTTGTACGTGCTCATTTCTGGTTCAAAACTCATGGGGTTTCTTCGATTGGGTTCTATTCTCCATTGGGTTCAAGCCCCCATTCTAAAAATAAGTTTTTAAGTAGTTTTGTGAGGTCGGGCTTCAAAACTCGAAACCTGCAAATGGTATTTTGAGGGTATTTTCTTAAGATTCTAGGTTGCGGAATAGGGTTTTTGAAACCCTCAGAAGTTCTAGTTTAGGGTTTGGTCAACTAAATTTGGTTTGGCCTCGATGGTCTCAGACCTGTACCTTAGAGGTCTGTCAATGGCTGCCATTTTTAGCTTAGGGTTTTCCAAGCCTTCCTGACCCTCTCAGTTTGTACATAATAGTTCCTATGTGTTAGATCTACTCATGCATGCAATGTAGGCCTCAAAAAAACTGAAATAACTTAAAATTTTCAATGAGAAATTTCAAAGGAGTTTTTTGGTGTTTTGAGTTTTATACCTTCAATAGGTTCCCTCTCTTCCTTTTTGGTGGCTTGGTTCTGTTCTGCTTCTGCACTTCCTTGCCCCTTCTCTCCTTGCACCTTCAATGGTCACATACACTCACACACAAGTATGCACACAATGTGTCTCTCTCTCACTCTCTCTCTCTAACTCACTTTCTCTCTAGATTTCAGACCTGCACACTTCACTTTCTGATTCTTCACTTCAACCGTCCATGCACCAACCTATGATAGAATCATGTGTATTTTATTTATTTGATTTATAATTAATTATTTGGTTGCATGTAAAATGGTAGGTGGAAGGGTGATCAAGTATGTTAGGGTAGATGTGATGATGGGCTAGGGTGCATAGGATGATGGGGTGGTGAGGTGTTGCATGCATGGCCATTGGCCAATTTGGGAGGTGGCCTTGGCTGGATTGGGCTTATATACAATTTGTTGTATATTTAGGCATAAAGTTGTTGGCAGCCCACCTGGTAACTTTTTGGGTGCTTAAAGTCTTGCCCACTTGGTCAAGGGTTCAAATGCTCTTGGCCTCACTTTTGGGCATTTTTCCTATTTGGGGCTTATGCCTTGTTTGGCTGTCGCAGAATTCCGTTTTAGCTATTTCCTCCTTAATTTCTTTTCTGTTGCTCTTTTTCGACGCGGTTTCTTCTGGTCATCTCCTATTTAGGGTAGTTTCAATGTCCAAGGTCTAGTGTCGGTTATTATTTTCCTGTGATTTCTATAGTTAGCTAATTCAAGTTCCATTGGTGCCAAAATAAGACTTAATAGCTAAAATACCGTATTAGGTTCCAAAAAGAGCTTCATTAGATTAATTAACTAGGGATTAAGTCAGGGGTGTTACATTAGCTATCAAACTAAAAAGCCCAATAAAAATACGCAAGAAAAAAAGGCTAGAAAAAGGGGTTCGGTCGCTTTAAAAAAAGGGCAGCAGTTGAAAAGAGGGAGATAATACACTGTGGAAGGAATAAGAAAAAAAGAAAAAAAAAAACGGAAGAAGGCTGCGTAAAGCTAGGGCGCAAGGGAGGCGGCTGTGTTTAAAAAGGCGGCTGGGTTATAAAAAGGAAGAGAGCCGCGGCGCCAGAGAGAGACCAAAGAAAATAAAAGAAGACATGCAGCACGGCTAGGCAAGGAGAAGAAGCAACGCACTGCAGCAGGAAAAGAAAAAGAAGAAAAGGGCTAAAGCGGAGCAGGGAAGAGAAAAGAAAGTGGAGGCAGGCAGCTGGAGCGAACTAGAAACGGCTGGGCGTAAGAAAAGAAAGAATAAATGAAGAAAAACAAGCCACTGAAGTGGCTAAAGAAAAAAACAGAAGAGAAGTGGCTAAAGTAAAAAAAGCCAGGAAACGATGCGGTGCAGGGAGATAAAGAAAGAACAAAGGCGGCGCTGGGCAGAATAAAGAAAAGAAAGAAAAGAAAAAGGCGTTGCGGTTGGGCAATCGTACTATGGGCTGCAACGAGTATTTTTTAGTGCTCATTTTCTTCTATTCCTCTCAGAAAAAATCATGGTGAATTCGTTTATATTGAATTTAATTTTTAGCATGAACTAAATTTCTTTATTCTAGGAAAACAATGTAGTCTAGTCTCGAATTATGCTTGTTTTTCTATGCTAATTTGAAGTAATTCTTTTTATGTTTGTTCGATTTATTCTGAGCTTATTGCTTCTAATTAACTGGCCACTAATTAGATGATTTTAATCTTGTAATTTGCTGTCGAAAGAGGGAATTATAGGATGGATCTTGGATATTTCAGCATAGGTGAATATAGAGATCGAAAGACTTATATAAACCCATGTAGTATTAAAAATCATTGGTCTTATTGCATTCTTGCTTTATTAATTTGCATACTCTTGTATAAAATGATGAATAAGAATAGTTTCCATTTGACTATTGAAAGCGGCTTTTGGATGATTTGGAGATTTGCTAACAACACATAGATTATTAAATTCAATTAGTTAGAAGAGTAAAGCATAGGGAGGGATTAGGTGAAATCAATTTCCTAGAAGTTTTCTCTCCCATTAATTTGATTTTTGAGCATCATCTTTCTTTTACTTTGAGTACTTTCTTTGAATTGATTTTATTTTAATTTGCAATTACAAGAATTTTAGTGACTTTTCTAAACAAAGTCGAGATTAGCATAATTTCGGTATTTGTCAAAAGTGAGTTACCAATCCCTGAGGATGATACTCTTCTCATCACTTTACTATAAAATTACGATATTGTGCACTTGCAATTTTACACCGATCAAGTTTTTGGTGCCGTTGTCGGGGATTGATT